>JAVSCE010002495.1:0-155266 GCA_032199065.1 Smutsia gigantea | reverse complement strand
GGAAGGGCCTGCTGCCAGCTGGAGCTGGAGCAGAGGTGATTCTGGCCACCATGTGACCCCCAGAGGTCTTGGTTTGGACACAGTGATGGAGAAACAAGGACAGCTGAGAGGTTAGGCCTTGCTTGGAGAGGCTCTAACCGTCCCGGGCAGGCTTTCCCATCCCCTGCTGTCCACGGGGCAGCGCAGGAAGCAGGTGTCAACATTGCCCTGTCCTTCATGCAGTCACTGTTCTCCTCTTTGGGGTAGAGGCGGCCTCTGCCTCTGAGCTTCCGAGCACCAGCCACAGTGCCCCTGCCATGCCCCCTGTCTTTTTTTTCCCCAAAAGTGACCAAGATCTAGGGTGACCATGGAAGAAAGGTTTGGGTTAGCCTTCCAGAGGAAATTGTCAGGGTCTAAGCTTGAAGGCAGCAGAAGGAGAGAGAAGAGCTGGGAGCCCTTCAGGAAGAGGGAGGAAAGGAGAAGCTCGAGGAGAGGAGAAGGAAGGCTCTGAAGCTCTGCCAGCCATGAGGGGGGTCCTGGAGCAGGCAGCAAGGGTGCTGCAGGGACCCCATGTCTTGGTGTCCATCCATCCATCCTTCCTTCCTTTCCTTCATTTGCAAACATGTACTGAGTGCCTGTTGTGTCCCAGCCACTGTGCTAGATGCTTTTGAGCTCTTTGTTCATTTCATCCTTGATGTAGGGGTGGTGTAGGTGAAGGCTGTGTGGCAAGAAAGACTTCCTGTGAGGGCTGGTGAGAAAGAGTGACTCTATATGCTGGGCAGCAGAGGACTGAACCAAGCAGGAAGGGCCTCTGGGTGTTGGGGGTGGGTGCTGTGGATCGGGCATAATGGGCCCTTTTCCTGGGGGATAGACTGGGACATGGAGGGAAAGGCTGCGTTGCTGGTGGGTGGGTAAGTGGAAGACCAACATGATTATCTTAAGTGTACCTGGAAGAGAGTAGGACCGAGAACCAGACAAGGCCATTCAGGCAGCCTGGCGAGAAGGCCCTGTGTCCTGCCATCCTCCCCAGAGCCCTGGGGCGGGCATAGGCCGCCTCCAGGACAATAGAGCTAGGCAGTGCCAGGGCGCGTGCTGCCGGGCAGTGCCCGTGTTGGGATGTGCTGCTGCGGCTGTGGCCCGCTGCTGGCCCACCTAGAGAGGGGGTCACTTGGAGAGAGGGTGAGTGTTGGGAAGGGCAGGAGGCTGGGCCCAGAGTACCCGGGTCGTCCAGGAGGCATGGATGCCAGAGAGGGGAAGGGCCACTGGAGCGTGCTCTGGCTGCTCGCTGTCCCTCCCTTTCCCACCTCTTTCCAACGTGCGCTTCCAGGGATTGGAGTTTGGGGTTTGGGTGACGGAAGGGAATCGTAGCAGCATTGGGCCAAGTCTGCGGCCCTGACTGTTCTGGAGACACGTTACTCTTTTTAGTTAGATCTTTGTGTTTGTCTGCTGCCTTTAATTCAGATGTAGTAGGTGATCTGACTTTTATTTGTGTTACAGAGAAGGCTGGGAGAGCCCTAGAGGGGAGAAGGGAGTGTGAGTGGCAGTAAGAACAGATGCTTGGATTTGCTCTTTAAGGTCTGGTAAGATTGTTAGCAAGGGAGGATTTGGTCCTGTAAGGAGCTATAATTTGGAGCAAGATAGGTGGAGGTTAGACCAAAGAGAGAATTTTCTAGTGGTCCCAATAGGTAGGTACCAGAATAGAAAAGGGAAGACATTGGCTGCTAGAGTCAGAGGTGGGTGGGCTTCCTTACCCAGGGTGGGTGGGGGACCAGTTGGCTGTGGTGAGGAGGGGAGGGAGAGGCCAGGGGCAGTGAAGGTGAAGCCAGGTAAGAAAGGGAAGGCAGAGATGGAGGTGGAGAGAAGGGAGACCAGGAGATAGGAAGAGTAGAAAAAGAAGGAAGAGAGAAGAAAAGAAAAGTAATGGGGTGGGAAAGGGCCTTAAGACCTTTGGGCTCTGCCCATCATCAGACGAACCTGGAGCTTCTGAGGGGAGGCAGAAGAGAGGATCCTGGGCCCCCAGAAGCCCTGAGACCTGGCCCGCTGCGCCCTCTGGCCCCCCCTGCTGTTGGTTCCGCCCCTTCACACTTCCCTTTCTATGGAAACCCAGGCCAGTGCGGCCCTCCCCTCCCCTGCCTCTACTGGCAGTGTGGCTGGAGTTGAAATCAGGACTAGGCCCCTAAGGCCCAGGCTGCGGGCTCTCTCCTGATTCTAATTCTCTGTCCCAGGGCTCCAGACAGTGTCCTCCAACCTGGGGCTCATACCTTCAGCCTCGCAGTGCAGAGCCTGTTCTTTGGTTTCTGGGAGGCAGGCAAACCTTGGGTGGAGCGGTCTTGTCAGCTTCTGTTCGTGTTCTCCATCCTCTAATAGTGGAGAGGAAAATCCAAGGATCTGAGGAAGGCCCTGGAGTAGTGGGAAGAATGGTATTCCATCTTGTCAGCTTCTCGGATTTTGTGGGAAGTTCGGGGCTTGAGGAAGGACAGAAAACAGGTCAGGGAGAACTTGACCTGCAGAGCTTTAGGGGGAAGCAGGAGAAAAGAAAGCTGAAGTGGAAAACACCAGCCTCCGAGGTTCTGGGGAGGGGCACACAGTGGACCCCATCCCAGTGGAGACCAGAGCTGGACAAACTAATTTTGCAGCTGGAGGACACAGGGCGGAGGCCAGAAAAGACTTCCTAGGAGGGAGGAGTGAGCAGGAATCAGTGGAGCTAGGCTTTGGAGGGTAGTATGAGAGGGATACAAGTTAGACTGCAGGAGAGACTTCCTGCCAGGAAGAGACCCGAGTTTCCTTCCTTAAAGATCCCAGAGAGGAGGAGTGACCCGAAACTAAAGCCAGGCTCCTCCTGCCTCTAGGTTACTGGGGACCTGCCTCCTCTATAGAGGCCCGTTTACCTGGGCGGAGTGTACGTGGAAGAGTTCAAGGTTTGGGATCCTGACTTCTGGGTTGGGGATAGTAGTGGAGGCAGTCTGCCCCCTTCAGCCAATCTATTAAGGGGATCTCCTGCCCGCCCCCGTCCCCGTGACTGCCACGGAGACAGAGGCTCCGACACTGGTTGTCATGGTTATAAGAGGAGCTAACTCCCATGGATTTGAAAGCGCTGGTGAGCTGGCACCTTCTGCTTTGCCTGCTCTCCCCTCCTCTCTGCGCATCTTCCCCCCTGCACAAAGAAGCGAGTACAGCAGCTCGGGGGCGAGCAGAGCCGGGGCTGGGAGGTGGAGTGAGGACGCGGAGGTCTAGAGCCAGGGAGATGAGTGGCAACAGGAGGCAGCCCAGCCGCAGAGGCCAGGTAGGTCGGGCCGGCTAGGCCCCTAGTGGCTGGCCTGGTCACTCCTCAACAGCTGCCCTGGATGCCCTGTGGCAAGCTCTGCTCTAGGAAGTGGTGTCTCTCCGGCAATCCCAGGCGGGCATCACTCCCTCACCTCTGCCCTTGGGCTGTGTCTCTGGACTCCTCCGGCACCCTGGATTCTCCAGCCTCACTTCCTGTCTCTGTCACCCCTTCTGCAGACCCGGGAGAAGGAGAAGATGAAGGAAGCCAAGGATGCCCGATATACCAACGGGCATCTCTTCACCACCATCTCCGTTTCAGGCATGACCATGTGCTATGCCTGTAACAAGAGCATCACAGCCAAGGAAGCCCTCATCTGCCCAAGTAAGTTGTTTAGACCCTGGATGTCATTCCGACTCGGTACCCACTGACCCTAATCTTTCCACCTGCCCTTTCTGCCCTGGGTGCATGAGGTTCTCTCTCCTCTTGGAGCCCCAGCAGGGCCCAAATGTGTGGACCAGAAGCTTGATCCCTTGCTCACTCGCTTCCCTCCCGCCAAGGGGTGGTGGTGGTCAGAGTGTGGCATAAGCAGGACTGTCTGGGAATGGGGCGGGGGGAGGCCGGGATGGCTGCCCTTGCAGCTGTCGCCCGCTGGGGATCCCTCGGCTCCCTGAACAGCTGTGGAGGGTTGGGGGCACTGATTGGAGAAGGAGCAGGAATGTTGTGTATAGGTGGGAGTAGGGGCCTGGGTGGCAAGCTGGCAAGCTGCCGGCCTTGCAGCTGGTTCTGCCTGTCTTCCTGGGCAGAGCTGAACCCTCAGGACTTCAGGGTCCCCTTGCCTTGCCGCTTCCTTTCTTTTGACTGGACGGAGCCTGAAATCTCTAAATCTCTGCAGTTTGAACCATAAGATAAGATTAGGACCGCAGTCGCGAATTCCTAGTTGGACTGGCTGCACAGTGAGAAAGAGGGAGGATAGCAGGAATGTGTGTGTTTGGGGAGGAGGGTTAGAACCCCTAGCTTCACCCACATCTGAGGGTAACCCTATATTTAGAAAGCATGGGTGATGAATTCTTCCTTCCCCGGGAGGCCTATATGCCTGTACAGAGGGCTCCTGCTCTTTACCTCCCCAACCCCCAATTTATGGCCAAGAGCCGCTTCTGATCAGAGCTGGACTGCAGGGCTAATGACCTGCAACTGAACGGGGATAAAATCTCCAGCTTCTGAATCCCATGGACCTCGTGGAAGGAACCCCCATGTGGGTCCCCAACTTCCTCACTGCTCGACTTAGAATTAGGAGGATGAGGAGGGAACCCCAATCTAGATCCCTCTAGAGACCTAACAAATTCCCCATCCGGAAGCTTGTTGCCAGGGGAACTGGGGAGGCGGGCAGTGAGTGCTATTTTGAGAGCAGGTGGAAAGCGGAGGTTTGATCCAGAGGCACTGGGTGCTGGGGGTAGAAGGGAGCTCCAGGGGATGGGGGCAGCCGCAGCCCCCACTTCTGTCTGCCCTTCTGCCCCACCCTGCTTGCCTTGTATTTGTGGAAGTGAGCATGGTGCTGGGTATTGTCTTAAGGAGTTAGCAGAGTTTCCGGTGTTGTTGGACAGGGGAGAGGAAGCTGAAGAGGGTGAAGGGCTGAGGGCACGTCAGGAAAAGGGGCAGCCAGTGGTCCCAGAGCCTAGGCTCAGCTGCTACTCCTTTCCTCCCCTCTCCTACCCCATGGTGAGGTGGGGTGGGTGATGGGGGAAAAGCAGATGGAGTGTGGGAGCTGTGGGTTTGCCTTAGTCGGGGAACAGGGCCCTTCTGGGCCTGGAAGGGAGAAGGCAGAGAGACTGGAGGGGTGGCAAGCAGAGCTGAGCAGTGAAGAAGGCAGGCAGGCTTGGCAGGGAGGGGCAGGGCATGGCCAGTCCCCACTCTACCACTGGGTCCGTCAGCCTTCCAAGTGCCTCCACCTGGCCAGTTTGCTGGGACTGGGAGAACTACCAGTTTCCACGTGGTTCAGTGGAAAGAGTGCAGCCTTTGGATTCATGCATGCCTGAGTTTAGTCATATGACCTCTGGCAGATGACTGAACCTCTCCGGGAGATAGGTCCCTCATCTGTAAAACAAGGAGAATTGAACCTACCTTAAAGTGTTACAATCAAGTAAACATGGACCACTTCCTAGATGCTCAGGGGATGGTAATTTCCCCTTCCTGCCCTTAGCCCCCCCTCCCAGCTGCTCCTGTGCCATCTTCTGCTCCGTGGGTGTCCTCTCTTCCATCTGTGCTTCTTGAACTCATCTCTGGCAGCCAGTAACTCCTTCTTCCCTCTAGTCTGCCCCTCAGGTCCCCTCTGAGTTGGGACTGCCCATCCCTCCCGAGTGTTTAATTGTGTGCCCCTCACTTCACACCCTGCTTGAAGGAGGGGGGAGGCAGGCAGAGAGGGACTGGGGTGTGGTGATGGTCAGGAAGTCTGGGCAGGGGGCGTCTGCCACCGCGCAGCGGGAAATGGGCATCTGCATGTGGGTGTGTCCCCTCCTGTGCCACCCGCCACCCCTTCACCCTCTCTACCCCACCCCCCCAGCCTGCAATGTGACTATCCACAACCGCTGTAAAGACACCCTCGCCAACTGTACCAAGGTCAAGCAGAAGGTGAGATGGCATGGAGGACAGAGGACTGGGGGAGAGGGCAGTGAGTGTGCGGCACCTCAGGCCTTCCCCATTCACGCCTTACCCTGTGTTCCAAATCCCCTGTCCACACTGTGGGGCAGCCAGACCCTCAGCCCCAGGCCTCAGGCCCCGAGGGGCCAGCCTACTGCTGGCCAACACTGGGCTTTGCCACCCTGATGCCCTTAGCCACGGTACAGCTTTCCCCCGAGGGGGCCAGCCGCCCAGCTCCTGCCTGGCCCTGTGGGAGTGACCCTTGGGTGACACCTATTCTTGCTGTCTCTTGCCCTCTGTGTCACAGCAACAGAAAGCTGCCCTGCTGAAGAACAACACTGCCCTGCAGTCTGTTTCACTTCGCAGTAAGAGTGAGTAGTGAGGGGGTGCTGGAGCCCCCCCTAAGACCCTGGACCCCAGGCCTCTCAACTTGAGAACTCTGCTGCCCCCCTGAGGTCATTCCTGGGCATGGCACTTTCCTCCCTTCAGTGGAAGCTGATGGTGGGGCCTTAGTAACGTCCAGAGTCGTGGGCTCAGGAGCAGGACAGGGCTTGGGATGGGAAGCCAGCTGAGCCTGGTTACTTCCTGTGCTATTATATTATCATTTACACTGCACTTGGGAGAGTTGGAGGCAGCTGTCAAGTGTCAGTCCAGACAGCTTTGGTCCGACAGAAAGAGCATGGCGCTCAGGCAAGAAGAACAGTCTGAGTCTTGCCCAGCCACTGGCTGAGTCACCCCAGACCAGTCTCTTAACCTTTATGAGCTGCAGCTTGCGCATAGGCTTGTTGGGGGGAAGAGATAAGACAAGGAAAGCTCTTGGTGAACTTGCAAGTATAACGTGGCACTGCTGTTATATCTTCCTTTGACTCGATGGGGAGGCCAAGGGAGGGTGGGAGAGGTGGCCTCATTTCTAATGGGGGGGCAGGCGCCCCGTCTGACATTTGCCTCGGTGTTCCCCCACAGCCACCACCCGCGAGCGGCCCAGCTCTGCCATCTACCCCTCTGACAGCTTCCGGCAATCACTGCTGGGCTCCCGCCGCGGCCGCTCCTCCTTGTCTTTAGCCAAGAGTGTTTCCACCACCAACATTGCTGGGTGAGCCGCTGCTTGGGGAAGGGAGAGCCAGGCAGGCAGGCGGTGGGGCAGTGGAGACTGGGGGCTGAGAAGTCTTCCCCAAGTCCAGAATTCTAGACAGACAGGTAAGGAGAACTTGGGATGACTGACTGCCTCTCCTCCTGGCCTTGGTGCCCCATGTGGAAAGGGAACTCTTGCCTGAGGCAGGGTGATACAGCCGGCATCCACTTCCCTCAGACACTTCAATGATGAGTCTCCCCTGGGGCTGCGCCGGATCCTCTCCCAGTCCACAGACTCCCTCAACATGCGGAACCGAGCCCTGTCAGTGGAGTCCCTCATCGACGAAGGTGACTGTGCCCAGCCTTGGGGGAGGCCTGGTGGAGCAAGCCTGGGAATGGCTGGGAGGGACCCAGGAGAGAGAACCGGCCTCTGAGTTGTTTTGCTGCACTGATGTCCAGGTGCAGAGGTGATCTACAATGAGCTGATGAGTGACTTTGAGATGGACGAGAAGGACTTTGCAGCTGATTCCTGGAGCCTGGCTGTGGACAGCAGCTTCTTACAGCAGCAAAAAAAGGAGGTGATGAAACAGCAGGATGTCATCTACGGTGAGCCAGAAGACTACCCCTAGACTTCTCTTCCTTTAGCGGGTCCTGTTACCTGTGTCCTTCCTTCTGCCAGTCCCTGCCTCTCAAGACCCTTTCCCCCTTATTCCATTGGCTTCTGAGACCCTTGCCTGGCATCCCACAGGTTACCACTGGGCTCCCACCTTTTGGGGCTCTTGGTCTCTAAGACTCCATCTTTATCCCTTCCTTCAGTTCTTCATCTTTACTCTTTGCTCTTTCCATGCCCAACACCATGCTGGGGATTGTGGAAACCGAGATATGGAGAAAACAGTTCTTGCCCTAAAACAGCTTATAGCTTGATATAGGAAAGCATAAAGATTAAAAAATGATTAGGAATGTTCCAAGTCATAATAATGCAAAATGTTAACCTGGAAAAGACCTTGAAAATCTCAAATGAGCCTGGAGGTCCCCAGCCTAGGCCCCACCAATTATGGCCAAGCCAGAGTGGAGGTCAAATGTCCCATTGTCTCCACAGAGCTAATTCAGACGGAGCTGCACCATGTGCGGACACTGAAGATCATGACCCGCCTCTTCCGCACGGGAATGCTGGAAGAGCTACAGCTGGAGCCGGGAGTGGTCCAGGGCCTGTTCCCCTGTGTGGATGAGCTCAGCGACATCCATACACGCTTCCTTAGCCAGCTGTTAGAACGCCGGCGCCAGGCCCTATGCCCTGGCAGCTCCCGGAACTTTGTCATCCATCGCTTGGGTGACCTGCTCATCAGCCAGGTGGGGAAAGGCAAGGCCCATGGGCAATATTCATGGAAGGATGTGTGACTAGTGTGGGCATTTCTTGCCTCCAAACTTTCATGGGTAGAGCCTGGGAGAGCTGGAGAGGCAGGAAGCCCGTCTGTTTGGAGGGAGGCCAGAGGCCTCCATGGGATCAGGGGTGGCCTTGGGGGCTATGCTGACCCAGGCTTGCTCCCCTGACTTCTAGTTCTCAGGTCCCAGTGCAGAGCAGATGCGTAAGACCTACTCAGAGTTCTGCAGCCGCCACACCAAGGCCTTAAAGCTCTATAAGGAGCTATATGCCCGAGACAAACGCTTCCAGCAATTCATCCGGGTGAGCAAACCTCTCCAGGACCCATACTCAAGGCCTCCCCATTCCTGGGGGAGCACATATATGCTGTACCCACTGGGAGGTCAGGCATTCACTAACCCTGTGGACCCATCTGCTGGTGGAGCCTGCCGACAATAACCCCTCCTAGTGGCAGAGCAAGTGCTGTACCCTACTTTGTCGGTTGGTCGTCACAGTAAACCTGTGGCCTGGTTACATCCGATTTCCAGACGCAGTCACCTGAGCCAGCGGGAGGTGGGAGCACCATCGCTGAGGCTCCAAGTCCGGCCTTCTTTCTGTTGCCCTCCCCTCTGACCCCACTCTGTCTAGCCCTGAGCCCTGCCTCTGCCCTTATAGAAAGTGACCCGCTCGGCTGTGCTGAAGCGGCATGGGGTACAGGAGTGCATCCTGCTGGTGACGCAGCGCATCACCAAGTACCCAGTACTCATCAACCGGATCCTGCAGCATTCCCATGGTGAGGGAGGGCCCAGCAGGGGTGGGGAGAGGCTCCCTGTGGTCTGAAAGGCTCAGGATGGCCTACTGAAGGGGCGGGGTCAAATGTGGAACCCTGGCAGCCTCTGAAGGTGGGATTGGAACCTGGCGGGAAATGGGGCTGGCCTGAGGCTGGCTGAGCCATCCCACATGCCCGCCTGCCAGGGATTGAGGAGGAGCGTCAGGACCTGATGGCGGCCCTGGGGCTGGTGAAGGAGTTGTTGTCCAACGTGGACCAGGATGTGCACGAGCTAGAGAAGGGGGCCCGTCTGCAGGAGATCTACAACCGCATGGACCCTCGGGCCCAGACCCCAGTGCCTGGCAAGGGCCCCTTTGGCCGAGAGGAGCTTCTGCGACGCAAACTTATCCATGATGGTTGCCTACTCTGGAAGACCGCAACTGGCCGGTTCAAAGGTCAGTGGTCAGCTTAGCAGGCCAAGCAAGAGCCCAGAGTCATATGTGGAGAGAGAGAAGCATCCAGCCCTTAGGACCTCTCTTTTTGCAGCCCTACACCCAGAGGGGGAGACCCAGTGGGAGGAAAAATGTGGTCTCTGCTACAGTAAAAGTCTGAATTCTGGATCTAAGTTCCTGAGCCATGCAGAGACTTCCTTGTCAGTATTTAGTCATTTCTTTGGTCTTTGCATGCCCATGGAGACTTACCAGTTCTGATGAGGAAGACAAGCTCCAGGACCAGAGGACAAGATTGGGGCAGCTACTGGGGCTGAGATTGGATGGGAGCTTTGGGAACATGGCCAGGGAAGTCCAAGAGAGAGGAAATGAGCCCAGGGAAGGACAGGCAGGGTGGAGCAGAGGGGGTGTGTTGAGCATAGGGTACACTTTACCAGGCACTCTTTCCAGACTGCTCTGGCCAAGTCTTTCGCTACCTAAATCAAGGCAGAAGAGTAGCAAGCCTTGGCTTTGGGGTGAAGAATAAGGGACGAAAGCAAACACTGCTCCCTGAAGCCAGAGTCTGCCTGAGGCCCTGGGGATGCCATGAAATCCCCACTTGGGCTTGCGGTCCTCAGCCGCCGCTTCCCTTGATCCCTTTCTCTCTTTCCCATCCCTCCCACACAGCAGCTAAGAATATAAATCCTGGGGGGTTAAAAATAGCAAGGCTGAAGAGCTTTATTTCTGAAGCATTTAGCAAAAGCCCCCCCCCCTTCTGTGTGCCCACAGTTTAGTAAGATCTCCAAGGGCAAAGGATGAGTGTGTTTCTTGACTGACATCTGTGCTTTATGGACTTCATTTTTGTTTTCCCCCTTAGTCTTAAAGTCTGAGACCTCAGAGCATCTGAGAGCCTGCAATGTGGGCCAGAGAAGGAACATGAAAGAGGGGCCTGCGGGGGTTGAAAGAGAGACAGGATTATCCAACTGTGGGAGAGGTGGATCTGGAACCCTCCTTTCCACCTCCCTCCTGAGCACAGCATGAGAAGTGGGAATATTCTGGGGCAGGGGGAATTTAGGCCAGATAGCCAAAAATATGTTAGTTACTTGTTAGACATGGAATTTAAAGGCTGAAAAATGGTGGCCCTCCTGCTCTGGGATTGTTTTTACTCTCACAAAAATTCTGGGGCCTTTCACCCAGAAAAAACACACATGTGTTATATTACTGTGGAAAATCGCCTGTGCAACTTCAGAGGCTTTGCAGAACCCCTGAAGCCCAGCAGTGTCCCCCCTAGGTGTCCGTGCGCCCCAGGTCAAGAGACCTTTGTGGTCAGCCTACAAGGATGATTGATCCCTTGGGTCTCCTCAAGCCCAAGGGGCTTTTATCCAACAGCACATGCCCAGTTTTTTGTTTTCCCTGGCACTTCTGAGCTGTAAGAATGGGGAGGAGGGAGGTCTGCAAAGGTACAGGAAGCAACCAGAGGGAAGAGAGTTCAAGAGGAACAGAATCAGGAGCTCAAACCTGACAGGCCTTGTCCTTGAGAAAGAGGGGCGCAGCCGCTCAGACCCTCTAATGCCGACTGTTCTCCCACCTTTATCCCCCTGCCAGATGTGCTGATGCTGCTGATGACAGATGTGCTGCTGTTCCTCCAGGAGAAGGACCAGAAGTACATCTTCCCTGCCCTGGTGAGACCTTCCACCTTCTCCTTTCTCAGCACAGACAAGCCCTCCTTGCTTTCTTACCCAGGCCTGAAAGAATCCTGGACTCTTCCAGTCAAATGGCTATTTTTGTAACCACTACTATAGAATAGCTAACAGGTATTGTTACTCTGTGCAGGTGCTTAACACCTGTGAGGAAGGTACATCATCATACCCTTTTGGTAGATGAGGAAAGTAAAGCTCAAAATAAATTGAATTGTCAAAGGTCACGTAGGTTTCTAAGTTCACTCTGGCTGGCGTCAAAGCCTGGACTCTTAACTGGTATTGTAGGCTGTCTCTCTAACTCTTTGGGTATTCCAGAAGAGTAAAGACCCAAATATCCAAGGATCAGGATTCCCAGGCTTGATCCTTCCTTTCTGACTGGCAGGACAAGCCCTCGGTGGTGTCACTGCAGAATCTAATTGTACGGGACATCGCCAACCAGGAGAAAGGGATGTTTCTGATCAGTGCGGCCCCGCCTGAAATGTATGAGGTCCACACGGCATCCAGGGATGACCGGAGCACCTGGATCAGAGTCATTCAGCAGAGTGTGCGCATGTGAGTGTGTGTATGGCCTCAGGGTCCCTACAGCTTAGGACCCTAGGCCACAGTACTACCCTGAAACAGAACCCAGGCTTAGAGGTAGAGGCAGAGGCTGAGGGAGAGACAAGATGGCCCAAGGTGTAGGGGAGGTCATCTCTGTTCTCATATCCTATAAAGTTGTATTTTATTCCATGACAACCCTGACCACCTTCCAGATGCAGCATGAGCTGCCCAGCATTGCATGGTGGCAGACCTACCAGCCAGCAGTACCATCTCAGCTGCATGAACATCTTGGTCTGTAGGCAGTGGGCTATAATTTGGATTGTATTGCATTTTACCTTGATGTTCTAAAAATGAGTGCAAAGAGAATGAAAGCATTGATATTAGAGATAGGAGGAGCAACTCATAAACAAACTATACAGTAGAGGCAGGAAGGCAACCATTTAGTGTGCTAAAACAGATCTTTAGCTTCTGTTGGACATACATCAGGAGTGAGGCAGCCAACTGTTTGTCTACTGTGATGGAAAAAAGTCAAGTAAAGTAAAATGTTGGAAATGGATTCTTGGAAGATTGTGCCTAAAAAAAACTCAATTAGGATGTTTATAATGTTTTTTTTAGCTTTCAGGGAATGGATTCTCCTTTACTTTATAAATAATACGTAAACCTATACATATATTTTTTTACTTCTGCAACTTAGACTTTTAAACAAATTTTTTCAGAAGTGCATACAAAAGCATGATATTGCCTATCCTAGAAAAACAGTCCAAAATACCTGTCCCATTGACATTGATCCATAGTGGTCTCTTTTTTGATAGTATTAATATTTGTAATTGTGAAAATTATAACTAATATTATTCTTTTTAATTGATTTATTGAGTTTCTGCCATGTTGAAAATACTGTTATATTATTTCATGTAATCCTAGCAAAAAAAACCTGTGAGGAAGATACTATCCCCATTTTTCAGATGAGGAAATAGAGAGGATACCACCTGGTAAATAGCGGAGCCAGGATTTGAACCCAGTTTGCTTGATGCCAAAGCTTGTAGTTGGCCCTCTGCACTGTGCTGCTACTCCAGGTGGCCTTTGGGGAGGTATATATATGCCAGCAAATACAGAATCAGTGCTAAGAAAAGTAGAGGGCCAAGAATGAATGAAGCCAGTGAGTCTTACCAGGGGAGCAGAGAGCATGTTCGGGAAGAGGGAAGGCTTGATTTCCGGTCTGTAACCTAACTTCCTTCCCCCAACCCACCCAACCTGTTATCTCTCCAGATGCCCATCCAGGGAGGACTTCCCCCTGATTGAGACGGAGGATGAAGCTTATCTGCGGCGAATCAAGAGTAAGTCCACCCGCAGAGCTTGTTATATAATTTATGATGTACCACACAGTGGAATACTATGGAACTATTTTAAAAAGTGAGATGACTCTGTGAGGGCTGATGTAGATCCATAACCAAAATATAATGTTAAGTGAAAAAAGCAAACTTTAAAACAAAGTGTTACCACTGGTGTAAAAATGAGGATAGATATATGTCATAGGTATTTTTGTGTGTGTTTGTGTGTAACATCTCTAAAAGATAGATATTATTACTTTAGAAAGATAAGATGTTATTATTGCCTCTGGGAATGGGAACTAGGTTGAGACAGTAACTTACTACTTTTTTACTATATTAGAGTGTGACCTTAACTGATATACAAAAATACTAACAAAAACCAGTTGCTTAAACAAGATAGAAGATTATTTCTCTCTATATAGCATCCAGAAGTGGGAAGTGCAGGGTAGTAGTGCAGCTCTACCACCTTCAACATGAAGATTCTCCACTTCTGCGTGCAAAATGGCTACTCCCAACTCCTGCTGTCACTTCTGCATCCCAGCAAGCAGGGAGGGCTAAAGGAGAATTTATACCCATTTCTTTTAAGGGCAGATCTGGAAGACATGCACATCCATTGACCAGAATTTAGTCACATGGCAATGTCTAGCTGCAAGTCAGGCTGGGAAATGTAGTCTAACTGGGTGGCCATTTGCCCAGATGAAACTTACACACATTTCCTAGTTAAAGGAAGTTGGGGAGAATGAAAACTGACAGTCTGCAGTCTCTGCTACAGATTGTTTTACTTTTGTTTTTAAAACAAAAGTGGTGTGTTCTTTTTTCCCCCCAAAAAAGTGTTTTTCTTTTTTGTAAATGCCAAACAAAATTAAGTCCTACCACTCTGCCCAGAGCTGGCCCCTAGCCCCTGGGGCTGCCCCTCCACTACTGCCTCTTGTGGGTGCCCCAGATGGCTCCCATGTGCTCACCTGCCCCCTATCCACAGTGGAGCTGCAGCAGAAAGACCGGGCTTTGGTGGAGCTGCTACAAGAGAAGGTTGGGCTGTTTGCCGAGATGGCGCATTTCCAGGTGGAAGAGGATGGCAGCAGTGGGACGCCCCTGCCTACCCTGCCCAGGGGCCTTTTCCGCTCTGAGTCCCTTGAGTCCCCGCGTGGTGAGCGGCTGCTGTTGGATGCCATCCGAGAGGGTAAGGGAGCTCCTAGGGAAGAGTCCAGTCTCATCCACTCACCATCACAGAATATGGACACATGGCTGGACCTGGATGCATAAGACAAGGGGGATGTCAGCCCCATTGTCCATAAACTCCCTTGAGTGCCTGTTTGGTGCCCGGTGCTGGGAATACTATGGTACTGTTTTAAAAAGTGATATGGCTCTATGAGGGTTGGTGTAGATCCATAACCAAAATATATTAAGTGAAAAGAGCAAGGTTTGCTACTTTTGACACTTACTGCTGTTTAACACTTCTCTTCCTGCATAAACCTGTACTGCCTCTTAGGCACCTTTAATGACCTTTACCTGGCATGTGGTGGTATGAGTGGGGGCATTATTCCCCCAGATGCCTGAATGTTCGTGTGTATTGGGTGAATGGCATCCCTTCCCATTCCCCACAGGGTCTGTGTCACTCCTGTCCTCACCTCTTCCTCTTTCCCCTCAGTGGAGGGCCTGAAAGACCTGCTGGTGGGGCCTGGAGTGGAGCTGCTCTTGACGCCGCGGGAACTAGCCTTGCCGATGGAAGCAGACAGTAGTGGCACCATGAGTCCTGGGGTCACTGCCAGTGAGTGCCAGGGCAGGGGACCCAAGGTAGTGGGTGGGAGGGGTTAAAGAGAATGGGGCGGCACTAGGGACCGAGTGATGCCACGGCCCTAGGAAAGTGAGCTCGGCCCATCCTTTTCCCCTTCTCAACAGATGGTGAGGCCAGAACCTTCAATGGCTCAATTGAGCTCTGCAGAGCTGACTCAGACTCCAGCCAGAAGGTGGGTTCTCAGGAGGTGTCAGGACTTGGCTAGAGGGCAGTAGATGGACAGCTGGCCTATAGGGCCTTGACACAGAGCTGTCAGGAACAGGCACCAGGGATGTGTTTGCCTGCTGATTGCCCAGCCTTCCCCATTTCTGCAGGATCGAAATGGAAATCAGCTGAGATCTCCCCAGGAGGTGAGATGGGAATTTGATGGTTTAGGACGCTGAAGGGAGGCTGGCTATTCTCAGTCTGAGAAATTGGAGCCCAGTTTGGAGTGGTGTGGGGGAGCGTCTACCCCTCAGCCTTGTCCACGTACCCACACTTATTCAACTTCTGGGCAGTTTACCCATCCTTACGCTTGGGATCCGTTCCCACCCTCTCCTCTGTCCTCAGGAAGCGTTACAGCGATTGGTCAATCTCTACGGGCTTCTGCATGGCCTGCAGGTCAGTGGGGTGAGGGCCGGGAGGTGGAGGGGCCAGGCCAGAGCTGCCTTATTCTCTAGGTGGGACAGAGTCATCTTAACAGGCCTTCCTAAGTGCCCCCCCACCCATCCCCGAACCTGCCCCCGTTCAGGCTCTGCAGGAATCATGCCCTGCGTCCGGGGGAGTGAGGGTGAGGGGTAGTAGAATCTGGGTTCTGATACACCCACCTGTCCCCATTCCCCTCCAAGGCGGCTGTGGCCCAGCAGGACACGTTGATGGAAGCCCGGTTCCCCGAGGGCCCCGAGCGGCGGGAGAAGCTGTCCAGAACCAACTCCCGGGATGGGGAGGTTGGCAGAGCCGGGGCTACCCCCGCGGCTCCTGAAAAGCAGGCTACGGAACTGGCGTTACTGCAGCGGCAACACACGCTGTTGCAGGAGGAGCTGCGGCGCTGCCGGCGGCTGGGCGAGGAGCGGGCGACCGAGGCTGGCAGCCTGGAAGCCCGGCTCCGAGAAAGCGAACAGGCCCGGGCTCTGCTGGAGCGGGAGGCTGAAGAGGCTCGCAGGCAGCTGGCCGCCTTGGGCCAGACCGAACCACTCCCGGCCGAGGCCCCCTGGGCCCGCAGGCCTCTGGATCCTCGGCGCCGTAGCCTCCCTGCAGGCGATGCCCTGTACTTGAGTTTCACCCCGCCACAGGTGAGGAAGCTAGAGTCGTGAGCTGACATGGCATGGACATGGGGGTCCATGGGAGAGCCTGAAAGGAACCGGGGATTTGAGCCCAAATGAAATTGGCGACAGACCTGAAGGATGTTAAGATACTGGTTGGAGAACGGAAAAATGTAACTGGGTGCAGAAAGGAACCCATCAGTGGTAGAGGTGCTGAGAGAGAGAGTCCAGTCTAGGGCTCAGCAGGCCTGCTGCCATCACACTGCTCAGTCCCTGGCCTGCTCTTTTCCCTGCCTGTTGTCCACAGCCTAGCCGAGGCCACGACCGCCTGGATTTGCCTGTGACTCTCCGCTCCATCCATCGACCCTTTGAGGATCGAGAGAGGCAGGAGCTGGGCAGCCCTGAGGAGCGGCTGCAAGATAGCAGTGACCCTGACACCGGCAGCGAGGAGGAAGGCAGCAGCCGTCTCTCTCCGCCCCACAGTCCACGAGGTGAGACCCTGCAGAGACATGGACTAGGAGTGGGGTGCAGCCCGGGACAGACCCCTGGGCTGTGGTTTCCAAAGGGGAGGCTGCATCGAGTACAGGAACATTTGGGATGGTTCCTGACTTGACCTGCTGAGGTCTACAGCAACTCTTGGGAGGGACACAGAGGATTTCCCATTTTTTCTGATGGTGAATGGATGATGGAACTCCAGTATGCAAAAAATGTAGGGACCTCTCCTCCAATAAGTCGCTGATTCCTAGCCTTTTAAAGTGATCAAATTTCAAAGACCTCAGAAACCAGAGTTCTTAGAGTTGGCTCAGGAAATACAGGACAACCAAAAACTACTGTGACTTCATATAATAATCTTAAAATATTTTGTATCCCATTAATCAAATTGTATCTTCAAATGCTTACAGAGTGTACAAAGTAGGAGGTGTGGGTTCATTACTTATCTTTGTTGGTAGGTTCTCAGGTGGGACCTCTGCTTACTCACTAACTTTGCCCTGTACCCCCTTCAGATTTCACCCGAATGCAGGACATCCCGGAAGAGACAGAGAGTCGCGATGGGGAGCCTGTAGCTTCAGAGAGTTAAGGGGACCCCTCCCCCTGGCCTGTGCCCCCTGGAAGGACGTTACTGAGGGAGGCAAACCTTGGGGACTCCAGTCTGCTGATGACAAGGGAACATTTAAAAGAACTGCTGATTGTCCTTGCCACCTCTCGGGGTCCTTGGATACCTGGGGCCGGTCTGGAAGCTGGGGGAATGAGGCCACAGTGCCCTCTGGTGGCGTCCAGAAGCTACACCACAGATGCCAGTTTTTCATGCCTTCTTCCCTCTACTTTAGGAAAATTTATTTATTTATTGTTTATTAGTTGTGGAGGGAGAGGGGGAGATTTAGAGGACCAGGGACATGGGAACCAAGCCATAGGGATCAGGGGGCCTTGTCCTTTAACACTACTGGGGTTTATTTGGGCTTCACCATGCAGCTGCTGGGGTCTAGCCCTGACACCCCTCCCCAGCACCACCCCTCCTTGAGGAGAGGCAGCAGCCTTAGGGCCTGGCTGCCCCTTCCAGAAGGGCTGTGGGTAGAGCCATGTCCCTCTCCCTTTCCCCTCAACCTCTTAACTGCTGTCCTTCCTTCTGTCCATCCTCCATGGAAACCCCAGGGAGATAACCTGGCTTCCTGGAGTCGATGGAATAGAGGTTGAAGTGGCCATAATGGTTTGTAAGGGGGTGAGGGGGAGAAAAACCCCACAGGGACCAGAATGTTATTTTTTGTTGTTGTTGTTTTCTTTTTTTGTACCAAAGCCAACTGCACGTGTTTTATATTTTTAAGAGAAGATTATAGGCAATTAGAGATCACAGCCTTCTATCTCCACATCTCTGAAGAATTTGAGGTGGGGGGAACAATGGCTTTTTCCCTCATCTGTAGTAATGGGGGACCTGTTCTGACCTCTTCCCCAGCCATTTGGGAAAAAAAGTTCTAGGGTGAGTTGGGCAATTTCTACGAACCCTGACCTCATCCCCCATCACAGCAACCATGACCTGAAACCTCAGTGTGAACTGGGGGTATTTTTTAATGGATCCCCCCAGTACCCACCAGCCCCAGCCATTTTTTTCTGCCAATTTGATTGTAAAAAAAAAAGATAAAAGCAGGGAAAATTAAAGACCTGGAACCCCATGAAATGCCGTCTGTTAATGTTTGCCAGTTCTGAGGATGCTGGTCGGGGTTGGGGGAGCTTGGCACCAGGCAGTGACCTTTGCTCTCTGAATGGGGCCCTTCCTCTCACAGGAAGGGTAGACTGCCTCACTGCTGGGCCCTAGCAGAGGAAACCACTGCAAACCTTTTTTGTTGTTGATATTTAAGGATTGAAAGTCGTTGAAATACAAGGATAAAAATGAAGGGGACTTAGGTTTGGTGGCTGTGGGGGTCTCCAATGTTAGAAAACTTTATTTTCATCTTCTTTGCATGCATGCTGAGAAGCTGTATCAGCTGGTAGCCCGTTCCCTCCCTTTGGGCACAGTTCCTGTCAGCGTCTCCCCTGTGCCGTGCATCTCCAGGCTCAGCCCCCACTCCCCCGCTCTGCCCTTGTCCTCGGTGTCAGAGCCCTGGGGTGACCTCTCTAAGATGTTCCCCTCGTAGGAGCTGCTCATTCGCTCTTTGCCTCCTCGAGAGGCTGTGAGAGATCAGGCTGGTTTCAGTTCTTGTTTTGGGTTAATTTTATGTTCTGTTCCTGGTTAATACCCTACTTCGGGCCTGGGGGAGGGGAGGAGGAGAGAGACTAGAGCTATATGAATGCAGGCTTAGGCACACATACCTGTTGGTGCCCATGGGGTGAGATGAGAAGGACGAGGCTCCAGACCTCAGCTGGGAAGAGGAATTGAAACTGCCGGGGGCCAGGCTGGGAGGAGCAGCCAGCACCCTCCACTCCTGTCATGCTCACCCACCAGCATCTGGCCTTTGCGAGGTGATTTTCTCATCCAGTGCATCCGTTATGAAATCAGTGAGATCAGTGAGGTAGGAATTGTTCTCAAGTTGAACAGACAAGGGGAAACCTGGGTGCAAAAAGGTTGCCAGGCGGGGGGTTGGGGGGGCGGGGAGGGGCAACCCTCCACACTGCAGTCCCCTACTTCCCTTCCTTGGCTACTCTGCATGAAAATACCAGAGCTCCAAGTTTCAGATACGCTGACACATGGCTCAGCAGCTGCCTGCCATGTCAGCTGGGAGCGTCTGGAACCCACATCTGTAAAGGTAATGGTGGAGGGAGGAAGACCAGTGGACTGGGGACTCCTAGGTCACATCCAGGGACACCCAAGATTGGGGAACGCAGCCTCCAGCACTCTCACACAAATCCAATGAACGATGTTAGTGAGGAGAGAAGCAGAGACTGGAGGCACAGAGCCCAGAGAGGGTACAGAGAAGCCACAGCTCAGGGGAGAGCAGCCCTGTGTTATTCCCAGCAGTGCCGTCCCTCCTGCCGCCCCCTGGCCAAAACTCCCTCCGCATCTTGGCCCTGAAATATGTCACTTTTCTCTGATGGGGAGATTAATCCGGAGATGAGTCTGTTGTGCCTAATCCCATTTTAGAAAACTCAACTCTGTCCTTCCTGGTGCCATTTCAAAGCTCTCTGGCTTTGTGCTCTGGGAAGCCAGGGCCCAGCCTCTTGCCACAGTGCCTTCTTTCCCTTACTAGAGGAGCTTCAAGCTGGTGGGGTCTAGTCACCCCCCGCGCCCCCGCCCCTGTCACTGCACCCTCCCCTACCTCTGCCACTCCTCTCCAAGGGTAGGTCTACATGCATTCATTCATTTCTGACTTGGACTTGTTTAAACTTTGTCAATATTTACCTCTAGGCCCCATAAAACAGAAATGCCCCCAGAGGAGTCAATATCCAGTGCCCAGCAAAGCCATCAGAGGAGGTGGGGAGGCGTGGGGGGCAGCAATAGGCAGTTTTCCATCCTCCTGAATTGTCTGGGAACAGACCTAGAGTTCTGGAACCAGTTTAAACATTATCAAAAAGAGGAAATTAAACACTGAGGGGCTAATTGAATCTCTTTAATGTTGCATAATATGTTGGGAATTGGGTGGCTGTTTAGAGCCTCTTCTGCTCAGTGACTGGACATAGCTGGTGCAGACAGGGTTTGTAGGCACCGAGGCCACCCCTCACTGGGGCTTCCTGCCCTGCTCCTAGCTGTTGCTCTGGGCTCTTGAGTGGCCAGAGTTGTCCTGAGTTACAAGACACACCAGAGCCTGGTGGTGGTGGTGATGGGGGGGTGCAGTGGAAATGGAGGCTCCACCCATTTTCCCTCCACCACCTCCCTCCTCTCCAGGGACTGCTCCCCAGAAAGTCCCCTCTGATGGCTAACCTTTGCCATTGTTGGGTCTCTGGATATGGAAACCAAAGGGGAGCCCCCTGCCTTGAAGGAGGACACACTTTCAAGAGTGGCCTGAGGAAACAGCTGCTTGCTCAGTTCTTCATATAAAACTAATTTCACTGCAGAGCATGTAAAAATCATTCCAGATGGTTCCCATCCCCATTATTTCTTCCCTTTCCTTCTCTCTGCCTTCTTTTTACATGAAGTGCAAGAATAACAGCTGAACATTCTATTTCAGGCACTGTTGAATTCTCCACTGCACATTTTACAGATGAGGAAACAGGTACAGAAAAGTGGGGTAACATACTGAGAGGTTCCTCAGCCAGTGAGTGTCAGAGCGAGGATGTGACTTCAGTGTTCTGCCACCTCCGCTCTGATACTCGGAGCTAAGTCCTGGGATCGGAGAAGACTAACACCACTTCTCATGATTTCCACGTCTCGGGACACCCCGTGAGCCTCCTCTTCTGCCAGCCCCTTTCTGCATCTCTTACCCCTCTACGTCCCACCCACATCCTTGATGCATCCTGGGCTTCACTTCTCCCTCCAAATCCTGATTTAAGGAGGGACACACAGGCTCTCCCAGGCAGCACCAGGGTCTCGCAGTCAGGGCTTGGCTGGTACCAGCAATCCAGCAAGACCTCCCGCGAGGCATCTCCCTGCAGGGGAGGTACAGCTTTTGCAGCTCTGGCCTTTTGCAGGCACCACATTTCTGTGGGCACCACCGAGAAGGTGAGAAGGTGGCAATGGCCAGGAAAGGAGGGCATTTTTGGCTCTGGCACCAGAGAAGGACAAGGCATACCCCGTTTGAGGTGGGGGTAGGGAGGATGGGGAAGACAGACAGGGAGGTAGGCACCAACCTATCTCCCATTAGTCTGGATCCACTGATCCTTAGTCTAGAACCCTTAGGAAGATTTTTGGGGAATTCTTAACAGCAGACAGAAATGAGGCAATGAATACTTTTGTCCACACTGAACTGGAGGTGGAACTGGGATAAAAGGTCAAGACAATTCGTGGGTGATCCAGGGGTTTATTCTCAGATCTTCTTTCTCACCTCCAAATAAGATCCAGTTTGTCACACTCAGCCCTGACCTGAGCCCAGGCGTCCTTCATTCCACCACACCCAGAGTCGGATCAAAGATCAAACTTCCCTTGAGGGCATGACAACCTGGCAGAGGCCAGCCTCTCCCTCCCTAGCATGTGTGGATATTGCACCTGGCAGACCCCAGAAAGAGGAAGGTGTACAGCTTACACTCTTGATCCAGGCGTCCCTTTGTCCAAGTTGGAGAGCATGGCAGAAGGGCCACTCTCCTGGCAATGCTTTCCACCCACCGCCTGCCTACCTCCTTCCAGGCCACCTATTGCACCCCATCCCGGCCCTGGGAGCACAGCCTTGCTCTCAGATCCCTGAAGGTGTCTGCCAGGGCCCGCCGCGGCTCCCGCCTTAGAAGACAGTACAGCACGGGGTTGAGGCAGCTGTTGGTGTGCGCCAGGCAGGTGGTGACCGGGAAGACATAGGTATGGATGGTGTAGAAAGTGCTGTCCCAGGGCACCAGGTCAAATTTCACCAGGACACCCCATAGAGTGACCACATGGTTGGGGAACCAGCAGAGGAAGAAGGAGGCCACCAGGATGCGGACAGAGTGGGCCACAACCCTACTGTGCCGCTGCCGCCGCCGCAGGAAGGCCAGCAGCAGCAGGTAGCTGGTGCTGATGACGCCCAGGGGCACCATGAAGGCCAGCACCACCCTCTGCAGCTGGTAAGCGCCCATCCAGTATCTGCTAGGGAAGCGCAGCAGGCACAGACGCACGCCCCACACCTCTCCCTCGGCCCCAAAGACAGCCGTGGGCACTGTCACTAGGGCGGCTGCCACCCACACTGCTAGGCTGGCCATGCGGGCCCAGAAGAGCGAGAGGTGGGCACCTGGTCCTGCAGCCATGGCCACCACCCAGTATCGGGCAACGCTCAGCGCCGTGATGAGGAAGATGCTGGCATAGATGTTGAGGACAGTGGCCGTCAGTACCATCTTGCAGAGGGCGCCTCCAAAGGGCCAGTGGAAATCCAGAGCCGACTCAGCTGCCCAGAAGGGGAGAGTGAGGGCCAGCCCCAGGTCTGCCAGAGCCAGGTTGAAGACAAAAGTGTCAGAAGGTGGGCCAGGGGCTCTTCGAGTGCAATTGCCCAGCACCCATAGCACAGCCAAATTTCCCATTAAGCCGACGGCCCCCACAAGCCCGTAGGCCAGGGCCACCATGACCCTCAGAGCCAGGAATTTGACGGGCATGGCAGCAACATCGGCGCTCAGCACACCATCTCCGGACGTGTTGGCCCAGAATACAGGCAGCGGGGCAGAGGTATTGGGGGTGGGCATTGCAGGGCCTGGGAGGTCCGTGGGCCAGGCAGAGGGGCCAGGGCCACCCAAGGCTGTCAGCAGGAGGTGGCAGATCTGAATGCGCTCTCAGGGCCTCCAGCTGCCAGGAGCCCCAGCCCACGCCCACACCTCCCAGGGAGGGTGTAGATTGGGACAACCTGCCCCGTCCCTGCTGGTCAGGATTGGTGGGAAGTGGGGCAGGGCCAGGGAGGGCCTGAACACTGGGATAAAGGTGTGCAGGCGTGTGTGTGTGTGTGTGTGCGCGTGCGTGTGTGTGTGTGTGTGTGTGTGTGTGTAGGAAGAGCTATGTGGCAGGGGTCAGGAGAGAAGGGGCAGTTATCCCACTGAGTTGGACAGTCCCAAGCCTCCACCCAGGAAGAGGTCCCCATCTCAGATGACAGGAACCAAACCAGAGCCCCCTCTATCCCTAAAGCGTGTGGGGGTCCCCTTCCCTGCCCAAAGTGGTCCTTTGGGCCTGAGGGAAGAAGTCCTGGAAGGCGCATAGGGGCAGGGACTCAGAACAGGTGTCTGAAATAGCAGAGGTTCTGGAGTCCCAGATCGGCTGCGCACTGGCTGTGTGACTTCAGGTGACTCACTTTACTCCCTGGAGCCTCAGCTTCCTTGCTTAAAATTCTCAGATAAAAGTCTCTGTTTCACATCATCGTTGTGAAGAAATGAGATGGTACATGTGAAAAAGCACTTTGTACATTGCTATTTGCATGAATGATTATTATTTCAAGGGAAAAGTTTGGGATGCTCACGGTGGAAGGGAGCGGGATACAGAGCAGCTATGATTGCCATGCCCGAGGAAGAGTGCCAATGAAAGCACAGGCTGGAATTCACGGCAACAGCAAGTGACCTTGAGGCTGAGGGCAGGAAGGGAGAGGGGAGGAAGTCACAGCTTCCTGTTGCCTCCCCACTGGGAACATGGCCTGTGAGGCCCTGTGGGCCCTGGGGTATGCCCTCGCTCCTGCTTCTGCTCAGAGTAATAAGTAATCCTATTAACCTCTATCACTCCCATTGCCATTTTACCCTTTCCTGCTCTGTCTGTGGAGGCAGAGTCAACGGTACCCCACCCTCTCCTCCAACCCCCAAACCCCATTCAGAACTGGATCCTGAGACACACCCTCGCCACAAGCCATCCTGTCTCCCCATGATCTCAGTCCTAAGGGGAAAATTGCCTCATTGGTCTTCCCCTTTTGTGCCCATATCCCTACCTTTGCAGAATTTGCTGTGATGGGGAAAAAGGTGAGAGGTGAGTAAGTGAAAGAGTGAGGCTTTTTCAAGGATTCCAAAATATTCAGCACCTTCCTACCTCTGTCAGCTAATTAAGATGTTCAATGTTCAGTTCCCTGGGAGTGGTGGGGGAGGAGAAGGGCCCTTCAGGACAGCCAATCAGCAGTGGGTGTGACATACAAGAGAGCCCCAGAGGTGAAAATGACCCAAAACAGGTGCCAGGATGTTTGGGTCTTTCAGCAAGGGGTGGGTGTGAAGGGGCTGGCAGAAGGAGAATGCTCGGCCCAAGTTCAGGTGGGCCCCCTGGGCTATCTGGTCTCACGGACCACTCCTGTGTGACTTTGTGGGCCACGTTTATCTCCCGGGGCCACATTTACTCCTCCACCTGCACAGCATCACCTTGCCAATCTGGCAGTGAAAACATCTGTTTAATACATTGGAGTTATTTTCTTTTGGCTTGGAGGACAGAAACTGGGTTCTGCTATTCATTTGAAAATAACCTGGGCCTCTGATCATTTTTTTTTTAAATCTTTATTCCTTTCTAATCTAAATCCTCTCCCTTGGTCTGAAACAATCAACACCCCTGTGGTTATGTAGAGAAGTGATGCCACCAGCTGGCCAGGTCTAAGAACTTCAGTTTGGGTTCTTTGTGTATTTTGTTAGTTTGTTCATTCCTTCATTTGTTCATTCATTCATTCATTCCCTAATCACAGCATTTCCTGAACCCTTACTATGTGCCAGGCATTGTGCTAGATGCTGGAGAGACAAAAACAAAGTATGACCCAACACCATAAAACTGGAAGAAATCATATAGGCAGTAAACTCTTGCACATCTGCATTGATAATTTTTTTCCAGATGTATCTCTTTAAGCAAGAGGAACCAAAGCAAAAATAAACAAGTGGGATTACATCAAACTAAAAAGCTGCACAGCAAAGGAAACCTTCAACAAAATGGAGACAACCTACTGAATAGGAGAACATATTTGCAAATAATACAGCTGATGCCTAAAATATATTTAAAAATTCATACAACTCAATACCAAAACCCACAAATAATTCGATTTAAAAAATAGGAAAGGACCTGAATAGACATTTTTTCAAAGAAGACATACAGATGGCCAACAGACACATGAAAAGGTGCTCCACGTCACTAATCATCAGCAAAAGGCAAATCAAAACCACAATGAGGCATCACCTCAGTAAGAATGGCTAATATAAAAAAACGAGGAAATAAGTTGTTGGCGAGGATGTGGAGAAAAGGGAACCCTTGTACACTGTTGATAGGTATGTAAACTGGTACAGCCACTATGGAAAGAAGTATGGAGAGTTCTCAAAAAACTAAAAGTAGAAATACTGTACGGTCCACTAATTCCACTTCTGAGAATTTATTGGAAGAAAACAAAATCACTAATCTGAAAAGATACATGCACCCTCATGTTTATTGCAGCATTATTTACAATAGCCAAGATATGGAAGCAACCTAAGTGCACATTGCTAGATGAATGGATAAAGAAGAGGTAGTACATACACACAACGGGATATTACCCAGCTATACAAAGAAGGAAATCTTGCCTTTTGCAACAATGTGGATAGACCTAGAGGGAATTATGCTAAGTGAAGTAAGTCAGAGAAAGACAAATACCATATTATGTCACTTATCTGTGGAATCTAAAAAACAAAACCAATGAACAAAGAAACAACAAAATACCCAGAAACAGACCCATAAATACAGAGAACAAACTGGTTGCAAGAGGAGAGCAGGGTCAGGGAGGAGAGAAGTAGGTGAAGGGGATCAAGGGGTACAAACTTCCAGTTATAAGTCACGGGAATGAAAAGTACATCATAGGAAAAATAGTATTATTGTAATAACTGTATGGTGACACATGCTAACTACACTTATGGTGGTGAACATTTATTTCATAATGTATGTAAATGTCGAATCACTATGCTGTACACCTGAAACTAATATATTATGTCAACTACAATTTAAAAATTTTTTAAATAAATAAAGTGAAAAAAACTGACCATACCAAGTGTTGGTGAGGATGTAGGGTACCAAAACTTCCTTACATGGCTGGTGGGAATGTAAAATGATATAATCACTTTGTTAAACAATCTGACAGTTTTTTTTAATTAAGCATACATTTCACATGTCCTAGTCATTTACTCAAAGGAAATGAAAGTATATGTTCACATAAAGACTTGCTCACAGCAGCTTATTTTTAGTAGCTTAAAATGGGAAACAACTCAAACGGGTAACTCAGTCACACACCAACAAGAGAATAGATCGATGGATTATGGAAAGGTCACACAATGGAATGCTATTCAACAACGAAAAGGAATGAATTACTGCTATATACAACAGCAAGCAAGGAGGGATGAGCCCTGGTGGCTGCCAGCCAGTGACTGCTGTCCCCTACCTACTGGCCTCACTGAAGCACCAGTTCCTCGTCCAACTGCTCAGCATCACTGGGCATCCACATGGCAGCCAAGTCCTGCCTGTCCCCACCTCCAATCCTAGTAGGGTGCTCCTCTTAAACGGGACAGCCACATAGCTTGACTCCATTTGCTTTGGAACAGGTTGACTCTATAATAGAGTGCCCACTGAGCTTCTCAGGCTGTGGCTCCAAGTACCCTAGCCCTTCTTTCTGTCCTCTAACGCCCCCTTACCTGCAAGTCAAATACACTGAGTAGGGTTCATTTCAGATGTCAGGTGTTCACGTTCTAGAGAAAGGAGGCGGGGCAGATGCCTCCCTATGCATATAAATGAGCAGTAGCTCTTCCTGGGGCCACTTTTAAAACTAGAGTTTAAGTCTTCGGTAGTTGACGCTGCTAGTTAAGTCCTCGGTGGATCACCCTGCTATACTCTACACAAACTTTGGGATCTGTACTACAGTTTACAGCTTTCAGTTTCAGATGAGGGTTCCGTAATGCCTGACAATCCTTTTACATGTCCCTTATCAGCTTGATTTTTCATACATTCATCCAAAAGTCACTTCAGGCATCTGGCAAGCAACAGGCACAATACAGGTAGGGATACACAAAGATGATTAAGACATAGTTCCTGCCCTCAAAAAGCTCACTCTTAGCAGGGGCAACAGGAACATAAACAATACTTGTAAGTATGAAGGGTGCTGAAGATTTAATAGAGAATTCAGGGGTACAAAGGAGAAAATGTTTAATTTTACTTGGTATAGTCACAGATGATTTCTGAACTGAGTCTCTTGAAAATATTAGTAGGTGTTTGTCCAGGGAAAGGACATTTTAGCTCATGGCTACTTGTTACCATGGTGACAGAATAATCAAATCAGATATATATTTTTTAAGGTTGTGGGAATTTTTTTTTCCTTAAGAAGTATTCCTCTTCCTGTCCAAGACCAATCTCTCCATCTGTACTTGTAAATCCTTGTCTTAGACCTTACTCTGTGAGACATCCCCTTCCTCTTGGGTTTTCTACAGTGTCTCCTTTATTGCAAGCAACAGAAATCTTGAGTTGTGTCTAGTGATGAACAGATATTGAAGGACAGGATGATGTTGATTATGCCAAAGTACTTGAAAAAGCCACACCCTTTTGACGACCCATCCCCGCCTTCTCTTTCCTTCCTTTTTCTCTTCCATTGCTGGAGTAGGTAGCAATGCGGACATGGAAGAATAGGGCCAGGAATGTGTTTTCAGAGTTTCTGTAGATCTGAATAGATTTGGGTGAGATAGAAGACAATACAGCTCTCAGGAACCACATTTTATTCTGTTTTTCATTTGGTTCCTGTTTCCGCTTTTCTCAGCACATGTGCTCCATTCTGCCACTTCTCTCTGCAGACTAGCTCCTCTGCCTGCCCTTGGCAGAGCCTAACACAGTTACTGCAGTGTGTTCTTCCAGCACCAGTGACTACCACTGACCAAGGATAGCTCTATGGTTCTGAAAATCCCTGGCAGGTAAAGAGTATCTTTCCAATCCTTAGTCTAGTCAAATACATATCCTTGATTTAATCAGCTATGGCCACCAAGTCATGAAATATGCAGGACTTTCCTTTCTAGAGACAGTGGGAGGCGTAAGCTCTGCAGAAGGGGCTGCATGAGGGGCAATGAATCATAAGCAGCACATCCAACTCTGTCTACCCTGTACCTACCTCCTTCTTATACATGTATTTCTAAAGATTCCTCCTCCACTAATGTGATCTACTTTTTATAAACAACTATCAATTCACCCACACCCTCAACAAAGAAAAACTATCCAAAGCTAAGTCTAACTATTGCATCCAGAGGCAATGTAATGGGGTCCCTTTAATCATGCTACAATCTCTAAGTGACATGCATTATTTTTTAGTTCTATTGTAATTGGTTCCAGGTATGATCCTTTGACATCTTACACCTTTTAGAATATAAGTACCCAGACATCTGATGTAGAATACCAGAGGAAAACCCAAGATAATTACAAAAACAAGTGTCTTTGTTAAAATGGAGAAATTAGGATGAATCCTCCCCATCAGC
This sequence comes from Smutsia gigantea, assembly GCA_032199065.1. Lineage (NCBI taxonomy): Eukaryota > Metazoa > Chordata > Mammalia > Pholidota > Manidae > Smutsia > Smutsia gigantea. The sequence continues at coordinate 126,709 of JAVSCE010002495.1, read as the reverse complement.
ACCAGACTGGTCAAGTCCACAAAGTTATTTCACATCCCTCAGTATAGCACCTTAGCTTCACAGAACAAGCTCTACAGGGGTAGCTGTGGGTGAGTGAGTTACTGAGTTTCTTGGTCAGAAAATTTGATTATAATGATTTTTGTTTACTGGAAAGTTTCCTCCCCCCATGGAATTGAGGGTCTCCCAGGTTTCTCAGCTGTAAAGGTAATATTATCCCTTTTGTAAATAATAAGTATCTTTGAGGAGATACTTTGAGACTATGTAAATATCCTGTTGCTCCTCTAATTTTGACCTACCAGTTTTAGCATTCATTGATGACTCTTATCTGAATCAATTATAACTATAATAGTTGCCAAGAGGTGATTTTGATGCCATGGTTTTAAAGCCATGGCTATATTGAGTTGCTATCTCTCTACGACAATAGTCCTATTTCTCCTAGACAATTAGGAATTCGTTGCTTGGCAGGAACCAGGGCCTGAATTTTGTCCATCCCCACTGCTCTTCCAATGGCTTTGCCCTTAGACTCTGATGAGAAATTACATTTGAGAAGGATTGTTATCCCCATGTCTACTGATTATAATCTCATGAAAAGTCATGTTTTGGTGGAGGAAGTGTTGCACCGAGAAGTGTTTTTGAACAGCCCCAATGTTAGGTGTTTCCCTATCTCTCCCAGTTCTTCCAGAAATCCACATTCCAATTGTCAAGAGCCTAGTCATGGCCAAGCAGTGCATTACTTTAGCCACAAAAGTCTAGTATGGCAAAGAATTTGGTATGGCCTAAAATTTGACAAGAGAAGAATTAATTTTCCTCGATCTGGCCTTAAGCAGTTTCAGACCACAGGGAGAAAGAGTTTTTCTCTAGCAGTATTAGGTAATTGCACATTTTTACCCCGTTTGCCTTTTCATCAAAGAACCCTAGGACAAAATGTTGATCCCTTTGGGGTTGTGCTTTTCCCAAGGCTCTACAGAATAATCAGCACACTGTACTTGCCTCTGGTTTTGCTAACAGGGCCTACAGAGCTTTACCCTGTTTCCTGGTTTGGCTTTGTCACTGCTGGCTTCTCAGTCAGAAATGGATGAATCCATACCAGTCAGTTCCGTGGTTTCACTGAGGGTCTGAGATTTGTAAATCCCCTCTTTACTATCAGTTTCTTTTCCAGTTGTGCAAATAGCCAAGGCACACTGAGGTAGCTCAAGTAAGTGGGAGGGAGCGGGATTGTATTTTAAAGCTACATTGGGAAACCTGGCTATCCAAGCATGAAGTATAGCCCAGCCTCACAGAGGCTAGAACTGGGGCTACACCCTCTAATTCTTTTTGAATAGCTGCTCCATTTTTCTCTTTCTTGACAGATTCCCCCTGTAAGAAGGTGGAAAAAATTTTTTTTAATTATTTTTAGAACTAATAGTAGAATTCCTCATAGTAAATCTCTTTGCTTGGAAAAAGTATTCAATAAGCATTTGGGGTAGAAGGTGGCACCCCAATGGGTGATGGTGAATACATCTTCTCTTTTTTCCCATCACAGCTCCCACTGTGGTGGGTAAGGATAGGGGACCCAGCTAGACCCAGGTCAGCATTTTCCAGTTGTGCACTGATCTAAATGGATCAGGGGAGATACCGGGGAGGCAGGTGGGGGATGCGTAACACCACTATCCACAGAAAAGGAGACAAAATTATACATAGGAAGTCTCGCTGCAACAATGGAGAAGTGACAAGTCCCAAGGGGCAGGAGAGGATACCGACGGATGTTATAAGGCCCAGCCATATGGGCTTTATATGATCTCCAAGCTGTCGTTGACCTTAGAATTGATAGTAGATGACCTAATAATACCCAAATTAGCATTATGAAATTCACAGTCATTGGGATTCGTGTCAATATTTTTGACCATGCGCCAAACAGGAAGGAAAAATGACCTCAGCCTAACCTCTCTCACTTTAGAAAGACTTTTAAAATTAGCACTATAACAAAGTGCTATGAATGGGGTTTCAGAAATCTGACTTAGTTATATCAATAAAGAAATATTGTTGGGGAAATTCAGACTTTCTAAGAGAACTCTAAAGAAATGAACTGGCATTTGACATAAGAAGCTAGGAAAAACACCAAACAAAGGAAATCACAAAAGGAGATAATTAATAAAAACAAAACTTTAAAATTAATGTGTTATTGATGAATTGATGAACATATAGGTGAATAAAACTAAATCCTGAGTCCTTCAAAAAGGTAAACAAATAGGCAAGACCCTGACAAGCCTAAGAAAAATAAAGAGAAAAGAAAAAAGAGAGAAGAGAAATAGCCATACAAATGAGCTTAAAGGGTAAGAGACTTTTAGTAATTTTTTAATACAAAACATTTTAAATTCTAAGTAAAACAGGCAATTTTTAAGGCAAATTTAAATTACTAAAATTAACTCAAGAAAAAGTAAGAATCTCAAATAAATGAATAACCACATAAGAATTTGAAAAGGGTTTCAAATACCTATCACCAAAAACCTTCCAGATCCAGATGGTTTTATAAGCAAGTTCAGTCCAAGCTTCAAGGAAACAATAATTCCTAAGTTATTCAAAGTATTTTTAGAGCACAGGAGAAAAAATGAAAAAGTTTGCCAACCAGTTTTTCAAAGCTGAAATAAATCTATGACTATTTTTTTTAAAGAACCAAGATGTCATCTATGAATACAGATGTAAAACTCATAAACAAAATACAAGTGATGGGGTTCAGGACATGCTATCACAAAATATGGCGCTAAGGCATGTTTAATATTTTATGCTAAAGGAATTTGAGGAACAGCAGGTGCAGGAAGGACTTTCTGACCTTCCTCTGAAGCAGGTCATAAGACCCTCATGTTGGAGGCACCCTCCCTGTACCCAGAAGAGAGGAGATTCCTTATTTCCAAAATGTGGGGCACACTGAGAGAATCTGAACAAATAGGGTTTGCTAAGTTTCCCCTAGTTTACTATTCTGAGCTCATACCCCTTTTTGTCATATTTTCCCATGACTTTTCATTCTTCATCAAACCTAGTACAAAAACTCTCAGGTTTAATCATTTCGTTGGGTCTTCATTTCCCTATGAAGGCTCCTGTGTCATGTAAAACTTACATTAAATAGATTTGCATGGTTTTCTTTTGTTAATCTGTGTTTTGCTACAGAGACCCAGCCAAGAACCAAAGAGTAGGAGGGAAAATATCTTTCTCCTCCCCTATATGGGCAAATCAAATCCAGTCGTGTATTAAAAGAACGATAAAAAGAAGATCAAGAATTTATTCCAAAATGGAAGGCAACTCCAACATTAGTAATCCAGCATCTGAGTTATTTACAGTAATACATTAGAGGGAAAAACATAGATGATTACATCAAACCTACCAAAAGCAGACTTGCTACATTTTAACACTCATTTTTGATAAAAGTGATTAATAAAATAGAACGCTTCCTAAGCACTACAAATAATATCTATTAGAAGCAAACATTATATTCAGAAGTGAAATTACATTTCTTCAAAGAAAGTATACAGATGGCCAGCAAGCACATGAAAAGATCATTAGTCTTTAAGGAAATGTAAATCAAAACCACAATGATAATAATACTTCACACTCAAAAGGATGGATTGCTGGGGCCTGCCGGCAGAAGTCGAACAGTTCCTGAGTGGGGGTGGCGGGCTGTATATACAAGACTAGAGGAGGGTAAACTGTCTGGTGCAGAATGCAAAGAAGCTTTATTCTGGCATGGCTTACATACACATGAATTGCCTACAGATTAGATTCACACACCGTTCTCAAGGACCTCAATTCAATCACTTAGGTATTGCCCACAGATCAATACAATCGGACATTAATCCAATACTTAAGTCACATCTGCCTGGGGGCAACTGGTCCAGGTGGCTGGCCTTGAGATAAGACCTCCCTGCATTCCTGAGATACTTGTTCCTGGAATTTAGGAAACTTTTCAAGGTTTCTTTCAGAGTCAGGCCCCGTTCAGACCTTAGATGGAGACTAGGCACAAAAACACAATCAGCCCTGTCCTGTACTCTTGCTCCTTCTGTCCCAACCGCTCTCCACAATGGATATAATAAAAAACTAAGACTAAAAAAAGAACAGAAAATAATAAATATCAGGATGTGGAGAAATAGGAACCCTCCTATATTGCTGGTGGAAATATAAATGTAGTAGCTGCATGTTTTGGAGATTTCACAAAAAGTTAAATCTAGAATTACTATATGACCCAGCAATTACTCTCCTAGGTATAAATTCTGAGTTAAAAATAAGTACTTAAACACCTGTTCATGAGTGTTCATAGTACCACTCTTCAAAATAGCCAAAAGGTGGGAACAGCCCAAATGTTCATCAATGGACAAACGGAAAAATTGTGGTATATATATATATATATATATATGAATGGAAAATGAATTTGTATTCTATTCATCCTATTAGAATGTAAACTTATTTTAACAATAACATTGTATTATATTTATTCAATCTAGAGAGTCCTTGCAGCTCCAAGAAACCCCAAATGTTGGGAGATCCCTGCATTCCAAATCAACTCAAACTCCACAGATGACATTCAAGGCCTTTCAAGTGATCCAGCTCCCACACTCCAGCCACTCGACTCTTAAGCAGAGAGATCCTGGAGCAGTGTTTCATAACCTATGCTGGATCACCGCCTCTCCATCCCTCATCCAGATGTTTAGCTTTTGTTTCTTTCAAGTCCCTGCGTCTAGCCACAAGCTGAACATTTTTCCTTCTTCACCTTTGCTTATTATACAACCTCATTACATGTATTGGCCCGCGTGCGAGGGCCGTCACACTGAGTACCAGAAAGACAGGACCCGCGGCTTATTCATCTTTACTTTAAACACTCTGCTGTCAAAAAACAATGAAGAATGGAAAAAAACGGAGAAATTCTTCCAGTGATCTTTGGGATGAATAACTTTCCTGTTGTTAAACAGCTAAGTGAAATGTAAACTGGGCAAAAGTCGCGGGAAAGTGCTCTCCCCGGACTCTCCACAGGAACGCAGCCTAATTTAGGGGGAAACCGGTTTGATTCCCAGACTCATGCGTGTTGTCTTCTGGAGTACCAGCTTGCCCACAACAAAAATGGGTTCTCCTCGCCCCAATTCCGCTTTAATGTGGGAATCAGTAGCCATCTTTCTCAAGGGCAAGGCCCAAGCAGGAAGGTCACACCCTACCTGTTACAGATAACGCCAGACTCCTTGAAATCAACGAGAGTCCAATCCGAATAGACATTTTCTCCGGAACCGCTTTGCCTCACGACCGGAAGAGGCTGTGTGTAAGGGCGTTGGGGGCGGAAGTGACGGGAAGGTGGCAGTGGGGTAGTTGGCGGGTGGTTGAGCAGAGCCGGTCGCCATGTCCGCGGGGAGCGCGGCACATCCAGGAGCCAGCGGGTAAAGCTTCGCGGGCAAGGGAATCGCAGCGAGCATAGGGCACAGGAGAGGCGGAGGGACCATGGGAAGCCGCGTATGGGTGGAGAGACGCTTAAGTGGGAGGTGTACACATTGGCGGGCCGGACTTTGGGGAGAAGGATGGTAAGCAGGCCTGGGGCCCCCAATAAAGGCCGGCGGGGATAAGAGAGAGGAGGAAAGCGGGGACTTTAGGAAGGACGAGCCAAGGGGAAGGCGAAAACCAGGGCGTGTGGGACAGAGTGGAGTCTTTGGAGAGGGGTGACGGAATAGAAAGGAAGTATATTCTGTAAAAGGGTTGAAAGAAGCTAGGATTTGGGGAAATACTGCAGTAATTGACTGCTTAAGAAGAGATGGGTGGGCTTGACAGGAGATAAAAGGAATATGATAGAGGGAAAAGGGGGTGCTAAGACGTAGTAAGAGAAGGTTAATAGAAGTAAAAGCTCTGGGGCCTCATTTTCCTTTCACTTCCTGCAGGCGCCGCAGCAAATGGGACCAACCAGCTCCAGCCCCGCTTCTCTTCCTCCCACCGGCGGCCCCCGGTGGGGAGGTTACCAGCAGTGGGGGAAGCCCTGGGGGCTCCACAGCCGCTCCCTCTGGAGCCTTGGATGCTGCCGCTGCTGTGGCTGCCAAGATCAATGCCATGCTCATGGCCAAAGGGAAGCTGAAACCGACTCAGAGTGCTGCTGACAAGGTATTTGAAGTTGGACGGACTCTGCTCATTGCAGTTTAATAGGGGTTATTTTGTAATCCTGCAATCTCACAATCATTGTGTTAATGAAGGAGAGGATGAGGTACAGTAACTTAAAGATTACTTAGTTTTGGGGTGAATCATATTTTGTTACTTGTTTTTATAAGGCAATTTTGATTGGGCCGGGTATGTTTATGATTATGGACCAAGTAGCTTGTTTTGTCTGTGTCTGCTTAGTTCAGCTTAAGTTTTATCTGTATAGTGATTTAAAGTAATGTATGTTTTTGATACATGTGCATTTTCCCTGAAGTCAAGAGAAGTTCAGGTAACTCAAGTGAGATATAGAATGTCATCTCTGATTAGAATTTATAGATTCAAATTTCTACTACCTAACTACAGTGCAATTGAACATGAACTAAAATGAATGCTTTATGTATGGGTTGTTTTGCCGTTTTCACATAAATTGAGGAAATTACTTGGTCCTTTTATAAAATCTCTGGTAAATTAAGATCTTAACAATTAGAATGCATCTGAACTTTGAAGCTTTTCATTTACCCAACCACAGAATGCAACCATCTTCTTGCAGGATAATGAGCATAGAGACTGTATTGCTAGAATGCATGCTTGCACTTACAAATTCTTATAACAAATCTGTGGAATTGTCACCAGTTTACAGATGAAGAAAATTAGGTTCATGAGTGTAAAGTAACTTATCCAAGATTCGTAAATGGTAAGCACAGATTTCTAGCTTGAGAGTCACCTTGGACTCCTGGTTGTTCAGGTTTTGCTTAAAAGCCTCTAGAGTTGGAGGATTCATTGTGTTCCAAGGCAGCCCATTCCATTTAATTATTATTTGAAAAAAGTTATTTTGGCTTATTTTAAAATTTGTTTTCCCTGGTTCCTGTGAAGAGATGAGTTCTGTGTTTGAAAATGCAATTCATGTGAGGTGATGAGTATGTTAACACGTTTGTGGTGGTTATTTCACTGTATGCTTATATTAAAGCATCAAGTTGTACACTTCAAATGTATACAATTTTTATTTGTCAGTTAAATCTCAAGCTGGAAAAAGAAAATGCAATTCTTCATTAGCCTTCCAGTTTATCAGTAGATATCATCAACAGAATGTTTATCAGTAGGCCATAACCTGTCTTGAGTTTTGCAGAATTGGTAAGACCTTATAGTGGATTGGAAGTTGATTATTCACTATAATTCTACGGCTTACGAGTGTGTGAGTCAATTCTCCATTTATAAGGTCTACAAAGAAAACACACTGGTGGAGATGGAATGCTCTTTGAATATTAAAACTCTTAAAATAACGATGTTGATCATTTAAATTTAATTTTTCCTCTTAAAAATAATATTAAAATGATAATTGAGGAAGGGCTGTACAACCCAGAGAAGACAAGTAGTGACTCTATAGCATCTCACTACGCTGATGGACAGTGACTGTAATGGGGTTGGTGGGGGGGACCTGATGAAGGGGGTAGTTTAATAACCATAATATTGCACATGTAATTGTAGATTAATGATACCAAAATAAATTATTAAAAAAATGATGATTGAACTCAGCAAGAGGCAACATGGTATGTAAATACTGGGTTTAGAATCAGAATACCTAGATTGGAAAACCAGAATCCCTGGAAAACCAGAATTACTAGTTGTGTGGTTTTGATAATCTTGAACCTGTTTCGTCATCTGTAATAGGGTTGGTGGTATCTGTGCAGTCCAGCACAGTAGTCACTAGCCACCTGTGGCTATTTAAATTAAAATTTGAGCTAAAAATAAAAATTTTAATTTTGTTTCTTGGTCATATTAGCCACATATCCCATGCTAAACAGCCTCTAGTTGGCTAGAGGCACCCATGTTGGACTGCTAGATAGAGAACAATTAACAGCATCACAGAAAGTTGTGTTGGGCAACACTGATATATATACCTTTAAAAGTGGCCCTAAGGATTCAGTGAGATGAGATGTGTAAATGTATAGGGAAAAGGGCTAAACAAAGATGAGATATTGTTGAGTCTATTTAACTTGCCTCTACATTTTAAAAATGTATCTGATGCACAAAGAAGTAAATTGTATTTTATCTTCTTGGAACAGATTTGCTAGACATTGGTCTGGGACAGCTAAGGGTTGGAGAAGGCCATCTTGAGATTACAATTTTTTCAGATAACACTCAAAACCCAGCCATCTGGAATTGTCTGTAGTTTAAGTTGAAAGAAACCAGATCAGGTTTTAGGATGTTACTTGGTTTTAAAATCTGTTCTCTTTGTTCTTCCTTAATGGAGAGTAATGAGGTGCTAATAACATACAACTTAAAAGTGTTTTTGAGATCATTGCTACAGTGGAATTCATTGCATTTGATGTGTGGCACAAAGGCAACTTCCCTTTACACAAATGAAACGTATGAGTTGTTGGACTCTGCATTGTGCATTGCATTCTCCCCTGTATTTTACTACACATACAGCTAGCTAATTGAGCTGTAAAGCATTGTAATGTGTCCCTTTAATTTTCCTTTTGGAGATTGCAGCTTCTAGTCCATAAAGTTTCTGTAATTATATGGTCATAAAAATGCACACATGGCCAAAGTTATAGAGAAATGTGATGATGGCCTTCAAGTAAATTGAGTATACTTGGTGTCATTTTTGTGAGATTTTGTTTGCTTGTTACTCATTTATGAAGAATTATCAAGGAGTGTTTTGAAGTGTGATTACAGGCAGATAAAAGGAAAGGCCGGGACGGGGCAGAACTTGGGAAGGGGTAGTTGTAAATTGAACAGTGAAAAGATCCCATTTCATCATATAAACTTACAAATCTAATTTCTCTTTTTTATAGCTTCAGGCCCCTGGCAAAGGCCTAACTAGCAATAAAAGCAAGGATGACCTGGTGGTAGCTGAAGTAGAGATCAATGATGTCCCTCTCACATGTAGGAACTTGTTGACTCGAGGACAGACTCAAGATGAGGTATGGAGATGTCAGGCCTCTTTGGGGATGGTGGTGGGTAGATAAAGTTTCAGAAAAGGAAGACCTCTAAACATAGACAAACAGAAGGTTTATTTATGAGTGGGTTTTGATCATAGTTCCAAAGTCAGGATTGGGTTTAATTTAATTGCAGAGGAACTTCTTAGTGAAGGTAAAGAAACAGTTAGGGGCAAATTCCCTGGGTTGGTTTGAGTAAAAAAGTGAAAAAAAATTTCAGATGTAGGACAAGACTCAGTCCTGCCTATTGGTGGAGTGAATGAATGGGGAAAAATCTGTCCTGCTAGCTGTCATTCATATCAATCAACTGCCATATCATCTTTTTAATAGAATGTTTCCTTTCTAGATCAGTCGACTTAGTGGGGCTGCAGTGTCAACTCGAGGGAGATTTATGACAACTGAGGAGAAGGCCAAAGTGGGACCAGGGTGGGTATGCATATTCTCTACTTTGGGGAAGGGTTGGACATATGACTCATATTGACTTCATATTTTTCATTCTTGGTAAATATGTGTAACTGGTTCATAACTTGATACACAGATATGTACACACACACATGCTTTATGGCAGAATTTGGGATATCTCAGACAGTTGTAAGAAGAGTGGCAGCTACTTCCTATTCCTTTTTTTTTTAATTCCACAGTGTTTTTATTTGAACAAATTACACGAGAGTGTGAAGGACAGTAATTGTTAACATTTAACAATATACTTCTAAACTTTTTCCCTATGGAAGTATTTCCCCTCAACAAATGGGGCTCATATTTTGTCGTCATCTCCCTTTTCCAAAAAAAAAAAAATCCTTTCTCAAACTCTTTATTGCCTCTATAATGATTACAGGTTGTAGGTAATTGGTGTAAAGATTTCATTTCAGTTTAGTTGCATCCCTTCCCATATTCAGTTTTTGAGGCTAGGTACTCAGGCAGTACAACATTTCTCACATTGGCTTAAATTAGATGTAATTAGAAGGCAAAATTTGCTCCCCAAACCAAAAGTATATTTCCACTTCGTATATATGCTGGTTGCTGTTTTGAAATTTTTTGTCTTTATTAAGAGTTATTTTTTACCTACAGCTTTTTAGTAACTATGATTATCGATCATTTTCTCCATTGTTAATAATCAAAGTCTGACTCTAAGCCACTTTACATTTAGAATCAAGACCTTCTCAGTTGAGAGAAAGTTATCTGTGTGCCGCTGTTACTTTTGCCACATAAATTTGGATAGCCGAGAACACATTTGCCCTTAACCTCTGAGGCAACCAGTAAAAAGGAATTCTGTTCTTAAACACTGGGTTACTTCAGTTAACTAGATAGTAATATTTACAAGCCTATAAAACAGATTTGATCCCTAGGTGGGGTCAGTTAAGCAACCAAAAAAGTTTATTCCTTCCCCAGCCATGTTCTCAGAAATTAACTAGCAACAGCTGTCACTGTGTCTATGGTCCGTTTTACTTAGCTACTTAGCTGGAAATTATAACCATTACAAAGTAGATTTGGTGACCCATTTGACTCCTTGGGTTATGGCCAGTTTGGCATCATCATTTTATATTTCTCTTATAGGGATCGTCCATTATATCTTCATGTTCAGGGCCAGACACGAGAATTAGTGGACAGTAAGTAATGATTTTGGCTCATTTACCACTTTTTGTGAAGGGCAAAGTACAGGGCTATATGTAATACGTTGACAGTGTTGCTGATGGCTATTCTAACTCTTGTTTATGAACTACTTATGAGTGTACATGAGGCTTTAGAGAGGTTGGGAGCCACATACTTGGGTAACCTATAAAGTGGATTAATATATGAGTACTTGACATGGGCCTATGTTTGTCATTAAGTGCTTATCAGCTCATTCATTTCTTTGGTGTAGTATCTTACTATCTGTGTTCTTCCCCAGGAGCAGTAAACCGAATCAAAGAAATTATCACCAATGGGGTGGTCAAAGCTGCTACAGGGACAAGTCCAACTTTTAATGGTGCAACAGTCACTGTCTATCACCAGCCAGCGCCCATTACACAGCTGTCTCCAGCTGTTAGCCAGAAGCCTCCTTTCCAATCAGGGGTATGTTTTATGGAGAGACTGTTAACAGCATATTGTGTCTATAGCAATGATACATGTCAAATGATAAAGTATGAAGAAAAAAACAAAATCCTAAAATTCCAATCTGAAAGTTAACCCACTAATGATGTCCTATTAATGAACCATATAGGTTTCCAAGATGTAGTGAACATCTGAACCCACATATTTTTATACTGTTACATTTTAGGGAATTGATAGATCAAGCATATACACATTGTACATTTTGAAGTTAGTAGTTTGAATTCTTAAACTTGATGGCAGCTGGAGGACTAAGAAGGCTGAGTCTGATGAAGCAAGACTTTGCTGATACAATCCTCCTAGAAAAAAGGGTTGGAGAGAGCAGCCCTCATTGGAGAATATCATAGGGCTGACTGTACTACCCAACACTTGACTCCAGTTTTATAGGAGACTGTCTTTGCTATAATTTCTGACTAACTTACATCAGTCGGGGGAAGTAGGTTTGCTTACTCAGTACTGGGTCTTGGGTTTTCATCTCTTAAATAGATTTTGCTGAATGGAGTGAGTTGGTAATGTAGGTAGGTGCATGGAATAAGTAGTTTTTATTTAAAGTGAGCTACTTTAGATAAGGTTTATTTTTATGGGCTCAGAAGAAATTATAGAGGGTTCTTATTCTGGAAGTGATTAAAAGTATCTGGAGGATTAAAGTATTTGCATAATGATATTCAAGATTAGAGTTATATATTCTCTGTCTAATCTGAGGTATTCTGTTCTTCTACAGATGCATTATGTTCAAGATAAATTGTTCGTGGGTCTAGAACATGCTGTGCCCACTTTTAATGTCAAGGAGAAAGTAGAAGGTCCTGGCTGCTCTTATTTGCAGCACATTCAGATTGAAACAGGTGCCAAAGTCTTTCTACGTGGCAAAGGTTCAGGCTGCATTGAGCCAGCATCTGGCCGAGAAGCTTTTGAACCTATGTATATTTATATCAGGTATGGATGGATGGGGCTGAGGACATTTGAATACATGTTAGCTGATCACTATAGGAACAAATGAGTCAAGAAGAGTAAGAGAAAATGGGCTTAAACTGTAACAAAGGGAACTTAGGTAAATACCACCAGGAGTCACTTTATAATTAGGTAATAAAAACTGTTAAATTACCAGGTGGAATTACCTTTTTTAGCATTCAAGTCCTTGGATTTCATACCAGTCTGTGATACTGAAATATGCTGTGATAAACCTAAAATAACTTTCATTTAAACCTATGGTAATATTAGTACATTTTACAGTGATTTTAATGATCTTTACATTATTTTTTTCTTCAAGAGAAAGAGACCAATAAAATATTTGTGGTAATGATACTAGTCGTACCTTAAATAGTTTATATGATGTTTTGTGCTCCTATTTTGTGATTTTCAGAAATTTAGATTTGTACTACGCTAAATATATGAAATTTATAAAATAGCATACAAAGTGAAAGAATTCTGTGTCCTCTATTTTTCTCTTCAAATTCTTGGTTCTTACTCCTTTGCAGTCATCCCAAACCAGAAGGCCTGGCTGCTGCCAAGAAGCTCTGTGAGAATCTCTTGCAAACAGTGAGTTATATATTTGTATGATCTTCATTCAGAAGAGCCTTTGCCATTTTGGACTCTGTCCTAGTTATTTTTCCCACCTATTTTCCAAGGGCTGCCGTATCAAATTACCACAAACGAGGTGACTTCTAAAACAATAGAAATTTATTCTTTCACAGTTTAGGAAGCCAGAGGTCCAGAATCAAGGTGTGGGTAGGGTTGGTTCCTTCTGAAGAGCTCGGAGAGGTTGCCTGCAGTCCTTGGCATTCTTTGCCTTGTGTTGGCATAGCTCCAAATCTCTGCCACATCTTCACTTGACCTTCTTCCCTGTGTGTCTGTGTCTTCTAAGCTAGTAGCAGTCATTGGATTTAGGGTCCAGCCTAATCCAGTGTGATAACATTTTAACGACCTGTATCTGCAAAGACCTTGTTTTCAAATGAGGTCATAGTCTGAGATTCTGGGCCGACGTGAATTTGGGGAACACTGTTCAAACCACTGCACCATTCTGGCAACTAACACTAATATTTCTAATCCTGGTCAAGTGTTTGCTATGGACATTTCAAATTCTTTTTGTTACTGGCCTTAGCTAAAGTAAAGGTAGAACTATAATAGTTTTAAAACCAGTGACCAATGCCTTTGGGGTAATTGCCTATTTGATTATTCATTCATTTTATTTGTAATCAAATAACCAAAAGTTAAGACATAGGATTGTTTTTACAGTATCTACAGGAAATCAGGTTTGGGGGTTGAATATGGTCAACCTTGTGTTATTTGGTATTTAAGGGTGTGTTGTGGGAAGCTATTGTTTTCTCTGCTTTTGTGAAATAATTTGATTTACCAGCCTTATACCAGATAACTTCCCTGACCATTCCCAATCTTTTTCTTTCTCCTTGAAATTAGGGACTTAGTATGATGCTTATAATGAACAACAGGATGAGGGGACGTGAAGTACTAACTGTTTATTAAACCATGAACTCCTTGAGGACTCATCACCCAGGGAATACAATAATGAAGGAATATTCAGTTATACCAACAACTTGAAATTTCTTAACTGCTTAATTTCTGTGGCTGTCTGAATGACTTTGTATCCTAGAATTGCATCTAGTTTGGAGGATTTAGGGTGTTCCCGACGTCCATGCATCTGATTCTCACAACGTGGTCTAATAACTTACAAGTGTAGTTTATTAAAGCTTAAACAAGTCTTAAATTTGAAACATCAATGGAAATACTTTAATTCCTAATTGCTTTGGTCTTAGAGTTATATAATCACACCCTTATAAATACTCAGTGAATTGGGGCTGTCCCATATTAATTTGTTTTCCATTTTCTTTCAGGTTCATGCTGAATACTCTAGATTTGTGAATCAAATCAATACTGCTGTACCTTTACCAGGTATGTATGTCTTGCAGTATTTAAAAAATTATTTTGCTAGTGATTTTTACATGTAAAATTGTATACTTGAGGCTAGAATAACTGTGCCAGGGCACCAGTAATGTTCCCTTCAACTTAGGGTAATTTGGAAAGTCATTCATGCCTCAGAATTTTTCTTCCCTAGAGATTAAGTTTAATATTCAGCTAAAATGTCTCATTCTGCTGCAGCTGATTAAACACTTTTTTTCTTCCCCCTCAGGCTATACACAACCCTCTGCTATAAGTAGTGTCCCTCCTCAACCACCATATTATCCATCCAATGGCTATCAGTCTGGTTACCCTGTTGTTCCCCCTCCTCAGCAGCCAGTTCAGCCTCCCTACGGAGTACCAAGCATAGTGCCACCAGCTGTTTCATTGGCACCTGGAGTCTTGCCAGCATTACCTACTGGAGTCCCCCCTGTGCCAACACAATACCCGATAACACAGGTGCAGCCTCCAGCTAGCACTGGACAGGTAGGATGCCAGGGTCGGCAACGCGATGCCATTGAATTAGGAAAACCTGGGGCAGGGAAGGGATGGAAAGGTGCAGCATTGCTCAGAAGTGATATGTAACATGAGGCATTTTGTTTCTGTTGTCTTCCTGTGTTCCCACCACTAAACTGTACCTGAATACTTTGGAATAGCATGTACATGTGCGTATTCATCCTAAGGTTTACAGTTAGATAGTTTAGAGTGGGGGAAGCTTTCTGTAAAGGGCCAGAAGGTGAATATTTCAGGCTTAGTGGTACATAACATTCTCTGTCGTCACTACTGCCCTCTGTTGTAGCAAACCAGCAGCGACAGACAATACCAGATTAATGAGTATGGCTGTGTTCCAGTAAAACTTGGTTAACAAAAACAGGTGGCAGGCCAGAATCAGAGTTTGCCATACCGTGGGCCATCATTTGCCTGCCCCTGGCTTTGCAGTGTTAGGAAAGTCCTCAGGGAGAAGGGGGCTGGACTACAACACACCTCTGAATGAGTTGCTAATTTTAGCAAGAAACACTATACTGTATACATGTGTTCCTAGGCCAAGAGGTAAATGATCTTACCAAATTTAAGGATTATAAATGCTGGCGTGTTTCTCAAACTATGTTAGAAACTAGAATCTGAGGACAAGCTAGCTCACCTAGATAGATTATGTACAATCCTTGGAGGCACGGGAAGGACTAATGAGAGCATGGTAATGGATTTATGGCAGGCCCTTCTCTGTGGGCTTCTCATAGTGCACCCATGCCAGAGCAAACTGCAGCCTCGAACCATTGCCCAGCCTCCTCACCTGTGGGCTGTAGGCACTGACAGGGGTTGCACAGTGTGAGACAAAAAAGGGTTTGTGACCTAACTCTGTTCATGGTCACTAGTCATAATTATTTTGCCTTTTTTATTTAGGCAGAGCTGTAGTGCTTCAGATTTGAGCCAGATTCTTTTAATTAGGCAATATAGCAGAGTGCCTAAAGAGTGGGAGTGTAGAGAGAGAGACTGCCAGGGTTCATCATACTTTCCTGTTTTTGTGTTGTGGATCTTGGGATATAAATTAATCTACCCAGGCTTTGGTTTTCCTTATACATAAAGTCGGCATAATAGCAATATCTCAGAGGGTTACAAGGCTTTAGTAAGTTGGTCGTTACTAGCCTTTTGTTATTAAGAGCTCTTCTTAGAAGTGCTTGTTTTGTCTAGTACATACTCTCTTTTGATCACCCTTTTATTCTTTGGAACAATGTTTTAAAATAGACAGATTTGCTCTTTTTTTTATTTTTAATTGAAGTATCATTGATATACAATCTTACGTTGGTTTCACATGTACAACACATTGATTCAGTAGTTACCCATATTATTAAATCCTCACCCCCTCTACTGTGGTTACTATCAACGTAGAAAGATGTTACAGAATCACTGACTGTATTCTCCATGCTGTACTACTCTCCCCCCGCCTTTACCTACTTACGTTGTGATTGCGAATTATTGTGTCCACACTGGCCCCAACCCCTCCCCCTTGGTAACCACTAGTCATTTCTCAGTGTCTATAAGTCTACTGCTAGACGTTAACAGCTTACCGTGGAAGTGGTAGGTAAGGTTGCCTTTCTTACAAGCATTTATGATCTAGAAAGAGCTAATCATGTTGATTAAAGGGCTTTAAATAAGCGAATGTTCTTGCATAATCACTTCTGAACTAAGTAAGTGGTTGGAGTTTTTGTTTGTCCACGGTCACATTTGCTTTTAACAACCCAAATACACAGCTCCTGAGAGTTCAGAGCACTGTAGAGCTTGTCAGTCTCATGTTTCCCTACTGTGAAAGTAGGAAGGTGAGGTGATAAGATTACCAAATGATACATGAAGGCAACTGAGGACCAGAAAATCAAAGGTTCATATGATGCGTGTTGATCATTAAAGTGTATTGTTGCCAATGTTGACTTGTTCCTTTGTTGGGCATTCTCACACTCTTCCCTCCCTTGGTTTGTTTTGGTCCCAGAGTCCGATGAGTGGGCCTTTTATTCCTGCTGCTCCCGTCAAAACTGCCTTACCTGCTGGCCCCCAGCCCCAGCCCCAGCCCCCGCCCCAGCCCCCACTCCCAACTCAACCCCAGGCGCAGAAGAGGCGCTTCACAGAGGAGCTACCAGATGAACGAGAATCTGGACTTCTTGGATACCAGGTTAAATAAAATATCTTGTCTTACTTTACTCATCTTATCCTACTACATTATATTCTCCCTTTAAAGAAAGATAAATTCACATCTGTATCAACTGTTCTCCCTATACTAGGATTTCTGCTTTCTGGAATCCATTTAGATTAGGTTTTTATCTTTGGGGGATTAATTTAAAGGAAGAGTGATTCTCTCTTGACTGGGTTTTGTCTTTGGGGTCAGCACAGTAAGAGAATACAAAGCTCTCTGCCTGGAGAGCAGTCTCCAGTGACTAGCATCCGGAAGGAGTTCTGTAGAATTCTGTGCTTCCTCTTACTCACACAGCAGACTTTTGAAAGCCTTATAGTTCTTACTTCCCTATACATCTCACCAAAAGTTGTCATTTACCAATACGTGGTTTGTATTTAAAATTTGGGCTTTCAATTATTGTTCTTTGCCCCTGCTAAAAAGAGGGTGATTTCCTTCTCCAGTCCCTACACTGACCACCATCCCCCCCAAAAAAGAAATGGCCAGAAATGGAGTAATTCTGTGCATACATGTAATTATAAATGCAGTCATTCACTAAGCCATTTTTTAATGTTCAAATACGTAGTTTTGGTGCAATTTCATTTTATCCAGAGAAGCACTTTTATTTTTTGCCAGAGTCCTTGAAGCATTCTTTGAAACAAACTTTGAAGCATTTTTTTATAGTTTATAACTAGGTTTGTATAAGCCAGTTAAGCTACGGATAGTGGAAAACAGGTGAAGCATAGTTGAGCACAACATCCCTGACCAAGTCCTGCGGAGAAAAATCTCTATTTCAACTGTAACTGTAGTATATATAGTTAACTGTAGTTAGCTCTGTAGTATATAATTTATATAACTATAATTGTACTCCAAAGCCCAGTGAGCCGTGTAAAGTTTATCAGAAAGATGAGGCACTTGACAGTTACATTAAGGAGCTAAAGTCAATGCAGCAGTTGTAGATTTGCTAATGCCACTGTATTTTTCTGCTCATAGCATGGACCCATTCATATGACTAATTTAGGTACAGGCTTCTCCAGTCAGAGTGAGATTGAAGGTGCAGCGTCGAAGCCAGCAAGTTCCTCAGGCAAAGAGCGAGAGAGGGACAGGTAAGTTAGTTGGATCGTAATTAGTGTGAATGTGTTCAGATGTCATTTGTGCCTTCCTGTGGAAAAGGATCATTGCTATGAGCTGCTGTGTTTTAAGGCTGAAATGAAATCATTTGGGTCAGACAAGCTCTCGTTTGTCGTAATTGATGCAGTAATGGAAAGTACAATGAGAGGCCTTTCACAGTCTGAGAAGCAGCTATACTCAGCTTTGAATAATTTAGTACTTGCTTATTCCAGCATTTTTATTTTCATCTGTCTGCATCCTGGCAGATAAAACTTTCCATTTTCCAAAGGGTGGGCAGTCACAGAAGTGTTATGTGATCAAGCCATTTTTTCTCCTTAGAATCATAGACTGTTGTGGATGGAGGTGGAATGGGAGTCCAACCTGCCATCCAGTGCTTGAATTCTTTCCTGTATTAGCCTTCGTAAGATGGGGCTGACTTCCCACAACAGTTAATTCAGTTTTTGGCATGGTCTGGCTGCTACGTAAACAGGCCTTTATAATCTTGATAACCTGAAGGGTAAGGGGTCAAGTAGAAAGGGTTGAAATTAATGTTAAAATGAACTTGAAAGATTATCTACCGACTATTATTATTCTACTATTTATCTATGGGGCAAGTTAAAATTGATTGAATTTGTCTGGAAGAGTATTTTACTTTTACTTTTTCTTTTTCTTTTTACAGGCAGTTGATGCCTCCACCAGCCTTCCCGGTGACTGGAATAAAAACGGAGTCTGATGACAGGAATGGGTCTGGGAACTTGACAGGGAGCCATGGTGAGTAAGGTGTCGCTGGGGGAACGAGAGAGTGGCTGAGACTGGTCTTAAACTATTAGTTTTCTAACTTGATATTTGTTCAGGTGTTTAATCCAACCTCATCTACTGGCTAATGAGAATACTTTTTTTATTTATAAGGACAGCATAAGTTATACAGCCTTTTATTTTCAACCAATGTGTGTCTAGAAGTGTCGACTTACATTGTATACATAGCATCAGTGACATTAAAACTCTAGGAAATACTAATGATTGGTAGGTCATTTCAATATTTTGTTGCCTTTGTTGTCTGAATATCTGGAGGTCATCTAATACTGATTTTTGAAAGACTGATTTTTCCTGTATTGGGAGCTGAGCTATGTCTCCCTTCATAGCTTTATTGGTCATGAATAGTCGTCAGCCAATGGCTGCCACAAAAATTGTAGCTTCTTGGTATCCCAGAACTCTAAATTCTGTAGAGGTATATGGGATCATTTTCCTTCTTTGCCTGTAGTCATAATAAAAATGAACAGAAGAAAATACATTTTTTTTCTTTTCTTCTTTTAACTCTTTAAAAGGTGAAATATCAGCCTCCAGAGACTCACTTGCTAACTTTCCTTTTTTTTCTTTTTTCTTTTTTTTTTTTGTGTTTCTTTTTTCTTTCTCTGTTTTCTTACATGGTTCTGGTGGACTCAAATTTGCTGATGCTGGTGCTGTTTTTCGTGTGACCTTCAACGTCTTTGGGTGACCACTGACCCTGTGACCTCAAAATGGTGTCCAACTAACCACTTACAATTAACATCTTTTTTTTATTAACGATTTTACGGTATTATCTTTTTTTTTTCCTTGTGGGGAATGGGGTTGGGGTTGTTTTTTCTATTCTAGATTATCCAGTCAAGAAAATGAAAACTACAGAGAAGGGATTTGGCTTGGTCGCCTATGCTGCAGATTCATCTGATGAAGAGGAGGAACATGGAGGTCATAAAAATGCAAGTAGTTTTCCACAGGGCTGGAGTTTGGGGTATCAGTACCCTTCATCACAACCACGAGCTAAGCAACAGATGCCATTCTGGATGGCCCCATAAGAAACGGAACAAAGTTGTGACCTTCGGTGACTCTTCTTTAGCAATAATGCATGCATTTGATTTAACAAGACTCTGGGGCCTATACTGAGAACCATCTTGGACCTTTGCAGAAGTTAGAGATGCAGTGTCCCCTTTCTTAAAGGGGTCTTATTCAAACATCTTTATTTCTGCAGTGGTATAGCATCTGTTAAAACTGTACTTAGAATCACAAACTTGTTTCAGAAGCTTTTTAACAGTTGGTGAAACATGCTTGTTCATCAGAGCATCCCAACAAGGTCATTCCAATACACACTTGACCTGGTCCAGCCTTTTCCAAATGAATGGCCTCTATTCTGATGTAAAGAAAGTTTTATTTGTATTTTACTACTGTTTGGTCGATTTTGATAACAACTGGTTACAAACAAAGCCTTACTATTTATTAGTGGGGAAATGATTTTAAGACCATTCTTTCCTCTCAGTACTTAAATCTAAAAATAACTCATCCATATTTCATTTTTAGATTCTGTTTTGGAAATTGTGGTTTCACTAATTTAAAACTGTTGGATATAGCTGGATCCCGGGTGGGAAAATGAAGGTTTTTTTTTTTTTTCATTATGTTTTTTTATTGGGATAATCCAAAGCTGGCACCTTCAGGCACTCTTGTCTCAGAAAGCCATTGCTGTTTTTTATTGCCCGTCTTAATAAGCTCCTTGTCTTCAACTGGGTCAGAGAAAGCTACTTGATCAAAATTTGGTCAGAACTCATCAGAGAAATGAAACACAGTGGTCTGTCTCTCAGAACTGGTTGCAGCTAAAAGAGATTTGACTGCTCACAGTAGGATGATGGACTTAGTGACTGAAATTGCAACTTGTCCTTTTTCTTGGCATTACAAGTTTTGCCAGAAGAACTTTTTTGTATCAGATACTGATGTGTGAAAATGAAGGGGCTAGTCTGCTGAACCAGGAGTAGTTTGAGATACTGAACTGTTATTTTTGCACATTTAAATACTTTGCAGGCTGGCTTTGTATAAACTTATCCTCTGGTTTCCTATATGTTGTAAATATTTAGACCATAATTTCATTATAAATAAATGTATAAATATTCTGCTTGTGGTTCTCACTCATCTGTACATTAAAATTCATGAACTTTTTTTACTTACGGCGTAATGAAATTATTAGCCCATCAGAAAAATCATATGTAGGCCCAAAAGTTTGCATATAGTTCCAATAGTTTTACTATCTTCCAAAGTAAACCCCTAAAAGTCCAGGTGAAATTGTGAAGGACTGTTATGATGGATATTTTACGTTTTCATATTTTAGCCCTCCTTTCTTAAATGTGGTTTAAAGGGACTGAGTGAATGAAACATTTTTCAAGAAATGCAAATTATTCTAGGAAAGGCATTCTTAAAAAGATGGGTAGAAGGTATCCACAGAAAAATTTCCCAGTGTAAAGTTTCGTTTAGTGCCTGTGTGTACTGCCTAAATAAAGGGGAATATATAGAGTGCCTTCATTTATTGCTGTGTTTAATTCATGGCCATGTGAAAACTCTGATCTTACAATTTCCTACTGGAGGGTGATTATATCTGTTTATAACAGCAAAAAACCTATTTTTTAAATTAAAGTGTTAAAAAACAATTTTATGGTGGTTTCAAATGTACTCCACAGCAGTTCAGCAGTCCCCATGATCAACTTATATTGTGATTGTGAATTACTGTGTCTCCACCCACCCACCCTCTGATCCCAACGCCTCCCCCTTGGTAAGGTAACCATTAGTCACTTTTCAGTGTCTGAGTCTACTGCTGTTTTGTTCCTTCTGTTTTGCTTTGTTTTTATATTCCACGCATAAGTGAAATCACATGAAAAAACAATTTTTAAATCTTTCATTTATGTATGTTTCTGTAATACATACAGAACTGTAATCTGACTAGGATGTTGTGAACATCTGGTCTTTCAAGACCTGTTCCTGTTTTCAAGAACCCACGTCACTGTAGCTGTTCCTTTGGGGAAATGTGCTTTTTCTGCTTTAAACAGTAAACCTGACCTCAGCCCTGTTTTTGGTGAAGATTTGGTGGGTGCCCATTTCCTCATTTCATTACTTTTGGCCAAATCAATTTATCACGAACAGCAAACAGCCTTAAGTTGATACGTCCTTAAGAGTCCCCCCGTGTGTCCCTTCTCACATCCTTTCTTGATTCGTGTAAATTGGCTTAGCACCTTTGTGTGCGCGCGCGCGCATGCTCAGAGTGTGGTGCTTTGCCAAGGGGCCTTCCGTGGTCAGTCGCGGAACCGGGTTAGAGGACCCGGAGGGGAGCGGTCCCTCCCGGGGGGCGTGACCAGTCGCTGCCGTCACTGGGTGGCTCCGCCCCTCCCGCCTGGACGCGGGCGCTGCTGGCGCCATCTTTGCCAGCTGCGAGAGGGTTCACAGGTCAGTGTCGGAGCCCTGCCGCGAGTGCGGGCGGACGCCCTGGGCCACCGGACCGGGCCTTGGCCTTCGCGTCCCACCGGGTAGGAGCAGCAGGGGACCGGCTCTGAGGCGGAGGGGTGGGGGCTGATGGCGCGCGGAGGCAGCTGGGGGAGGGGAGCTGTCTGAGGAGAAGGGGGGGTGCTCGGGGCACCGCGGGCTGAGAGGACCCCTGCTGCCCAAGGGGCAGTGGCACCGTGGGTCCCCGAACATCGGCTTTGTCCCTGGGCTTCTCTCCCCTGCATGCCGGTGCCCCGGTCTGAAAGAAATTCAGAATTTCTTTGTCTTTATTTTTCTTTCTGGAAATAGTAATGCTGAAAACTTGAGATTTGTCGTAGGATTGAACTGCCCTGGAGGGAAGGTGAGGATGTGAGGTGCCTTCGAGCGGCTAGAAAGGCTGCCGTGGGGAGCAGGAGCGACAGGCCGGATATGGGAAAGTAGGGCCGGGGGCTGCAGGACTGGCGCCACGCTGACGCCAGCCTGGGTTAAATATTTTCTTTCTTTGTAGGTGCTTTTTCCTCGGAGCAAGCCCAGGATTCTCCAAGGGGACAATGGATTCTGGGACTCGCCCGGTCGGTAGCAGCTGTGGCAGCCCTGCTGGGCTCTCTCGGGAGTACAAACTCGTCATGCTGGGTGCTGGTGGTGTAGGGAAAAGTGCCATGACCATGCAGTTCATCAGCCACCGATTCCCAGAAGATCATGACCCCACCATTGGTAGGTCGGATTATCACTTAGATTTCCAAATAAGCCCCGTAACAGTGTCTTTGGTGTCAGTTTTTGAAATGGTTTTTAACTATTTACATTTTGAACCTTTTTTTGGTGTCTAATTCAGATTTATTTAACAAGAGTGTCATAGCAGTTGGTAAGCTTATGAATATTCCCTTTTTCCTCACTTAACCGTGTCTGTACCTAAGCCATCTTTAGTCTCTGTCCTTTATTGAACCTTAATGGGACACTTTCTGTGCCATATTTTTATGGATGGTAAACTGTATTGCTAGACTAAAGGAAAAGTTTAAAGGCCACTCAACAGAAGCCTTTTGCTGTTGCTTCTGTAAGGGTCTGACTGAGACTGACTGTAACTATTTGAGTCAGCTGGTTTGAACTCCACAGAAGGAAGCAGAGAAACAAGTAGAGCCAGCCTGCTGAACTCTTGCAACCCAGACATACAGAACCTGGACGTCTACTTGAAGCCCTTCATTTACTTCCTTATGCCTCAAGTTCATTAACATAGTAAGGTATCCCTCATGTCCTTTATGTCCTTACTGCTGCTCTATTGTTGGCAAAACACTATTAGAGTAAAAAGTAATTCTGTTTTGCCCCCACCCCTTTTTCAAAGATTCTATTCTCTGCAAAGACTAAGAATCTTACTGTCATTCCTGAACCATAGGGAAGCGGGTTTGATTCTAAGGGGTTATATACCAGGATAAAAGAAAAATGGGAGTGGGGATAATGGAGGGCCCAGAAGGTCTGCCATACTTCTAGTATTTTTCAGGGTGTGACACTTTGCCATGATCCTGGGTTTCTAATAGAAGGATTTCTATTGGGCCAGGCCTCTGTTGCTGTTTTCCACAAAACCAATGAGTGTTCTGTGATAACCCAGCTTTGGATTGTGGTCTTTTTATATAGTAGGTGTTTCTATGGATTGGGGAAAATAGAAACAGTTCTTGTGTTTTCATGGAGTATTTTAAATTTAACACATTATTTAGGGATTCAAACTGTGGTGGGAATTCTAGGAATAAAATCAAATTAGGACTAAATATAATTTATTTGGAATTCCAGAAATATCTTTTCCTTTCTTTAAAGTAAGTTCATATAGTTGGCCCCTGAAAGTATTCCTTTTTTTAATCATAATTTTTTCCTAGTCAGCTACTCTCTGACAATATTATATGATTCAACAGCAAATACCTATGTCTCTTGAATTCCTGTTATGTGCCAAGCACTATGGTAGGCCTTGGGGGTACAGTGGTAAGCAGAAAGATTTGATGTGTGCTCTCATTGATTGCAGTGAGTGTATTTTGTTACAACTTTGGCTGCTAACTCTAAGGAGAAAATTTTACATTGTAACTAGTATACATATATGTATACATATGCATATATTAAATATTATATATACATAATTACATATACATATGTAATTAAAATATAAAACTATACTTATCTCACTACATGTGATACACTCTTGTATTTTCTCTTTCATTTTAGGTTTCTGCTTGTTTATTTTAATGCTGGTGCCAACCCATTCAATCCATTCACAAATCACTAATCCTAATGGGTCCTGACCTGTAGTTTGAGAAACATTGATTTAGTGGCTCTTCATCTTTGAGGAAGGGTCAGAAGCAGGGGTTCAAGAAAAATATTAAAAGGAAATTCATCAGGATGTAAGCAGCAATTGTTTGAATGATGGCACTCTTGAGTGGGTTTTTTCTCTTTTAATTTCTTGTATTTTCCAAGGTTACTGTAGCAATATACATAAAGAAATTGTTTTCATAAAGGAGAAGTTATGACAATATGGATTAGTAAATAAAGTAAATTAAAGTTTTTCTTTTTCCTGTAGTATTAAAATGAAGAGAAGCTAATAGCATATGGTTAAGTACATAAGGCTTTTAGAGTTGAGCAGCCCTTGTTTTAGTTCTGGCTATATCGACTATGTAGTATGGAGAAGACATTTAATGTTTTAGATGTTAATTTTCTTTATTTGTAACATGGAGAGATAATAGTATCTACCTCACTGGGTTGTCACTGCAGAATGAGTTAATGTATACAAATTACTTAATATAATGCCTGTCATCTAACTTTTCTGGTCTAATATTTTTAAAAAGACAGTCTCTCAGAATCCTTTTTTAAGCTTAGAATTGTAGGTTAAGTATTATAAACCTAACTGTGAATGAACTTATGTCATCGCTTATGTGGGAAAAAAGAAAGAAAACTTTAGCTGAATACCCAATTTATGTATCTCAAGGGATTTAGCATACTTCCTGAGAAAATTTGAACACTTAAAGAACTTGTGTGTAAACCACTTCTCCATAAGATGAACTTTAAAATAAGGTTGCATGTTCCTGTGTTTATGAGTTTATAGTACACCTTTCTTCTCTCCTATAGAAGATGCTTATAAAATCCGGATCCGTATTGACGATGAGCCTGCAAATCTGGACATTTTGGATACGGCTGGACAGGTATTAAATCCCAGAATGCTATGAGTAAAGGCCTTTTCACTCTAGTAAAGGGGAGCGGAAGGTTTTATGCAGAGATCACCAGTTCCTCTCTTTTAATTTTTCATGCACTCTGACTCAGGATAGCAGGTAATCAACATATCTCTTCCTCAGTCTGAAATAAATAGCTAATGTATGTAATTCTAGGTCACATCAATACATTAATGACCCTTGTTTCCCTCTAGGCAGAGTTTACAGCCATGCGGGATCAGTATATGAGGGCAGGAGAAGGGTTTATCATTTGTTATTCTATCACCGATCGTCGAAGTTTCCATGAAGTTCGGGAATTTAAACAGCTTATTTATCGAGTTCGACGTACTGATGATACACCAGTTGTTCTTGTGGGAAATAAGTCTGACCTAAAACAGCTAAGACAGGTGAGGTAGAGTTCAAAATGCTGTCTATAATCTTTTGAGATTAGTCATTTTGCTTCTGTTTATAACTCCTTTGCCTTAAAATAAAAATTCAAAATTAGTTTTTTCCTAACCTTAAAAATTTCCCTATGTCTACTAATTTGCTGTTATTTTTAGATAAAATCTCAGTTTTAGGAATCTGTTTACAGTACAGAATCCACAGGATAGTAACCAGATGACAAATTGAACACACATTTGGTGAAGGATCATGAAATGTTCATATCCTAAAACCCCAGAAATAAATCTGTTTATGTTGCCACAGGAGAAACTTAGGTTAGACTTCAAGATACACTTCCTGCTGATGAGCATTATGAGCCCTGGAAGGGGAGAATAAGAGAAATTACAGAGGATTTTAGAACAAGTGATACCCTTCAAGTTAGCCACAATGTTTAAAATTTCACTGTTTGGTATAAAGTTGAAAGAGTAGTGAAATGGGCACATTCTTGACTGCTGGTGGAAGCAATGAATGGTACAGGTATTTTGGACAATAGCTGAGTTCATAATCCTTCTCATTAATCCCCATTTGAAAAACTCTTTTCAGGGAGTTATATATAAAATGTTCACTGCCAGGCTATTTATGAGAGCAAAACAACTAGAACTCAAATGTCCAAAAGTAGGAGAAATTATGGTATATTCTTAATAGTGTTCAAGTTTATAATTTATACATCTCTTAGCTTTGTGTTATACGTGTGCAAAAGGAGAAGTATGAAGAGAATTAAGATTACATATTTGATATCTGTAACGTTTCGCTCTTCCAAAAAGTTGTCTTCAGTATAGACTAGAAATAGAATCATGTAACTTGAAGGCAGAAGGAATTTTAGAAGTCATGTAATCCAGCCTCCTCTTATTTATTACAAATCTCACTGCACTGTGCTGGAACACACGTCCACAGCTGAGGTGTTCTCTTCACTTTGGGGACAGTTGTCATTGTTTCCTACCATTTTATTGCAATACATTTTTTCACGTTTACATTTTTACAGGTCACTAAGGAAGAAGGATTGGCTTTGGCCCGAGAATTCAGCTGTCCCTTTTTTGAGACATCTGCTGCATACCGCTACTACATCGATGATGTATTCCATGCCCTTGTACGGGAGATACGTAGGAAAGAAAAGGAGGCAGTACTGGCCATGGAGAAAAAATCTAAACCCAAAAACAGCGTATGGAGGAGGCTAAAATCACCCTTCCGGAAGAAGAAAGACTCAGTAACTTGAAGGGAACATGTGAAATGTTTACCTGTGAACTGCAGTGCTTAATCAAAGCAGTCCAGTAACCTGCATTAGTGAGCATGGTGCTTACTCTTTCTCCTGTTATGACCGTTATTTTAAAAGTAACTGATGCAGGGGACATGCCTACTAGGAGTTTTCAATGATGTGGTATTTAAAATATTGTCTCTTAGCTAATTCTGATTTATTAACCCAGTGGAGCACTGTCTACTTTTAAATTGTCACATTACAATTTGATCTACCGATGTTTCAGTTTCTGTTGCTGATATTAATTAATTAATGTAAATTGTTTATACCCAGGGGAATATGTATACCATGTATGTTTGACTAAGCTCACGAGAAGAATTTTGCCATGTACTACTCCACATTCTTTTCCAACTTCAGTTTCCTGGGACTATCCTGGGGAAGGACCTCAGCCTTTTCTATTCAGCCTGTGCTTCCTGGAGGCAGAACAAAAATCATGTCAGGAAATCAGTGCTAAAGAGGTTAGTGCTAAAGTTCAGCAAACAGCTATGGAACTGATGACTTCTGTTGCAAATTATGGAGTAATGAGATTGGGGAAAAACAAGCCATGTTTGCAGGAACTTGGCTAGAAAAAGGTAGGATCAGAGCTGTTCCCAGTCATGAGCGAGGCTTTTGTAAGAAGTACATGTTTGGCCCGGATGCATGGGGATGAGTGAGGATAAACAAACATACAAAATGTAGTGAAGGTTTCTCCTGTGAGCTTTTTTACTCTTCCTTTCAGGGTTTTGCCTTTCTTTACCTTTAAAGGTAGAAACATTGGGAACCCTTACTGAATTACTAAACTCTTGTTAATCTGAATCCTTGGTTGGGACAGCCATGGCCTTGTACAGGTTTTTTTTTTCCTGGAGATGCACTCACACAAGTATATTTACATTAATTGCTTCCTAGCACTTCCCTTAACTTGCCTATGCTCTCTAGAAGAGCTGGGCCTGGCCCATTGTCAGACTGACTGCGTTTTCCATACAAGAGACATCAGGAGTTTGAGTAAAATCATGTATGTGCCTCTTTGGCATAGACAATCACTAGACTCACTGCTCTCAGAAGGCCTGTGGTATTTCTGTTGAGTGAGCCAGTCTTGAAGCTTTAAAAAATTTCTCGTATGTTGAGTTTCTCATTGAAGATTTTACAGGGCCCTTGCTAAGTGCACCTCAGGGTTGTCTCAGCCTTGACAAAGGTTAGCCTAAGAGAATACCACTTTGATACCTGTGCTTAGTTGTGAAACTCGCTCTGGGAAAAACAGCTTTAAATAATTGGTGGTGAGTTCTCTCTTTTAGATTCAGGATTATTTTGATATCTGAACTTGTTCTGTGCAGAGATTAAGTGCAAAAATGCTAAGAGTGATGTAGCGTATATTGAACATGAATGTCAGTGAAGCAGTGTTGGTGGCCACGTTAAAGGCTTAAGAATATGACTTTAGTAGCACCTTTTACAAAGTGCACTGCTTAACTTACTGTTTTCCATTTTAATTACAAGCAGCAGAACAGGGTAGTTGCATTTTTCTTTGTCGTCAATGGTGTATGTTCTAGGTTTAAAGGAAAGTGATGGTTTAACATTTTTAGCTGAGTGGTGTGGACTCTTGAAATTTCAGGAAATATTTTTGCTACCAAGTAAATCGTGTCTTCTGGTGCTCAAGCCATCCAAAAGTGAAAGACCTAGAATTTCACTCCATGCAAGACAAAAATCTTACAGGAACCATAGCACTTTGGGGAATCATGAAGGTAGAAAGAAATACAGTGCAATTCTATTTTAACAGTATTTCACCTCATTTAAACTAACTTAGAGCCTTGTAGGTTTAATGCCTTAGCTTCTCATTACTAATGACCTAGGGAGTCATTATTAGTATCAAACAAAAGTTGACAGCTCTGTAATTATTCAAGATAGTCAAGGCAGCAGAGAACATTGCCAGAAAGAAATGTCTGTAAGACAGAAGGGAATTCGTATTATATATATAAGAAGAATAACTAACTAGTGTTTTAAGACCATCACTGTCATATATTTGGCCTTGGGGTTAATTAGCCCATCAATTAGTATTGAGAATTCTATTCATGGTGCTAAATAGTTTGAGGGGTATCATATGTGTAAGTCTTAGCTCTATTCCTCATGATCATGTAGTATACATAATTTATAAGCTCTATAAATAGCTTTATCCAATTTGAGGGCATTACAATCAATTACTGCCTGGAACTTTGAAGAGAAAAATTCAGGGACAACTTGAAAAGCACTGGAACTGTTCATGTTCATGTCCAGATTGGTAAGTTACAAATTTTAGAAGCTAGTGTCTAGAATCAGCTGTTTAGAATTCAGAAGGGGATATATGTTTTACCTCTATGATGTATTAGCAAGAACTGGTGAACTGTGATGTTTGGGGAAGAGAGGGGAGAGAAGAGTTTTTCACTTATGCACTTGTATATGAAGACAGTGTATGACACAATACAAAACTTTTAAACAATTTGTTGGGCTTTTCCTTTACTTACCTAATGTTTGGAATCATTGCACAAGGGTTATTTTAAGAAAAAAAACTTAATACTCTGACATTTTTATGTTCTGGAAAATACTGATTCAAAAATTTGCCTACTGTGTACAGAATGCCTGTGTCAAGTACTAGGGAGCATGCCAGAGAATGCCCCTTCATTCAGAGAGATGACCTCGGCACCCGTGCAGGTCAGGGGGCTAGAGGGAAGCGATGCACCCACTGGAAGTCTCCATGTACAGTGAGTGGGGCCCTAATCCCAGGCAGGCTGGGGAAGCTTGGTGTTCAGTGCTGCTGTGGGAGAACTTTAGGTGTGTAGTGAACTGCCACCACCAGAGCATAGGTGGCAGGTACCAGAGAGAGGTGGAATGAAGGATGTGGAATGGCGAAGTGAAATAAAAAAAAAAAAATACTACTTTTTGGGTGGGGAGACAGGAAAAACATACTGAAAATGATAGTTCATTTGTCATCTGATCAAGGGTTAATTAAAAGTTTCAAGTATGTATACTAAATGTGAGAATAAGAACAATTTTTTGTGTGAAAAGTCATTGCTTTTATCTCCACTGTAAGTGGGCATTGGTGTTGGTAGAGAGGACTTAGTTTGGACATTAAAGGAATGTATTTCTATGTCCTTATGACTTTTATTGAGTGGGTCAGGAATTGTCAGTGTGGTCCACTGTTGAAGCAGGAGTAATGGGGAGCAGCATGCCATCTCGTGTGGCCTCTGTTAGGATGGGCAATGGAATTACAATCCAAAACATTCACTCTTCTGTGTACTAAGCACTGTTTGTTTTAAGAGCTGTGAGGGATTCAAAGGAATATAAAATAGCCCTGCTCTTGAGCTTTGATAAAGTTTGCATATACAAAACAACTGGAAGTCAGTCTTAAAGTAGCAGTTTATGTGAAGTAGCAGTTTATGTGCTTCAAACTGGGAATGCAATAGGACTTGAGAGAAGAAAGGAATTAGTGTGGCTGGAGCAGATCAGTGGAGTGAGCAACATTGTGGTTACTAGATTTCCCCCATTATCAAGTCCCCACCACATACCCATTACAGTCACTTGCTTATTTTCTTAACAAAAAAAATGTGGATTTAGTAAGCTTCTGACAAATAATTGGTGGTAGTGTACTTTCTCCAAACTCCATCTTGAGAAGGGTGAGCCAGAGAAATTTGAAGTCTTTATCTTTTAGGAGCCCTTGTTAACCTTGACAAGCACTTAGCTTTAAAAGTAACTGAAAGTTTTGGATTTGCAGTAATCCTGGATTTGCTCAGCTCCAAATTAAAGTTTGTTCAGCTCCAAATTAAAGTTTGTTTTCAAATTGTTCCTCTCCCACATCATCAGCTCCTCCGGAGCTGAAACTTAGATGGTATAACTAACTGTACAGGAAAGTGGTTGGAAATCCTAGTTCTCAGACTAAAGAGATTTTCACCTGTCCTCAAAATACCTGTAAGTGCTCTCACTGCACAAATTTTCTCCCCACTAAGAATTGCTGTCAAATAATTAGGTGTAGCATGAATTAGAATAAAGAAAATAGCAACTGTATTTGTATTTTACTCAAAAGTTTGGATAACTTTTCAGTGAGATTGGGAGATGAGTCTGTTGCTGTTCCTGTCCTTCCGTGGTTCATTGACTATGTTTCACCGGTGCGCCATCCACCCGCCTGGCCAGACAGCATCCATCCCCATGAAGAAAGCTAGAGCTACCTTAGCTCTTGTCTGCAGAAAGCACATTCTCTTTTGATGAGTTTTAGCTGAATTGACTTGCCACCTGTTTGACGTCACTGTTTATGAGCCAAGGACCAAGTATGGCCTTGAAAGAACCAGGGTGGATTTTAGTTTTTAAGAAAATGTGGTCAGATATCATAAGTGAGTCAGTCTCTTTCCCTTCACTGTCCAGATGGTCAGAGCTGGGGCATGGCCAGCTTCCTTA
Organism: Smutsia gigantea; assembly: GCA_032199065.1. Lineage (NCBI taxonomy): Eukaryota > Metazoa > Chordata > Mammalia > Pholidota > Manidae > Smutsia > Smutsia gigantea. The sequence goes on along the minus strand of JAVSCE010002495.1, from coordinate 95,326 downwards.
GGCTAAAATAAGTTAGCTAACCTAATAAGGTCTGACACGTGGTGTCTGCACCTGGGGTAGGGGGTGGGGTACAATTGGTTGTGAAGACAAGGCAATAAGTAGGCAACATAAAAACAGAGACATTACATTGACTAATTAAAAGAATACGTTGAAGGAACTCGGATTAAATTGGTAGGTGGAATTAGACCATGGAGATTTCACAAGAGGAGGAAAAGTGACTTAGAACAACAGAGAAGTCAGGATGCACATAGGGTAAGACAGTTCCCATGCAGGGTTTGAGAGTGGGAAAGTCAAGAGCTATCGTGTTATACATGCAATGGGCGTCAAGAAACAAGCTTGGTGTTGAAGAGTAACATCTGGGATGTAGCAAGGGCCAGTAGGGCAGAGCTAAAGGCAGAAAGCCATGAAGGCTGGCCTGCGGTGTGCATGGTTCCCAAATATCTGGTTGTTTTAGATCAGAAACAGCTGGAGAACTGTTTTGTTTCTTTCATTCTCTCAGCCTAACCTCTGGAGATTTTGATTTGCTAGATCTCTGACTCAGAAATCTGTATTAAAACAGCCTCCCAGGTGATTCTGATTACAGCCATGCAGTCATTCCTAGACGAGGCATCCCTGTGCTGGATGTTGAAGTGTCTTGGGAGATGTAAAGCGGTGACAGGTCATAGTTAGTAGGTATGCACGATTGTAGTGGCTATATGCAGAATGGTGTCGGGGTGGGGAACAGCTGGGAGTAAGCAACAAGTGGTGCCCCATAGTAGTTCACAGGAAAGGAAACAAGGGATTTGGCCGTGGGGACAAGCAAGAAAAATAAACTCGTACCCTGTTACGAAGGAAACACTGCATAGAACAAAGGACTGTAGGTCTTCATGTTTGGGGTATTCTGAAATTTCCAATCAACTTTTAAACATGAGTTGGCCTTGGGACAAAGTTACTGAAATGTTTTAGTTTTGTCTAATAGTCCTTGCTCACACACAAAAAAACACACCAAAAAAACCCCACCAAAAACCTTGATGGGCAGTTTTTGGTTGTGTACATTCCTCAGCACACGTGATCATATTATTAAGTCACCCAATTTTTTGAACAAAAGCTGCTGGGGTGGGGACCTGTGTCATTTCCTGCCCTTCCCAGAGCTGGTTCTTGCTAGTTTGTTGCAGTTTGCTCTGAGCCAGGAGAAAGTCTTTAGCTTCAGAAATACCCGGATACCATGCTTTCCTTAGTTTCCTTGTAGTTAGTGAGTGGAGGCAGAGAAACTTAAGGATATGAAGGTGAGTCCAGTTAGGTGCTCAAATACAGTGTAATCTAACATAAAACCTCTGCTGGCAGGGAAGGCATGCATGTACATCAAAAAAAAAGTCAGAAAAAACTTGTACAGCCCCACCCAAAACAAAGTGGCCACTCTTACTTCTACATGCTTAGACTCCTCAAGAGAATATGTGCATCTGGTTCTAGCTAATACACGCTTGCCACCACCACCAAAAAACTAACAAAAACCAAACCTAACTCTAGCCCAAACTTCTTTTGAAACTCCATTTCAAAATAAGAAGAGGCAAAGCCTTTTTGTGTTTGCTTAGGTCTCCTTAGACAATAGTTTGTTCCCTGCCTGTGTGCCTTCAATCAACAAAAATTTATTGAGTGCCTGCTGCATGCTAGGCATCATGCTGGGTGTTAGAAATTCAACAGTGAATAAAAACAAGCGCACAGGTCCTGGGAGTTGCTCCTCTTTGGGCACCTCTAATACTAAGGTGCCAAATCTCACGTGAGAGATTTGGACTGAAAGGTGGAGAGTGAGAAGGGGTAAGGGACAGGTAAGAATTTCAGCTCCTTGGTAAACGATTAAATGTAAAGTTGGAAAAATGCCTGAGAAGAAGCCGATTTGGTGTAAGTGAATGTAAATCATGAAAATGTCCAGTTTTATACTATTGCAGGTGACCCTCTAAAACATTCTTGTGGACGTTGTCATCAAGATCATGAGTACATTCCAATTTGCATTCATTCCTCTTAGGCTCTGTTTGCATCTTTCTTTGAAGCCTCTCGCTGTAGAGATGGTAGAAAAATACAGGTTCTGGAATCAAGCTGCTGCAGTGAGAATCCAGGCTCCCTTGCTTATGAGCTGTGTGACTTGGGACAAATTATTTAAACTTTGGACTGCAATTTTCTCATCTGTTAAGTGGTTATAATAATAGCACATATCCAACAGGGTTTTGGGAAGCATTAAATGAATTTAAAATGTATGAAGTGCTTAAAACAGTGCTTAGCATTGGTAAACATTAAATCATGTTAGCTATTTTTACTATTACTAAAAATAAAATAAGTCCTTCTTTGCGGCCCAGTTGGAGCTTTTTAATTAGATTGAGATATATATATATATACACACACAGAAAACATTTGAGGCAAATTACCAGCTCCCCAGGCTTGAACACAAGAGCAGTTAATGAGTTCCCAGGCTTTTATCCAGATTTTTCTGTTACCACATCTATTCCTGAGCCTCCTCTAGGAGTTTGTTCCTGAACACCAAGCAGAGTTTTGAGCATTTCTTAGAGGTGCTCAGAAAGTTGGCTTTTAACTTGGTACAGTATTAGTAGGCAACTGGGACACCCTCCAGTATCCTACAAAAGTTATCCTGAATAAAAATAGGTATGTTCTGACCTTTTGGAAAAATTAATGCCTTACGGCTAAACTTATGTTGCTCTTGAATTATTTAAAGAGGACTCCAAACACGAGGCTGTTTGTGTTTTCAAACTACAAGATATGGGGACGTATGAAGTCAGCACTTGAGGCATTTAGTAGGTTGGCAGTTCTCTGAGAATTAAAAAGAGATGACAGGAGAAAATATCTTGGACTGAGAGGTGCTAGGGAAAACAATGTGCTGTTCTTTATTTGTTCCCCACCCAGCATCCATTCCTCCTTCCAAAGACAATAGCATTTTATTTGAGAGAGAATCCACCAGTTTCTCATACTCAAGTTATAGGGCTGTTCTAAAGCGTGTAAAGAGAATCCCACCCTCCTTGCTTATGATTGGCTCAGAAATGACCGTGTGACTACATTTTGGCTCAGCAAGATTAGAGAATAGCTCGAGGCTTCTGGGATCCGTTACCTTATTTTTCTGGGAGAGGCTCTAAAGCGTACTTCTTTTTCTGCTGGGAGTGAGTGAGGGATCATGGAGCTCTGGAAGTGGTTCTCTAAACGTCATGAAAGCTTTAGGATTAAGCTAACACTGAATGTCAGGGTGGACCCACAGAAAGAACCTGGGTCCTTCATTCTTTAAGGGACCTTGTGCTGGAGTCATCTCTGAAGGCTGCCCTGCCTTTGGACTTCCAGTTAGGTGAACCTATACATTTTCTTAATGTTCAAGCCAATTTGAATTCGGTTTCTTGTTAATCGTAGCCCAAAACATCCCAACTGAGTGCCAAGATATTCTTACTATCGTTACTGTATTACCCTGTTACTTTTTAAGACTGTCACCTAGAGAAAAGTAATATGCAAAATTATATACATACTATGATTGCAAACATAATTCAAATGAATTGGAAGGAGATGTGCCAAAATTATATTTGCCTGTAGGTGGATTTTTTTCATTTCTATGAACTTGTACTTTACATGTTTTCTACAATGATCCTGAGTGATGTATTGGGGAAAATGCACAGAAATAAGACCAGAAGACAAAATGTTTGTTAAGATTTTGGAATCTTGATTATTATTTTTTGCCTTTTCTCTCTTTTCCAATTTTCTTATAATATGCTTATTGTATTCATTTTGTAATTTAAACATTGTTTTATTTCCTTCACTGAAACTTAAAAAAAACAGGCTTTTTCTCCTGCTTCCTCTCTCTACTTCTAGCATGTATACACAGAGAGGAATACTTACACAGAACAGAAAATATGAAAAGTAAAATCATTCTGGACTTTAAGGCATGCAGAGAAATCCACAAAGAGCAATTGCAATGATCACATCACCCTCCTATATGACCCCAGAGTATTGCATTAACCTGCATTTCTTTTCTTTCAGAGCATTTTTTAGTTTGTAATTGTATATATATTAGTGTGTTTATTTGATTAATGCTTGTCCTCTGCTAAGCTTCACAAGAGCAGGACTCTTGCTAACCAATATATTGTATCCCTAGTACTGGGCATATGGTAGACACTCAATAAAAAAGTATTTGTTGACTAAAGAATGAATGGAAGAAGAGAATCAGCCAATCTCAGTATTGCTTTTGGGAATAATAGTTTTTGCTTTGGGGATTAATAGAAGGGGCAGGCTAATTCTCAGCACTAAAAAAACATCATGTCTCTCTCTGGTAAGTATGGACATAGAAATTATATTTTGAGAGGAAAACAGAAGAATTAGAAAGAGGACTCTAAGTCTGGAGCCTGGGATGTGCTTTTTTTTTTTTTTTTTTGAGAAGGCTAGAAGACAGTTTATTTAGCAAGGTGGAAGTACACTTTCAGAGAGAGTGGGCGACCTGAGAGGCCAGGACCAGTCTGGGGTGTGCATTTTTTAACAAGTGTCCCAGATTCTGAATCAGGTGGTCTGAGGACCACAGTTTGGAAAACAGGCCCTGGAACATGCTATTGGACTCTGAGTGTTAACATCATCCATAGTCATCCAGCTTCTGAGAAAATCATACTGACATCACTGTCTATTTAATGTGAATCAGTCTTTATTTTGCACTTGTGTGGTGCATTAACAAATTCAACATACAAGATAGCATTACATATTGCAGGTTAGCGTTACAGCATTATGCAATTTCACACAATTCATGTTAGCTTTTTCGGTTCTTTTTTTTTTAATTTGACACGTTTATTTATTTTTGAGTTTCATTTTTACAAGAGAAGACACAAGGTAGAGAAACACGACCACATCGGAGAAGGGTCATGGTGAGGGCACTGTCACTATCATGGCCGTAATTCAAGGCTTCCAAGAAAAAGGACCTGTGTTATTCCCTCTCCTGAGCAAGCCGCCCCTGTCCCACAAACCAGCTGTTTTCACATCTAGAGCACTTGTTCATAATCACATACATCTTGGTTGTACTCCACTGAGAACTGAAAGAAGAAAAAACTCATAAAGGGACTCTTGTTATTAAGGAAAACTCTTGTCTTCCCAAAGGAATCAAGATATCAGCAGAGAAGGACTGACTCTTGGAAAACGGAAGTGACCATTCCCTAACCTATTCCTGACCATGAATGCCTTGTGCAAAAGCTAGGATGTGACTCTCTTGTCTTTCAACTGACTCTCAGAAGGAAGAATTCCTCCTCCACCCTTATCAGTTAGCTCTGGGAGGAACAAATGTGAAAGCCAAAGTCAGCTAAGAAACTTTGGGACAGCAAAGTCAAGGGCACGATGGAGCACGCCTGAGGTAGGGGGGAGGAACCCTGTACTGTCTGCCTCTTTGCCTTTTCTGAGAAAGACACTGAGGCAGCTCCTAGGCTATAGAACTATGGTTTCCCTCTGTGACCTCACCACCCTCTGCTCAGTAGACCCAAAGAATGCAAAGAATAAAGCTACAAGGAGATGGGGACGAGAGGAGTGGGGTGAGGTGGTTTTTCCAGACTTAATGTCAGGAGGAGCTACAGAGGCACACACAGCAGGCAAAGACCAGACTCTCTCCACCTGTTGCTTTGCATTGTTTCTGGGAAGGAAACAAAAGCAGTTGCTCAGTGATTTCTGATCTTTAGACATTAAGGCGATGAAGAGGAACCACTTAAATTTTTTCCTAATGGGGCTTCAGAATGCTCCTGTCAGGTTTACATTAAACTATCTCCAAATGCATTTTTAGAAAACAAAAATTATTTTCTTCTACGTATGATACAGTATTTACATTCCATGGAGTATATAGGACAGAGACTGGTGGTGTGAATCTAACCAATAGATGGTGAGCTAGTGAGTCAGGATTGAGGGGTTGACGGCGATAAGAACACAGAGTGGCCTCTGTGCCTGCTCAGAACTGCTCTGTCTGTTGAGAATCCAGGTTTAAAAGAACAGCAACAAAAGGGTTGAGGGGAGCCAACTGGTTTTAAATCCATAAGACCTAAGGGAACATTAAAGGCAACATTTCCAGTCTCTCTATGGAGACTCAGCTTTCTGACTTCCTGCTCAGAAGCAAGTTAGAAAGTGATGGTCTGTCTGGATGTGGACCTTTGGTCTTGGCTAACCTTTCAGGCTTGGTTCAAGCTGCTGGTCATTTGAGTTCCTCTTCTGGCTGGCAAAAATATCTACTGCCTATCTAAGCTTACATATTATCAATGAAGTCTCTGCCATCAGGAAAGTCTCAACATTAAAGATGTGGCTAGACTAGGAGAAAGGAGACATGAACTCTAATCCCAGCAAGAGGCTGAACCTCTGTCAACTCTATTGCCCACCAGCAGAAGCAGAGCTGAACCCTGTGGTTTTCTCATCCCTTCACCTTGTCTTGACACTTGGAAGTTCCAAGAACTGAGCACTTCGTTTTGAGGGAAAGGATGTTCTGAAAGAATCCAACCTACCTTTGTTATTTACTTAGCCACATTTACTCATTTTACTCAGTTATTTTTTAAGAGCCATTATTGAAAAATTTAAGGAGAAAGAATAATCTCTGAAGGCCCTGTTCCTTACAAAGCAAAACCAACCTCACCTAAGCCACATGAGAAGACTGTAAAGCTTCTCAATGGTCGGCATTTCTGGAAAAGCAAAGGCCAGCTTAATCCTGCAAACCTCTGATGATTTCTAACCCATCAACCCACAAATGGCTGTCGCTTCCCTATAGAGTTGGAGAGGGGGATGGCAGTCATCTCATGTCCTTGCACCTACAACACTATTTGGGATCAGCTGGATGTGTTCACTGGTACTATCCTAGAACTGAATTTGAAGTCTCCAGAGCTCTTTTTAGAGAAGTCATCTAATTTTGTAAACCCAGAGTCTACCTAATTAGTCTGATGTGTTCATGTGCTTCATCACAAATTAATCACAGACTGTCCTTTACCACTTCGCAGCAGGAGTGCTAACAGCAGAACTTTCCCATTTCTCTAATACTCTTTCTCCTAAAAACCCTGCCTTTTCCATTCTGCCTTTGTTTTTTGGCTTACTGCAGACCTCTGGACCTTGAGCTCAGCCAAAGAGCAGAGATGTAAGAGGTAACAGGAAGAAAAGATAGGGGTAATGCAAATAAGAAGTTTTACAAGAACAAAAAATATTCATCTGCAGAGGTGGGGAGTGAGAGTAACTCTCCAGAGAAGCCCAATAAAAAGAGGCCAATTTCAGGTAATCAGCAAATACAATTCGGCACAAAACAATTTTCATGGGTTAAAATCTGTAACTTGATATTGGCAGTTAGGCTAATTCCCTCAGTTTGTATTAGACATGCAAGTATAAGGTTACATTGTTATATATAGACTTGTAAGGTCTTTCCCTCTCTTTTTTTTCCCCATTAAAAAAAAAAGAATTTCTAGTGCCTTGCAAAGGAGAAAAATCATCATCACTAAGAACTGATCTGCAGCTGTGGTCATGTGGGATGTTCTTTGTGGGATTTGTTTTGTAAGAAATTTTCTTCTACAACTAAAATGAGGTGTTGAGTCCGCTTTTCTCTGCATCTCTCTCCCCGCCACCACCCTGCCCAACCTGGCCCTGGGATCAGAGGCGAGGAGAACAGGATTAGTACTCGCTCAGACTGTGCCACTTGGTCACCGGCTTGCGGGGACTCTCGCAGACCTCTCTCCAGTGTTCGGCACCGCTGGCTGTGACACTGTGCGCCCCCAGGATCAGCCTCCCCACCACCTCGTTCTTGGTGGTGCGATCGAAGTCGATGACAAGGAACTCGATGCTGATGTCAGGCAGGAGGTCAGTGGGGATGTCATAGATGAAAGACTCATTGAAGACTGGGTTCAAAGTGCACTTCTTCACATGCGTTTTCTTCTTGGCAATGCGCTTTCTGCCGTAGTAGACGTTCACCTTGACATAAGGATCTGGGATCCCCAAAGAGATAAGAAAAAGGGAGACAGACCTATGACACAGTCCTCTCCTGAATAATGGTGCTTCGCGGTGGGAAGTTGCTTTGGTGGCGACCCCCACATGGTCTTTAGTCATTGCACAATAAATGCACACTGACTATATGTGAGTCTGCCTGCCTGGGCAAGGGGCCGAGGAAACCAGGCAGGCATAGAACAGAACAACTTCCTCAAGTCAAGTTTGAAAAAACCCTGTGATGCCAAGCAAAATTTTCAAGGATCCAGGGACTAACAAAAGCTTACAGTCTTTCTGAGAAGTCCTAGCTGGAGCAAGAGCTCAGCAAGGGCAGGGTAGCACTTAGGACACCATGCCGAATGTGAAGACCCCATTCACACACCCAAAATGCTCCTCCACCTAGGGAGCTCCATAACCTAGATGATCATCAGGAAGAGAATAGAGACAGAGAGGAACAGATGGAATGGGAAAGGTGCAAGGGGTCTTGGAATGTCGGGGCATGTCTGGGCCACAGGCAAGGGGTTGTTCAGATAGTCAGAAGTAGGTTGAAGTAAATAGCTGCTACCTGAGAGACCGGTGATATCCATCTTCGGCAAGTGTCTGGCTTTGAGGACCACCACTGTCATTCTCTGTGCCACTGGCTGATAGGACAGAGACACCTGGAGCTCCCCTCTGCTAATGCACTTCTGGGAAGAAGAAACCGCAGGTGAGAATCCTGGCACAAGGAGCAGGGCGTGGTGCCAAAAGCGGGCAGAGGAGCGGGAGGGGACACTGGAGGAGCGGCCGAGGAATGAGAAGGCCCCATGGGAGGTGCTCATCCCTGGCAAGGATGGTACTGTCTCAGTTCACAGGGCAGGGGAGGGGCATGTTCTCATTATAGGCCTGACACCAGATAAAAGCATTTGCATGGAAAGGCGGTGCAGCCTAGTATTTAGGAGCATGGACTCTGAAGCCATACTGGCCTGGGTTCACATCTGGGCTGCTGCTTCTTATCTGTCTGACCTGGGACAAGGTACTCAACATCTCTGTACTCCAGTCTTCTCATCTATAAAATGGACATAAAAATAGTACCTATCTTATAGGATTATTCAGAGGATTAAATAAGTTAAAATCTGTAGAGCACCACAGTACCTGGCACCCAGTGAGCACCCTAGAAATGCATTCTCTCCGATGCTCTCGTGTGGTTCTTGTGGTGACAACATTTTGAGGACTGTAGAGTTGGGGGAAGGAAACTTGGTCTTGAGTGTTTACTTTGCCATTTACTCACCTCCTGGCCTTGGGGAAGTCCCTGAACTTTCTGGAGCGTGTTCTCCCCCTTCACAAGGTGACCGTGCATGGCTGCTCCACCTGCCTCCGTGTGTACTGCAGTGTCTTTCCCAGCCAAGTCGGCTTCCTCCCCCATGCCCACATCTTTGCTTCCTCATCCTTCAGTTTTATGCTAGGCTCTATTTTGAGCTTAGAAGAAAAGAGGACAAAATTCTAGCCCTCCAAGAACATTCTCAACAATATTTGGTTACTTAACTAAGTGACAGGTGCTGGAGATCCAGACCTGAGAGGACTCAGTTCTTGCTCTCAAGGATGATGCAGTAGAAGAGACAGATGCAAATAAACAGGTACTTGTTAGAGAAGGAGTCTAAGTGCTGCTAGGAGAGTCAGGAAAGGCTTTGTCAGCTGACATCTGGGCTGAGTTTATGGAGGGGGAGTAAGAGACTATGAGGCCAAGGGCAGAGAGGACATCATATCAGGTAGAGCGACAGGAATGGCAGGTACAAAGCCATGGGGTCCTGAAAGTATGCTGTGTTCAGGGAATGGTGAGAGGTGAGTGCTGACTTGTGGGTGCCTGGCAGGAGGGATGGGCCAGGAACCTGGAGGGAGGGTGAAGGGCAGTGGGGACACTAACAAAACAGAGTCGGCAGCAGCACATAGCCACGAGGAGGTCTGTAAGCACAGGAATAACAAGTTTTGGTGGTTGTTACTAGTATTTTATTAATAATATTATTATTCTAGTGAAAGCTGGAGAATGAGCTAAAGTGGAGAAAGACCAAAGTCAGAAAGCTTAGTTAAGCCGACTCTCGCGACAGGCGAAGGAGGAAGGGCATGATGAGACCCGGAACCAGGGCTACAGCACAGGAGGTGGGTGGAGGTGAGCTGGCTCAGCAAGAAATGTCAGCATCTTCTAGGGCTGGGTGCCTACCTGGATGTAAATGCTGGGGAGAGGGAAGAGCCGGACGCTTATTTCTTGAGTTCCTGGCTTAGAAAGTGGGAATAAGGCTGGGACAAGGAAAGCAAAAGAAGGTGGGGTTTGAGGAATTTCAGACACAATCAGTTAAATCTGGGACAAAATGGGACCTCCATTATCAAATCTTTTTCTTTGTATTCTTCATAGCCCCCCCAAAATGTCATCTATTTTGGAATTCTTAGCTTGAGCAAAAACAGACTGTGCTCACTGCCAGCCTTACATAGGCCACATGCCCAGCAAAATGACTTGTTGTGTACTTACTAAGTGCCAGGTACTCTGCTGGCAGTAAGGGCAGAAAAGATGGACTGGGAGGGACCCTACCCTCAAGAAGCCCACAGGCTCGTGTACTACCTGCTCCGCTGCATCTGGCGCGGGAAAGAACGTCAGCACTAAGTCAGTTGGCTCATCAATGAAAAATAAGGAAGAAAACTAAGAGTTTGTGCTTTGATTGTAAGTCTTAGGTCATCTCAAGGAATAGAACTGTAATAATGGTTTTCATATGGTTTAAAAATTTCTTGAGGCTGTGTTTTATACTGGGAGCATATGGAAGTGTTGCTCACAGGGCATAGAACATGACTAAAATTTAAACCAAGCTTTCGAAATTCAAGTACAAAAGAGAATAGACTTTCGCATACTATTCAAGATCAAATAGACAACATCCACCATGTTACTGATAAGTTTTCACAAATGCCTGGATTGTTAAATTGGTTTTCTTTGTTTCATTGGATATGGCCTATAATTGTAGGTCTAATACTGTTATGCATTTGTATTCCTGTTCTCCTAGTGTGTGTGCTTGAAAAGTTAAGAGAAAAAACCTCAAAAGTTCACATCGCAAGAAAAAATAATTTGTAACTGTATGTTGAAGGATGTTAACTAAACTTACTGTGATAATCATTTCACAAAAAACAACAACAATGTTCATCATTGTAAAAAAAAAAAAGAGAATAGACTTTTTAAAGATTTTCATGTCTTTTCTCTGCTAGGTAGAAGCCTCACAGTTTTTCCTCAATCACATTAGCCATATTTCAAATGCTCCATAGCCACATGTGGCTACCATACTGGACAGTGCAGATGCAGAACATTTCCATCACCATAGAAAGTTCCAGGGGAAGAGCTGATCTAGAAAAACTTTTGGGTTATTTGGGCTACTGTTCCCCTCTGTTTCCATGAATAATGAAACGTTAGATTTACCTATTTCTGGGACCACCCTTGAATACTGGTATCTAAATATTAAATATGCAATCTTTAAATATAATTCTAACTTTCTATACAAAAGGGTAGGTGGAGTTCAAGGGGAAATTAGATTTAAAAAACAAAGAGTTTTATTTGTTAAAATAACACTGACTACAAGATTATAGCTTAGGTTCTATAATTATTTGTTTAAAACTCTATTTCCTAAATCATCCATTAGAGCAAAATCTTCCTAATCTAAATCCCATGCCCCTTCCCTAGTCTTTTGGGAAAGTGGACAACTTCTAGTTACCCTTTCAGTAATTTCTCCCCTAAAACTGCTCCTCAGGGAAGTGTTGTCCACCTGATCCCGGTTTCACCCTTGGCCATTTTGCATGGGCACCATGCCCACCCCCGTTCAGCTGCCCCTTTGTGATGCCGAGTCTGCAGCCACACCACCACCTGAATGCCATTCCCTTCTGCATTGAAGGCCAGGGTTTCACGTACCCTCAACCCCCTCCCCTTCTCCTTCCACCCCATTCCCATTCCAAGTAGCCTATTGTTGATGGCTTTTTCTCAAGGGCTCTTTGTTAAGGGCTTGGGAGTGAGTTGTGTTTCCCAGCCCCTTGGCCTAGTGAGGCAAAGACCCTGTTGGGGGGCAGGCGAGCATAAGGACAAGGGGGAGAAAGGGTTTTTATCATGCCTGACAGAACCGGGAGGCTTTACTCTCAGAGAACGGGCTCTTTTCTCCCTCAGTGGAAAGGAGGAACGGGGCAGTTGCCCTAAAGAATTCAGATGAAGGAAATTCTTAGGCAAGGGATATGTCTATTTCCTATAATAAGCAGAACCCCCTCCAAAGTGATTTTCTAGCCACAGAGTCTCTGCATGAAGTGGACCTACACATGCTCAATAAACCTTTATTTATTGGGGCCAGAAGTGCTATGGGCCACCTCCACATAACTCACAGTCACGGGAAAACAAAAGAAATAAAAACCTGAATGTTCAACTCCCGCACCCCTCCCTGTCTTCTCCCTAGTTCACAGACATAACTTTCTTTATTGTTCCTGGGAAACTGACATCCCTTTTTCTTTCTCTCTTTCAATCCCTTTTGGGTAGACTGTATGACCTCTAAGGTCCCTGATAAATCTGAGATTTTAAGAATCCTTTCATTCCCATGACCATTGTCCCAGGTCATCAACACCAGAGCTGGCAGTGGAAAGACAGGAAATGGTTTGGAAAACCAAGCCCTGATGACATCAGGGGGAGCCTAACAATTCTTTATTATCTACTTTGTAAATCACTTCTTTCCCACTGTTTCTTCTGTATCCCCCAGCCCTCTCTGCATCGCCTCCCTTCTCCTCGTGGGGAATTTATTATGGGCTGTAAATTCACTTTAATTTCTATATGAATAAAACATTTGAAAAAAAGATGCCATTAAAAAAAAAAAAGAATTTTAGTTCCAAAATCCTACTCAGAGATTTGGGGCATTGCAGAGTTTATACTCTGATCTTTTACTGACAAGCAAGGGTTCATTTATAATGTTGCTTCTGTCTTTGGGTAGATTCACAGTTGCTGAGAGTGCTCTCACAAAGTGATGCTATTAACCTTCACCTTCCAGCCTAGAGGGAGACTGAGGCCCTAGATGGCAACTGTGTGCTGAGCAAGGCAGTGAGATCTAGAGCCCAGAATGATGACCCGTGCTGAGCTTCCTCCGCTGCACTGCAGTGTACGATGCAAAGAACAAGAGATTAATTTTCTGCTAAAAGCCAGGAAATGCAGTCAGGGGTGGGCGGTTGCCTAGAGAAATCCAATTCTCACCCGGGAATCTCTGGAGGAAGATAATTTGGCCCCATATTATAAGTAATGTCTTATACAGATGAGAAAAAGCTCTTTACAGACAATGTGGAATAGTCCAGAGAAGCTCTAAGTGATGAGCCAAAGGGAGATCCAGAAAGGGCAGCCTCTTGGCCACAGTGGGGAGGCCCTAGCTGTACCCCTAGTGAATCATGGGGGATGAGAGGCCAGGGAGATTACAGCCATGGCTCAGGTTGGACCCTGCCCTGTCCACAGGTGCTGGTTGGAGAAAACACACTTGGGATGCCTGGGAGGCTGGAAGACTCTGGTGTGGGGCTGCATAGGCTCTCAGTGTCCTGTCTGGGGCCTCTCCTGAGGGATGTGTTGTTCAGGATCCCAGCCTCGGATTATTCCTCCTGAAGGGAGTTAATAAAGTGGAAAGAAACTTGGCCCCTGCCAAGAGCTCCTGGCAGTGTAGCAAATGCCATTGTCTGTGCTCTCTGCCCAGTGTCCTGGATTTGAGGCTGTTTTGTTCCCAGCCCAAATCAGTCCCTTCCCAGCTGCAGCTTGGCACAGAGCCATCCCTGCTCTCAGCAGTGGACTGTGAGTACGAGAACTGTCTGGAGGAGTCCAGCTAGTTGGTGGCTTTACCAAGGTTGCAGCTATAAGGAGGGATGTTTCGGAAAGGATCCCCCTGCCAGGAGAGCTGTATGAAGGCAGGGAGCGGAGCACTGGAGCTGCTGTTAAGGGGAGTCAGGGCACGGGGAGGGAGCTGGCTGAATGCTGAGGAAAAGAGATGGGAAGCGGAGCGGGGGTCAGGGGGATGAAACAGGTCCCTGCTGCAGATTCGGGCCATGTCTTTTGATGCTGATCCCAGAGGACATGAGAACCCCTGCTGTGTTGGACTCTAGGATGTCTCATCCTATCTTGGCATTGCGCCAGTGTTTGTGCCCCAGCCAAATACCTCCAACACTCTGCAAAATGTCTGGACCTCCCTGGCCCGTGAGGTATAGCTGAGCATGCCACGTGGCAGCCACAGCTCTCTGGGCAATGGCACGACTGGGCTGGCTGCAGAGGGGCGGGTGCCTACTACACAGCAGAGAAGGTAAGAACACATCTCCAGCAGGAACTGCTCCCTGCTTCTCCACCCCAACCTGGTACGGTGCTCTTCTTGGGTGGATAAACCTTGTTCATGGGACTTCACCGCACACTCAGCCCCTGCTGGCCAGGAAACCTCTTTTGTCCCATCTTGAGGCTCCTGCCTCCCCACTGAGTCCTGTGTAGGTTTGCAGGTGGAAAAGACACAAGAGATAATAGGCACAAGAGATAACCTACAGCCAGAGCTCTTCCTGGGACATGCGCAGTTGTTTTTAGTGGGCCTGATATCCTTCCTGAACTTCCTACCTCCTTTTCCACCGGCTCAGTCTTCCTTCCTCCATCATCTTCCTTCACTTTGTCAAAACAAAATGTAAACATCTGCCAGCCACATTTATCTCCCAGGGATCATATTTTATAAATAATAGTACTACTACTACTACTACTTGTGGTTACAATTTATTGGAGGTTCACTATGTGCTAGAGACTATGTAAATTCACCATCTTACTTAATTCCTACAAGAAACTGAGACCAAGTTCTCAAGCTGGGTGCTTAAGGTCAGTTAGCTGGTGGAACTAGGATTCAAACTCAGGTCTGACTTCAAAGCCCTTGCTATTAACCACTTATGTAGTACCCTGACAAAGGAATGAATAAGGTTAAAATGTCAACAACGTCTTTCCTAGCACCTCCCATATGTGCTATATGGTGATTGCTAAAATTGTTTGTCTTTCTCCTCCACTAAAGTAAAAGCCCCCTAAAGGCAATAATATTCCAGACATGTTATCTCATTTGATCCTTATAACTCTGTAAGGAAGGCAAATTATCAGCTCTATTTTACAGATGGGGAAATAGAAGCTCAGAAGGGTTAAGCAACTCACCCGCGTCATCCAGCTAGAAAGTGGCGAACTGGAACAGGAAGTCAGGCAGTCTGATTCCAGAGCCTGACTGTTTAACCACGGAACTACACTGCCTCCGTAGTTGTGGAAGAAATGAATGACCCAGTGGGAGTGGAGGGGTATATTTCTAGCACCCAAAAATTACAACGCAAGAGCCAGTGCTGGCCCATGGGTAGAAGGCGGGAGGGAAGGCTCTCATTCCCCTTCTAATGCAAACAAGAAGAGGAAGAATGGAGAATGGTTTGGGCCAGGGTGATGGGCTCGAAGGGTGAAGGAATTCATTAAACTGCATTTATAAAATGGTTATTAAAAGATATACACATGATATTCTCTACAACCTTAGGTTTTGGTTGGGAAAGGGAAGCTGAGGGGAAAGTTACTGAATTACTTTTATAGGTTCTCAGCCATGAGAAGGAAGTTCACACATGGCTTTGGAGAAGAAATTAGCCTCAATATCCTTGATATGATGAGAGTCTAGGACTTGGTGGGTCAGCTTGCTCCAAGCAAGCTGGATGCAGCATCCAGGTACCAACTGGTAAGTGACATTTCAGAAGTTCCCTGTCCCTCTCTCCTCGGAAGGTTGCTTCCTGGAGGAGACCTCATGGGCCAGGCCCTCTGTCTTCCTTTGACCACTGCTTATTCTTGCCAGCAAGAGCCTGCTCCTTGCAGTCCCCCTTTGTCACCCGTCTCACCCCCTTCCCCTTCCATCTGTCCCTGAGATCTCCCCTCCCCCACCAGCACACCCTTCCTCCTCACCTGAATGTTCCTTTTGACGATGTCCCTGGTCAGCTGCACCTTGCCTGTGCTGGGGTCCACCCCAGCCAGTGGCACCATGACCTCCCCAATGACGTCGTCCCGAGAGAAGCGGTCGAAGCTGAGGACGAGGAAGTGCAGCACCAGGTCCTGCAGCTGGCTGTACGGGATGCCGTAGAAGGTGAAGGTCTCGTCAAACACCGGGTCCAGAGTCTTCCGCAGCACTCTAGTCTTCACCCGATGCCGCTTGTCAGGAAGGATGGTCATTTTGATGTAGGGGTCAGAGCCCTGGGTCTGGTCATCCATCACCGGCAGCCCATGGGCCTCTTGGATAGTCACCACCAGGGCTTTTTTCGGGAAGTTGTAGTCCACTGAGAAGGTGAGGGATCCTAGCATGACTTCCTCCTCTGGAGATGATGGAGAGGTGGTTTTGCTCTCCCCGGGGGTCAGGCTTGCAATGGGGCTCCTCAGTTCTTCCCCATAGTTCACTTTGATGGGTAATTGGTCTATACAAGATCCAGAGCTAGGTCCCCTGGGACCCTTGTCTTGGCCCAGCAGGCCAGCCTCTGCTGCGTCCGCCGACAGGTTCCCTCGGCCACCTTCCCTGCCAGGGCCATCTTTGTCTCTCCGCACTTTGATGATTTTCTTCTTGTTGCTGAGGGTCTCTGGGTATATACTGATGCCTTTGAGCATGTGAATAAACTTGTATGGTGGGGTCTTGTGCTTCTTCTCTGCCTGCTGGTGGCAGCATGTCCAGACAAAGACTGTCACCGAGACGCACACCACTAGCACAGAGGCCCCGATGAGGCCGGCCACCACTGGTGACACATCTGTAGGTAGAGACCAGAGATGCGTCAAGGCAGGTGGGCCTCAACTCCTGTCTGGAGCTCCCCTGCTTAGTGTCTCTGCTTGGGCCAAGCTGAACTGCACCCTAGCCCCCTGCTCAGTGTCTCTGCTTGGGCCAAGCTGAACTGCACCCTAGCCCCCCCTGCTCAGTGTCTCTGCTTGGGCCAAGCTGAACTGCACCCTAGCCCCCTGCTCAGTGTCTCTGCTTGGGCCAAGCTGAACTGCACCCTAGCCTCCAAAGCAAAGCTTGCTCGTCTGGGCTGATGAGCCTCTCCCCGCCTTGGAGATGCTCTCACCCATGCTCTCCAACCGATCCTTGGTTCTTCCATTCTACTAAACCTGGGTGAAATATTTGTCTTCTCCAGAAAGGCTCCCGTGGAGTGCCCTCCCAGCCCCCCTGACTCCCTGGGCCTGTCTTGGACCTCCCTCAGCCCTGTGGCTTGGTTTCCTCATACTGACCTGTGTTTAGCATAAAGCTGCCCTGTAAGGGTAATAAGGTTACCTTTTCACGTGGGGACCTATCTACCTCAGCTGTCCCGCAGGGCACAAGCCATGTCTGGTTTCAGGAGGCTATTTCCCAGCAGCCAGGGCAGAGGTGGCAAACAGTGGGCCTGTGTGGACTGGCTGACTGGCAGCTGGGGCAGAAGGATAGACGTTGACTTTGGATGATTTTGACAGGATGCTCAAGGATGGTAGAAGGGGGTCAGTGGTAAAAAGAACTCTGGGTCTAAGCACTTTTAAAATATGTTCCAAATGTCAGCTCCCAGGTATTTAAAATATGAGTATTTTAAATAGGAAGAAATAGGAACTGTGGAAAATGTCAGATCTTTGCTCAAATGTCACCCTCACAGTACGGTCTTCCCTGACCAACCTATTTAAAAGTGCAACCTTTTCCACCAATGAGACCCAGACTTCCCAGCTCTGCTTGGTTTTCTCCATATGTCCTATCATTCTCCTTTTCTCTCACACACAAAATATATATATAGACACACACACACACATAATTTTACTATTTATTACCCTTACTTATCTTCACTAGAATGTAAGTTTCATGAGGACAGGGATTTTGTATTTGTTCATTTCTGTATCCCTAGCACTAAAAACACATATAGGTACTTAATACATATTTGTTGAATGAACAAAAGAGAAACAGATTTTTTTCCCCCTTCCATAGTCTGTTTTTCACACACAAGTTGGGCCCCTGACTTAGATAACTAGTGTTTTTTTTCCCCTCATTAAGTTCCCTGAAGCCAAATTGGGTTTAGGACTTAAAAGTCTAGATAAGGCTGATAGTTTTACACATTACGTTTCAGGGAAAGACTTGAGTAGGACAGGGAGAACTAAGGAAATACATGTGATTCCAGCATATTCCAGATTCTTCCTGGAACATCCTTCTGCCAGACATCTGCCCAGCTCACTGCCTCACCACAGGCCTCTGTTCAACCCTCACCTTATCAGAGAAGCATTTCCTGGTAGCCCCAAGTAAGATAATATCTCCATTGCCCTGCTTTGTTTTTCTTTAGAGCACTTATTTCCCCTGACATATTTTTATTTGCCTGTGTTCCCTCACTAGATAAGCTTAATAAGAAGAGTGACTGTTAACTGCTCTATCCCCAGGTCTTAGAACCATGTGGCAGATAGTGAGAGTTCTGTGAACGAATAAGAGTGAATTCAAAACATCCTCCACAGATAGGGTAAAAGAGGATGAAGTCAACCTGGTTACATATATCAGGATAAATGTATGTTTCTATTTGGCCTTTAAAGCCTATTGTTAGGCAATGAATGGGAGACTCTACTTGACAAATTTGAGCAAAAATAACTTAGCAGTTTAGGTGACCACAAGCTTGGAGTATAATTAGGCTAATGCCAACTTATATGGTGAGTACAATGTCCAGATCACAGGGGAGGTAGTATAATTTCATCTGCTCTGGTCATAACACATGTGGAGTGTTCTGTCTAGCACTGACAAGAATAAAAACTTATTTTTTTGTGTCCAGTTATTATGTCCCTGCCAGGCACTGTGCTGCAGCCTTCTCTCTTTGAATAAAAAAACTCACTGAATAGGTACCATTAATATCCCCATTTTACAATTGAGGAACCTGGGGTTTCAAATCTGCCCTAGGCCATGGCGGTGATGGGATTTAAAGCCTGGTCTGCCTGACACCAGAGTGTATCTACATTATGGATAATTAGGAGAGTAAAAGACCTGGAAACAATAGTAACTGAGGAAAAATTGAAGAAACTGGAGCTGAGGGGTCTAGGAATAATAACTTTCTTCAACTGTTTAAGGCATTTTGATGGCAGGTTTGATTTGTTTTTACTTTGGAAGGCAGGGCTAGCACCAGTGCATACAGGCTACAAGAAGACATATTTGAGTCAGTGAAAAGAGTCAAATTATTATTAGAATTGCCTCACAATGGCCCAGATTGCTTCATGAGATAGTGAATATCCAACTGGAAACTTTGAAATAGAGGTTGGATCACCACTGGTCAGGCTTATTCTAAGTGGGACTTCTTCAATGGGGACTGGACTAAATATCTCTGAATTTCTTTCCATTTCAGACATTCCATGGTTCTGTGAAAGCTGGGACCAGTTAAGAAGTGAAGGGGTTACATTTTAAAACAATACAGATAAGGAGTAAAGCCATTAACAAAATAAATCAAGGTGACCATGTCCACTGTCATACAGAATAATAACAGTGTTCATTCTCAGAGTATTAAGTGAGATAAAAATTATTAGGGAGAAGTTTCACAAAAAAGGAGCAGCCTTGGTGGTAAGCTCCTTATGAGCAGGTAGATATAACATCCTGTTCCTCTTTGAATCCCTGAGTCTCTTGCATCTAATAGAAGCTTAGTAAATATTTATTTGAATAATTGGTGAGATTCAATTGTCAATCAGAATGGGCACAATCTGAAAAAGTGGCTCTCCATTCACCAGTCAGGAGCTTCCTCAAAAACTGCTTGCTACTGATTAGTGAAGCTGGACACTGATTAACTCTATGAGAAGAGGAAATCAAGGAACTATCAAGACAGGCATAGTTTAAAGAATGATTTCAAAGGGATATCTAAAGGCCTGCATTAGGAGATATCTGAGTGCTCTTTCTGTCTCTTCCACAGATTTACTCTGTGATTCTGAGGGAACACACTATTGCTTACAATGCCTCCAATTTTGCTGTTAGAAAACAAAGGTGGGGTAGGTAAGAGAGAAGATTGCAGAATATTACCTTTCAGGAAGATAGAGAAGGAAAAGAAGAGAAACAGATGAATCCATCTGTGGATTAGCTGAGTGCTCTTCTCCACTTTTGCCCTTTCTTGTCATTTTAGCATGTTCCTCTGCCCCACCCCCAAGGCAGTGAGTTGAAAAAATCAGAGACGTTGAAACTCAGAATTCTCTGTCTTCCTTTAGTCAAAAACTTGGTGGGAAAAGGAAGTTGGAACTGATAGGTGAAGTGAGAGTTTTAAAGTCCTAAATTGCAGTGACCCATGGTGCTCACTTCTTTGGTCCTCCAAGTTCATGGATAATTGAGTGTTGGCTTGGTGCTCCAACATAACCCAAGGGCTATGGCATTTGAAATGAAGTACTCTGTAAGATGTGAAAAAGTCAGAAGTGGCAGTTCTTTATGTAGGAGACCCTCTGCATGGGGCTATGCTTAACCCTCTCACCCTTTGACCAGACCTGCTTATTAATAATTCCTTTACTAACATAGCCTTTCCCTGTCAAGTAGGCCAGTACGATACAGTGAAATGAGAATTAACTTTGGCACTTACTGGACATTGGTTTAAGATCTATCACTATCCTCACTAGTTTACTTGACCTTAGAAAAGTTGCTTTACCTCCCTGAGCCTCAGTTTCCTCATCTAGAAAATATATATAACAATAACTACACTGGAGGATATTTATAAGGATTAAATAAAATGTAGTATGCAAAAGGCTGATACAATTTATTTTCTTTTTCACTAATTCCCTCTAAAGAATATCACTATATTATGTACCACATCATGTAACTTTCCAAGGAATCTCAAACTACAGTTAGAGAATATGTAGGGAAGAAGGTATAAGAAGAAAAAGAAAGAGCAGGAAGAAAATCATGGGGTGCTCATGTGGTCACAACAGGGAACATATATTTTGGAAATTCAGGACTCAAAGAACAGAGATGCAGAAGGTGAAGTGGAATAAAGAAATACAATAAAGATTTAGCCTTGGGGAATTAGTGGGAACAAATAGTTAATAGGCTGTAATCTGCTGTCTGGATGCTTTCCCTGACCTGATGTCTTCTTCCTGGTATAGAAGGGACAGAGCACACTGGGTTCTGCTCATGTCCATAAACCTCTTACTCCGGAGTGAGAAAAGCCATTTCCTAGTTGGATTGTGGCCCCACCCTAAACACTCGAGTGTGGATGCTCAAATCTGCACTGTCTGAGGGATAGAATCTCTTAAGGGATACGAAGGAATCCTAGGCTGCCAGCAACTCTTACTGGCTTCTCCCATCGAACTGGGGTAAAATTCAGAGAGAAGCAGGGCAGTTATTTATAATTTTTAGACCAGAAAAGCACAGCACAGAAGTTTGCTCCCCTTGCATATTTTGGAGGAATCCCCAAAGTGGAAAACACTTGCTTCTCGAGCTTTTCTTTCCTATCTACTCTTTTTCCACTCCACTTTCTGCTCCAGGGAGTGTAAGTGATCTTGGGGCCCACAGGGCTGGGTAGGGGACCAGCGGCTCCGAGATGACGTAATGCTTTCTTTGGTACACAAAGCGGCCTCCCCGGGGCTCGGCCTCTCTCGCCCCTCCCCCTCCGGCCTTGCTCGGGCCCCCGCCAGCACCAGCGCGGGTGAGTCCCCCTTTTTGAAAAGCCAGCCCAGGGACAGGGAACAAAGGCCCGAGAAGAGGAGCCTAGGCGCTGCCAGGAGGCCCAGAAATAGACATCACGTCATCCCCCAGCCCAGCAGCACCCAGCGCCATTTGGTAGCATCGGAGGACCCCACCATTACGATGCAGAATAGAACTTGCTGGGCTCACGTTTCCTCCCAGCCCCAGCGTCCAGCTGACCGGCTTAAGGAGTGGCTTCCTTTTTTGCTCCCCACCCCCGCACCCCTCTTTCCCCAGAGGCCGCCGCTTCCCCTGGCTGCCAGCCACACAGCCCACAGTCTCCAAGCTGCCATCTTGAGGCCCCATCCCCCTTGCCACCTCCCTCCCCCGCAGCTCTGAAGAGTGGGAGGGGGAGGAAAGGGCACCGCCCTGCGTGCCCCAAGGGGGAGGGTTCGGCCTAACCCCCTCCTGCCCCAGAAGGAGGGGTTCACGTCCTCTGCAAGCTCGCTGTTTCTCACCTCCAGCAGTGCTGACAGTGCACCGTACAAGGTTTTAGCATCCCGGATCTCCCCACCCTCTCTCTGTGTGGCTCTGGCCTTCCAGTCCCTGCAGCCCGTAGCTCAAGTTCAGGCGCTGCGCAGTGCCCGCGACCCACCACCACAGGCCCCCTTCTAGCGGTGCTGGCACTTGAAGTCCTGGTCTGGGCTTAACTCTCTGCCCAGCCAGCCACTGGGTTCCCTTGGTTTTGCAACGGTTTCGACCAGGCTCAGTTTGCCCGACTCTACTTACCAAAGCTGGGTCGGATATTGGTGATCTCAGCCATGTCGTAATCAGAGACTATTGCTATAAATGTTTTTTCAATGTTCAGACAACTCTGGGAACCCCGGGTTAGTACCGAGGCCGCCGCTGCAGAGCGCTAGGTCAGGGGAGGGGGAAGGTATCTGGTGGACGCCTCCTGCGACGGTCTGGTTACTGGTTGCCAGCTGCGGTCGCCTCTTAAGATGCTCCAGGGATGCTCTGAGCTAAGGATGCAGGTGCAGCCAGACTGGTCCTGATGAGAGGTAGGCCCCGCCTTCTTCCGAACGGCCTCGGCGAAAGACTCCGCCTCTGTCCGAAAAGTTCCGGAAGTTAGCCCCCCCTTTCCGGAAGATCTCCGAGAGGGAACCCCTCCCTTGGCCTAAATTTCCGAGAATGAGACCCCGCCCACTGACGATTGTGGGTTTATAAGGCGAAAACCCCCGAGGTCTGAGTAAGAAGTGTAGGTACATCATCACATGAGATCTCATAGATCCTGTGATTCTGGTTCCCTGGGCTTAATGTATCAGCAGAGGGAGTGGGAGGGAGGTGAGAGGGAGTACAGGATTTTGGAAAAACAAAATTCTATCCTGCCTGTATTCCAGTATCAGTTGCCATTACTGTTACTCATTTCTGAGACCACTAAAGGTTATTATGGAAATTTCCTTAAACTGCAGAAGCACTGATTAAAGACCAAACCTGGTGATAGTTGTACAACTCTGAAAATTTACTGAAAATAATTTAACTGTACTAGTAAAACGGATGAATTATAAATTAAAGCTGTTAAAAAAAAAAAACTAATGAAGAGTGCCAATGTTAATCAGTGTTGGATATTTCTCTTCCAAAAGCTAAAAGTGCTTTAGGACTGCATAGGAGAGTGAGAGAGAGAGAGAGAGTGCAAGAGGAGAGTGAGCGAGCAAACCAACAGATCTATATATTCTGTAGGTTCAAAAGCAGGATGCAAATGAAACTCCAAGCTTCTGGAGACTTCTTTGGCATTTGGAAGAGTTAGGGTGATTCAGGTTAGAGTCAGACTACTGGCGGTTTTCTTCATGATTACATCAATTTCACCCTTTAGGCTGTGGGTACTTTCATCCTGTCAGATTCTGTTTACAGACAGGTTCAGCTGGAACAGATTGTTTTAATGCATAGATATTTGTTGTTGATTCACCTGTAAAATGAGTTGAATGTACTTTTTCCATCTTTGACATTCTGTCCTTCTAGAAAAGTGCTAAGAACATGGTTTTAGGAATCATTCATTCATTCAAAACATATGTGGTGAATTACTGATCATCGACTTAGCCCCAGACACCTTCCTTGGCACTGGATCAATACAGTAGAAGCTAAGTTTAGGATACTTGATTCCCTTTGATACCTGTGTATCTTTGTGAAATCACCTACCCAGCTGAGCCAGAAATTTGTCTTGTGTAAATTGGAAGGTACAGTGATATTCATTGCCCCATTGGGCTTATTGTGAAGATCAAATCACCTATAATAACGTGAAAGCATTTTGTTGAATGCAGAGTATTATACAGATATAAATAATTACTATGGATTGAGTCCAAGACTGTCTTAGCTTTATTCAGGAAACTGCACTATTTATAATCCAGAAATTTCTCTTTCTGAAATGCTATGAATTTCCCATTTCCTTGGTTCCATATTCAAGGTGTCTCGCGGCGAGAAGGATTCGTTGTCAAACTAAACCACTGAATCGAAAACCCCTGATTTATTTCGAGTAGGACAGCTCAACGCACAGAGAAAGCGAGGAATTGCCTTTAAATTTTTTTGCCAACAATTGACGTACAAGCGCTGAGGCTTCAGGCCTCCCGAAAATAGGATGGCGTCTAGCGCTTGGCGCATGCTCCTTGACACCCTGGCGCCGCGCACCACGACTCGGGGGCGCGCACGTCAGTCTCTGCCGTCGGCTGACTTCCGGTGGGTCCGCGGCTGAGTTTCCGCGGGATCAGGCAGGCTGGTGAGGAGAGGTGGGTCGTGCGCGGTGGGGCGGGAAGAGGCAGGTGAGAGCTGGACGTTCGGCCGAAGGATGTCCAGGCTGAGGGGTAGGATCTGAGGGCTGGCGTGGGGTGCGTGTCGGAAGGTAAGGGTGTGAAGATATCTAGCTGGGAGTGGGGACTTGGGCCGGCGCTCGGCACTGAGGTGAAAAGCGCAGTTAGGATTCCTTTTTGAAATTTTTTCCCTGAAGGATTCCGCGGTGGGGCTGTCTTCGCATTCGCTTCATTCACCTTGTTGGTCTGACTGCAGTTCCAAAGGGACTCACTAGGGCTACTGCTGTGTTTAAAGTACCTGAAGCCGATTCCTGCACGCTGCTGAACGCTGCTGACTTTGAATAGTAACTGGCTTCTTTCCTTTCTTTCTTTAATTTTCTGGACCTCTTTACTTTTAATCTGTGAAATATCGCGCTCGCCTAAGCCACTCCCACTCCTCTTGTTACCCACTTAGCACTATCCTCCCTCCCAGGGATCAATGGAGTCTTCACGTGTTTATTGAACTTTAATTACCAAAATAAGGTCATCATTTGATTTTGGGGTGGTGGGGCGTCTCTCCTAGTGTCCTGGAGAAACTGAATTAGGTTTAAAACTAACCGTATTGTTCAGACTCTTAGAGTTAGAAAAAAAACTTTAATTTTGAGACCATTTAGTCCAAGCTTTCATTTAGTGCATTCATAGCTGGGCCTTCAGACTTTGCTTGAACACTGTTGGTGAAGAAGAACTCACTGAAACACAAGGCAACTAGTTGAAAGAGTCATTTTCCTCAAAAAAAACCAAACAAACACATGGTTTTTGGGGAGGAAGATGGGAAGGAGACAGACGGGAGGTAATCACAAAAGTGATAAGTTCTATAGAAGAGGTTTGCAAACAGGTACTGTAAGAACATAAAAGAAGAGACTCTCCAGCTTATGTTAGTGTTGCCCTTAAAATATGATAACTGGAACTGAAACCAAGAGTCCAGAAGTAACATACTGTAGGAATCTCTGTCATGTTTTCAACACAAAATTTCTGTTAATGTAGCCTAACCCTTTTAAACAACGACAGTTTGCTTTTGGATTGTTTCTGTTAATGGAAATACCTTTTTATGAAAACAGTAATAGCAAACATTCATTGGTCTAACAAATTACTATCTAATGACTTAGGTGCTATTTTTATTTCATTTTATAGCTGAAGAAACTGAGATTCAGGTTAAGTAACTTATACAAGGTCACACAGCTGGAGAGAAGCTGACTTGGGAAACAAATCCAGGCAGTTTGACTCCACAGTTTGCCCTCAGCTTTATGCTGTTCTATCTCCCTGATAGTAATAATAATAACTAACACTTACTAATCACTATTTAATTCTTATAACAATTCTATGAGGTAAGAACAATTATTATTTTTTAGTTGAAGACATTGAAGTTTAGAGAGGTTAAATCACTCAGCCAAGATCAGTTAGTAGAGTTAGGGTTTGAACTCAAGCACTCTAATTGCTGTCTCTTGTCTCCCCCCTAATGGGAGATTGTGCATTTGGTATAAAGTATTGTGTTCAGGATTGAACATAAATAAGTGAAAAGACACTGGAGGAAATGTTATCATTAATGAAGGTGATAAGAACTTGCTTTTATCCTTTCAGGATGGAACAAAAGTGGGACTTTTAAAATGTTGCCCTGTAAGAAGAGAAGAACTACAGTGACAGAGTCCCCACAGCATCAGGGCAACCAGGAGGAAGATGACTTAGACCTAGAGGCAGCTGGTAAACCAGAATCTCACCAGGTTAAAGACTTGGGGTCAGTGTCGCTGTCCTGGGGTATAAGTCATGGCAGAGCAGCTGGTCTTGAAGTACAATCTGTGCAGGATGCAGGAAATCAGCTTGGTATGGAGGATCCATCTTCAAACTCTAGGGTACTCACCCAGGACACAAATGTACCGGTTCTGGAAGCTGTTGATGGGCCCACCTCTCAGGGAATCACCCTATCTTCCTTGGAGTCTTCGCAGTCCCTTAATATACGCACTGGTAAAGGAAAACTCCAGGCCACTGGCCCAAGGAGAGGGAAGAAAATAACAGTCAGGCCTGGGCCAGTTACCCAAGAAAACAGAGGTGATCATCCTATCACAAAGGAGCTTTTTTCAGGAGAGGCTAGTGAAGAAGTGAAGGAAGAAGGAGGTAAGATATGAAAGGTCTTTAGGCTGCATTTTCCTTGTCAATTCCACTTTGCCACTGTACTCCCTGCAGTGCCTTTACAAAATACTGTTTCTGAAAGGGGATACTGATTTGGACTGCGGCGCTCTTAAGGATTAGCAGTGAACTTCATGAGCAGGTGGAGACTTCCTTCTCCCCCTTCCTCTGCCGCCCCCGAATTACCTAGATCCTTTTCTGTATCCTTTCCTTTCTTGTATCAGTTCATGTCTGGAGGGATGAACAGTGTGTGGTTGGTTGTGATCTGCTGGGTATCCATGAAGTGGTGCTGGTGGAGGCAGAGGCAGAAAAGGATGTGACATAGTTGCTTGGAAGAAGTGGTGGGGGAGGACTTAAGAGTAGTAGATTGTGTTTAGATTGTGAAAAGGGCTTTGTTCTTCATGCTCAAGTGTTTGAACTTTTTAGGTATGTGGTAGCCAAATAAATAAGCAGAAGGCATAGTTCTAACCTTAGGAGCCTTACAGTCTAGTTGGAAGTAAGACATAAACTCATAATTCCTTTGGAGCAGCTTAAGACAGTACTAAGTGTTAGAGTGTGTTACAGATAATTAGGATTTTTGAATTTGGAACTTGATGGATTGATAGGATTCAGTAGATTGTGGGGAAGGAATGGAAGTAGAATGCTTATGCTCCGAACAGAACCTTATGCTGTAGAAGTGCTTGGGTGGGAGTGTAGCAGGGCTCCAGATGGAAATGTAGATCTAGACTATACAGAGCCTTGCCATTATCCCCTTGAGACCTTACAAAGAATTGGAATAGGACGTTGGCAGTAAGGATACAGAAGAAAAGTGTATCTTGGAGACATGAAAAGGAAAGAGTTAAGATTTCTCAGAGACTGCTGCCAAGGTAGGTAGTATTTGTGACACAAAGACAGGAGGAACTAGAGGAAAATACAAGATTAAAGTGCTAGAGAAAGAATGGATAATTAAGTAGGGGTTCAGGGTCACTCATATTGAGGAGTAGAATCTAGAGGTATTTTTAATGGTTACTTTACAGACATCCAAGTGTGGACAAATAAAACATCTGTTGTTCAGGATTATCTGTAATACCACTTCTCTTCCTGAAGCCAGATAATTAAAGTTGTTTCTACCATTTTGTACTTTAATTAGCTGCACATAGAAGGAATACCAGTAAAAGAAGTTTGTTATGAGTGTTTTATCTAGAATCCTTTTTTTTCCTCCAAGTGACTTTTTTTCCTTTTGCTAAATAGAAATGTAGCATACAAAACAATGGAAGAAAGATGAAGATTGAAAATTCATATATGTGCATTTTGGAAATTACTGAAAAGTTTAAAGAAAATAATCATCCGTAATTTTACTATGCAGAGTAATTACTATTAAAATCTAGTGCATATTCTTTTTGTTGTTTTGTTTTCTTTTAAGTAACATTTTAGTTTCCTGATTAAGATGATGTAGAAAAAAAAATCTGGGTTATTTTGAAGTGTAGTAGTCCCCCCTTATCTGCAGTTTCCCTTTCTGTGGTTTCGGTTACCTGCGGTCACCTGTGAAGCAGATTATGCTGACAATATGTCAGAAGGTCTATAGTAGCTTAACGCTACGTCATTGTTCTGTTTCATTTGTTGTTAATGTCCTACTGTGCCTAACCTATAAAACTATCATAGGTATGTATAGGAAAAAACATAATATATGTAGGGTTTGGTGCTTTCTGCCTTTTCAGGCATCCACGGGGCTCTTGAAACATATTCTGTGTGGATAAGGTTGGGGGGGGCTACTTGATGAGCACATGATACACTTTTACAATTGTTACACTGTTAAATCATCATAACACTGCTAAGTCATGTTTCTAGACTGCAGGTGCTAGTGATTAAAACCTTTCTCTGTACTGGTAGTTATTCCAGTGAAATTTTTTTTTATTATGGTATCATTGATATACACTTTTAAGAAAGTTTCACAAGAAAAACAGTGTAGTTACTACATTCACCCATATTATCAAGTCCTCCGCCCATACCCATTGCAGTCTATTCCAGTGGAATTTTAATGGTTCTTTTAAAATTGATTTACATACCCTAATTCCTACTTTTGCTCTTTTTTTTTCTTTGCCTTCTAAAAATGATTAACTTAGGCAGATTTCAGCTTATAATTAGTTGGTACACTTATCAGCTAATTATTTTCATGTTATCGACTTAAGAGTTCTTAGGCAGTAAACAAATTACAGATAATGCTCTGAAATAAGGCCTTTCCTTCTCTGTCTCTCACCCACCTCACTTTCTCTTTCTAAGGTCTTTCAGCATCTAACACATTGATAGAAGAAAGGAAGAGTGGGGTCCTAAGAGGTCCTTTGAGAGGGGAATTAAATTGAGAAGCAATGTAATGGGGTCAGAGAAAAAGGGTTGCAGAGAAAAGGGACATTTTCTCTGGAGTAGGTGTAGCTGATAAACTGTAGGGTCAGTTTTAGAGTAGTTCCAAATATGTTTTAAGTAGTAAAAGTGTTGATGGAAGCTCTACCTACCAAAGTAAGCTGCTGTATTTTGCTTAGATTGTTTAAGAAAGTCATTTGTGTTGGTTCACTTTTTAAAATGTTAGACATCATTCTAAAAATTATTAAAGATTGTTGATTAAATGAGGAAATGATGTGCTATTGATTTAAGTTCCCTCTTAAAAGAAATTTGGCTGGAAGGAACTTTTGATTTTGAAGGTTTTAGGGTTCAATTTCTTGTACAGTTAAAGCCAAAGCCTTCAGGCTTTTTCAACACTGTAAAGTAATCATGGGCTCCAGAAGTAAAGGAAGTAAGTTAGAGACTAAATACCATTAAGGATTCATTTATGCTTTATTTTAAAATAAAGGCTTTTTCTCTTTGCTGGTAGGAGAGTTGTCCGATTTAAAATCATGTTTATGCTGGTTGAAACTGCTAATGTTGATGAGATAGCAGTTCAGTAAAGTGTAAAGGCTAAGTATTTTGCATGGAGCTCAGTGACAAATAACTTGACAGCTTTTTTTTTATTACGGTATCATTGATATACACTCTTAACGAAGGTTTCACGAGAAAAACAATGTGGTTATTACATTCACCCGTTATTGAGTCCCCCCCATGCCCCACTCAGTCACTGTCCATCAGTGTAGTAAGATGCCACAGAGTCCCTGTTTGTCTTCTCTGAGCTACACTGTCTTCCCCGTGACTCCACACACACCATGTGCACCAATAATGATGCTCCACAATCCCCTTCCTTCCTCACCTGCCCTCCCCCACCCCTCCCCTTTGGTAATCACTAGTCCCTTCTTGGAGTCTGTGAGTCTGCTCCTATTTTGTTCCTTCAGTCTTCCTTCGTTGTTATACTCCACAAATGAGGGAAATCATTTGGCACTTGTCTTTCTCCGCCTAGCTTATTTCACTGAGCATAATATCCTCCAGCTACATCCGTGTTGTTGCAAATGGTAGGATTTGTTTCTTATGGCTGAATAGTATTCCATTGTGTATATGTACCACATCTTCTTTATCCATTCATCTACTGATGGACATTTAGGTTGCTTCCATATCTTGGCTATTGTAAATAGTGCTGTGATAAACAGGGGTGCATTTGTCTTTATGAATCTGAGAACTTGATAACTTTTTGAAAAAAAATTTTTTTACTATGTAATATGCAAACATGGAAGAAATTCATAAACATGGAAAGTACACAGTGAAAAGTTAGGCACCCTTTCACTCTGTCCTCTTGTTACCAAGTTCTCAGAAGCAATCACTGTTTAACAATTCTTTGTGTATGTTCTATAGATATTCTGTGTATACACAAGCCTATATATCATTTTTCCCATGATAACTTGATTCTAATGCTTACTTTTGAAATTGAATGAATGTTTCTTTGACTTTTGAATACTTCCCCACCCTCAAGAGATAGCACTCACTAAAGTAAGTTGAGGTGAGAAAGGAGAAAGTTGTTTAATAAACTCTAAAACTGTATTTATAATCTCATGGCGATTTTTACTCTAATGCTCTGTGAAATTGATTGACAGTCAAAGTTTAGGGCATTTTATAATGTATATAATTTATAGTTAATTAAATGTGTTGTTAATGGTCATCTTTATAAAATGTCCTTATACCCCTCACCCTACAGTTATGAATCTGATTTTTCCATAGGAAGAAAATGCACAGCATGTATTAGAACTAGAAAGCCCTTAGCAATTACATAGTTTACTCCCTGACATTACAGATGAGTACTGAATCTTAGCTTTGATTTTAGTATTTTTTCTTAGGACACTGTGTGTGACAGGAATGCCAGTATAGTATATGCATCATTAATGAAGTTATTAACTAAGAAGGATTTTATAATAAGATGATGATTTCTATAACAGAGTATAATTGAGAATGAGCAAAGTATGGAGCTATGTTTGTGATTCTCCCAGGAAAACCTCAAATGTATTGTGGAGGGGAGATGCCTTCACTGCCATCAGGCAGCCATTCTGCAAAACCAGGAGCCCACCCTAAGAAATCATCTCAGCCAGATATTTGTGCCTCTCCTCAAGAAAAGCCTCTCAGGACTCCAGCACACCAAACTGAGGAAGAGGTAGAGGATGGTGGACTCTTCATTCCAATGGGTAGGCTTTCTTTTTTCTTCTTTTCTTTTTATTAAAAAACCCTCTTTATTAAAAGTATATGCCAAAAACTGCACACAGGTCCTAAGTTACTTAGGTCACTGAATTTTCAAAAATTGACTACACCACCAACAGGTACCAGCAACCAGATCAAGGAATAGCATATTACCAGTAGTCAGAAGTCTTCCCTTTCAGTTGGTTATTACCAGCACCCCTCCCATTGGTAAACATTATCCTGATTTCTAGCAACATAGATTAGTTCACCTATTTTGTACTTTATATGAATGGAATCATACATGTGTGTTTTGTGGCTGCGTTTTTCCACTCAACATTGTTTATTAAATTGATGCATATTGTTGCATATACTTATAGATTGGTCATTGTCATTGCTGTACAGTATTTTGTTACTTGAATATTCAACATTTTCTTTATTCATTCAACTCTTAATGGGCATTTGGAGAATTTTCTAGTTGTAGGCCACTCTTTGATGGTGTCAGCATGAACATTTTCCTGTTGATCTTTTGGTGAATATATACACTTAATTTTCATGGGGTGGAATTGCTTATATGGTAGGATTTGTTTCTTTCTTATGGCTGAATAGTATTCCATTGTGTATATGTACCACATCTTCTTTATCCATTCATCTACTGACGGACACTTAGGTTGCTTCCATATCTTGGCTATTGTAAATAGTGCTGTGATAAACGTAGGGGTGCATATGTCTTTTTGAATCTGAGAAGTTGTATTCTTTGAGTAAATTCCTAGGAGTGGGATTCCTGGGTCAAATGGTATTTCTGTTTTTAGTTTTTTGAGGAACCTCCATATTGCTTTCCACAGTGGTTGAACTAGCTTACATTCCCACCAGCAGTGTAGGAGGGTTCCCCTTTCTCCGCATCCTCACCAGCATTTGTTGTTCTTAGTCTTTTCTTTCGATGCTGGCCATCCTTACTGGTGTGAGGTGATATCTCATTGTGGTTTTAATTTGCATTTCCCTGTTGATTAGTGATGTAGAGCATCTTTTCATGTGCCTTGTTGGCCATCTGAATTTCTTTGTTGGGGAACTGTCTCCTGATATCCTCTGCCCA
Source organism: Smutsia gigantea (assembly GCA_032199065.1). NCBI lineage: Eukaryota > Metazoa > Chordata > Mammalia > Pholidota > Manidae > Smutsia > Smutsia gigantea. The sequence goes on along the minus strand of JAVSCE010002495.1, from coordinate 63,179 downwards.
TTTTTTAATTGGGTTATTTGCTTTTGGGTGTTGAGGCATGTAAGTTCTTTATATATTTTGGTTATTAACCCTTTGTTGGATATGTCATTTACAGATATATTCTCCCATACTGTAGGATGCCTTTTTGTTCTGTTGATGGTGTCCTTTGCCATACAGAAACTTTTTAGTTTGATATAGTCCCATGAGTTCATTTTTGCTTTTGTTTCCCTTGCTCAAACAGATGCATTCAGGAAAAAGTTGCTTATGCTTATATTTAGGAGATTTTTGTCTATGTTGTCTTCTAAGAGTTTTATGGTTTCATGACTTACATTTCAGGTCTTTGATTCATTTCGAGTTTACTTTTGTGTATGGGGTTAAACAGTAATCCAGTTTCATTCTCTTGCATGTAGCTGTCCAGTTTTGCCAACACCAGCTGTTGAAGAGGCTGTCATTTCCCCGTTTGTATGTCCATGGCTCCTTTATCATATATTAATTGACCATATATGGTTCAGTTTATATCAGGGCTCTCTAGTCTGTTCCATTGGTCTGTGGGTCTGTTGTTGTGCCAGTACCAAATTGTCTTGATTACTGTGGCTTTGTAGTAGAGCTTGAAGTTGGGAAGCATAATCCCCCCAGTTTTATTCTTCCTTCTCAGGATTTCTTTGGCTATTTGGGGTCTTTTGTGGTTCCATATGAATTTTAGAACGATTTTCTCTAGTTTGGTGCAGAATGCGGTTGGTATTTTGATAGGAATTGCATTAAATCTGTAGATTGCTTTAGGCCGGATAGCCATTTTTTTTTGTTTATTTTGGTATCATTAATCTACAATTACATGTGCAACATTATGGTTACTAAACTTCCCACTTCATCAAGTCACCCCCACATACCCATTAAAGTCACTGTCATCAGCGTAGTGAGATACTATAGAATCACTACTTGTCTTCTCTGAGTTGTACAGCCCTCCCCGTGCCCCCCCCTACATTATGTATGCTAATCGTAATGCCCATTTTTCCCCCTTGTCCCTCCCTTCCGACCCATCCTCCCCATTTCCTTTCCCTTTGGTAACTGTTAGTCCATTCTTGGGTTCTGTGAGTCTGCTGCTGTTTTGTTCCTTCAGTTTTTTCCTTTGTTCTTATACTCCACCTGTGAGTGAAATAATTTGATACTTGTCGTTTTCTGCCTGGATTATTTCACTGAGCATAATACCCTCTAGCTCCATCCATGTTGTTGCAAATGGTAGGATTTGTTTTCTTCTTATGGCTGAATAATATTCCATTGTGTATATGTACCACCTCTTCTTTATCCATTCATCTACTGATGGACACTTAGGTTGCTTCCATTTCTTGGCTATTGTAAATAGTGCTGCAATAAACATAGGGGTGCATCTGTCTTTTCAAACTGGGCTGCTGCATTCTTAGGGTAAATTCCTAGGAGTGGAATTCCTGGGTCAAATGGTATTTCTATTTTGAGTTTTTTGAGGAACCTCCATACTGCTTTCCACAATGGTTGAACTAATTTGCAGTCCCACCAGCAGTGTAGGAGGGTTCCCTTTTCTCCACATCCTCGCCAACATTTGTTGTTGTTTGTGTTTTGGATGTTGGCCATCCTCACTGGTGTGAGGTGATATCTCATTGTGGTTTTAATCTGTATTTCTCTGATGATTAGTGATGTGGAGCATCTTTTCATGTGCCTGTTGGCCATCTGAATTTCCTTTGGAGAAGTGTCTATTCAGATCCTCTGCCCATTTTTTAATTGGATTATTTGCTTTTTGTTTGTTGAGATGAGTGAGTTCTTTATATATTTTGGATGTCAACCCCTTATTGGATATGTCATTTCTGAATATATTCTTCCATACTGTAGGATGTCTTTTTGTTCTACTGATGGTGTCCTTTGCTGTACAGAAGCTTTCAGCTTGATATAGTCCCACTTGTTCATTTTTGCTTTTGTTTCCCTTGCCCGGGGAGATGTGTTCATGAAGAAATCGCTCATGTTTATGTCCAAGAGATTTTTGCCTATGTTTTTTTCTAAGAGTTTTATGGTTTCATGACTTACATTCAGGTCTTTGATGCATTTTGAGTTTACTTTTGTGTATAGAGTTAGACAGTAATCCAGTTTCGTTCTCTCACATGTAGCTGTCCAGTTTTGCCAACACCAGTTGTTGAAGAGGCTGTCATTTCCCCATTGTATATCCACGGGTCCTTTATCGTATATTAATTGACCATATATGCTTGGGTTTATATCTGGGCTCTCTATTCTGTTCCACTGGTCTATAGGTCTGTTCTTGTGCCAGTACCAAATTGTCTTGATTATGGTAGCTTTGTATTAGAGCTTGAAGTCAGGGAGTGTAATACCCCCCTGCTTTATTCTTCCTTCTCAGGATTGCTTTGGCTATTTGGGGTCTTTAGTGGTTCCATATGAATTTTAAAACTATTTGTTCCAGTTCCTTGAAGAATGCTGTTGGTATTTTGATAGGGATTGCATTGAATTTGTAGATTGCTTTGGGTCGTATAGCCATTTTGACAATATTTATTCTTCCTAGCCAAGAGCATGGGATAAATTTCCATTTGTTAGTGTCCTCTTTAATTTCTCTTAGGAGTGTCTTGTAGTTTTCAGGGTATAGGTCTTTCACTTCCTTCCTTAAGTTTATTCCTAGGTATTTTATTCTTTTTGATGCAGTTGTGAATGGAATTGTTTTCCTGATTTCTCTTTCTGGTAGCTCATCATTAGTGTATAGGAAAGCAACAGATTTCTGTGTATTAATTTTGTATCCTGCAACTTTGCTGAATTCAGGTGTTAGTTCTAGTAGTTTTAGAGTCTAGGGTTTTTTAAATTTATTTTTATTTTTTATTTTATTTTATTTTATTTTTTATTTTGCTATTATTCATATACAATTACATGAGCAACATTATGGTTACTAGACTCCCCCTATTATCAAGTCCCCACCACTTACCCCATTGTAGTCACTGTCCATCAGCGTAGAAGGATGTTATAGAATCACTACTTCTCTTCTCTCTGTTATACTGCCTTCCCCGTATCCCCGCACTACACCCCCCCCCCGCTACATTATGTGTGCTAATTGTAATAGCTCTTTTTACCCCTTATCCCTCCCTCCCCACCCATCTTCCCGAGTCCCTTTCCTTTTGGTAACTGTTAGTCCATTCTTGGGTTCTGTGAGTCTGCTGCTGTTTTGTTCCTTGAGTTTTTTCTTTGTTCTTATACTCCACATATGAGTGAAATCATTTGGTACTTGTCTTTCTCTGCATGGCTTATTTCACTGAGCATAATACCCTCTAGGTCAGTCCATGTAGTTGCAAATGGTAGGATTTGTTTTCTTCTTATGGCTGTATAATATTCCACTGTGTATATATTCCACATCTTCTTAATCTGTTCATCTATTGATGGACACTTAGGTTGCTTCTATTTCTTGGCTATTGTAAATAGTGCTGTGATAAACATAGGGGTGCATGTATCTTTTTCAAACTGGGCTGCTGCATTCTTAGGGTAAATTCCTAGGAGTGGAATTCCTGGGTCAAATGGTACTTTATTTTGAGTTTTTTGAGGAACCTCCATACTGCTTTCCACAATGATTGAACTAATTTACATTCCCACCAGCAGTGTAGGAGGGTTCCCTTTTCTCCACATCCTCGCCAACATTTGTTGTTGTTTGTCTTTTGGATGGCGGCCATCCTAACTCTTTAGGGTTTTTTATGTACAATGTCGTGTCATCTGCAAATACTGACAGTTTGAGTTCTACTTTACCAATCTGGATGCCTTGTATTTCTTTGTTTTGTCTGATTGCCGTGGCTAGGACCTCTAGTACTATGTTGAATAACAGTGGGGAGAGTGGGCATCCCTGACTTGTTCCCAATCTCAGATGAAAAGTTTTCAGCTTCTTGCTGTTAAGTATGGTGTTGGCGTGGGTTTGTCATATATGGCCTTTATTATGCTGAGGTTCTTGCCCTCTATACTTATTTTGTTGAGAGTTTTTCTCATGAATGGATGTTGAATTTTGTCAAATGCTTTTTCAGCATCTATTGAGATGATCATGTGGTTTTTGTTCTTTTTGTTGATATGGTGGGTGATGTTGATGGATTTTCGAGTGTTGTACCATCCTTGCATCCCTGAGATGAATCGCACTTGATCATGGTGTATGATCCTCTTGATGTATGTTTGAATTCGGTTTGCTAATATTTTGTTGAGTATTTTTCATCTATGTTCATCAGGGATATTGGTCTGTAATTTTCTTTTTTTGGTTGGGTCTTTGCCTGGTTTTGGTATTAGAGTGATGCTGGCTTCTTAGAATGAGTTTGGAAGTATTCCCTCCTCTTCTATTTTTTGGAAAACTTTAAGGAGAATGGGCTTTATTTCTTCTCTGTATGTCTGATAAAATTCAGCGGTGAATCCGTCTGGCTTGGAGTTTTTTTCTTTGGGGAGGTTTCTGATTATTGAATCAATTTCATTGCCGGTAATTGGTCTGTTTAGTTTTTCTGTTTCTTGCTTGGTCAGTCTTGGAGGTTGTATTTTTCTAAGAAGTTGTCCATTTCTTCTAGTTTTCCAGCTTGTTAGCATATAGATTTTCATAGTATTCTTTAATAATTGTTTGTGTTTCTGTGGGGTCCGTCGTGATTTTTCCTTTCTCATTTTTGATTCTGTTTATGTGTGTAGATTTTCTTTTTCTTTTAATAAGTCTGGCTAGGGGTTTATCTATTTTATTTATTTTTTCAAAGAACCGGCTCTTGGTTTCATTGATTTTTTTTTTCTATTGTTTTATTCTGAATTTTATTTATTTCTTTCATCTTTATTATGTCCCTCCTTCTGGTGACTTTGGGCCTCATTTGTTGTTCTTTTTCCAATTTCAGTAATTGTGTCTTTAGACCATTCATTTGGGAATGTTCTTCCTTCTTTAAATAGGCCTGGATTGCAATATACTTTCCTTTTAGAACTGCCTTTGCTTCGTCCCACAGAAGTTGTGGCTATGTGTTGTTGTTGTCATTAGTCTCCATATATCCTTTGATTTCTGTTTTGATTTGGTCATTAACCCATTGATTAATTAGGAGAATGTTGTTAAGTTTCCATGTATTTGTGAGCCTTTTATGATTTCTTTCTAAAATTTATCTCTAGTTTTATACCTTTGTGATCTGAGAAGTTGGTTGGTAGAATTTCAATATTTTTGAATTTACTGATGTTCTTTTTGTGGCCTAGTATGTGGTCTATTCTGGAAAATGTTCAATGTGCACTTGAGAAGAATGTGTATCCTGCTGCTTTTTGGATGTAGAATTCTGTAGATGTCTGTTAGGTCCATCTGTTCTAGTGTGTTGTTCAGTGCCTCTGTGTCTGTACTTATTTTCTGTCTGGTTGATCTGTCCTTTGGAGTGAGTGGTGTGTTGAAGTCACCTAAAATGAATGCATTGCTTTCTATTTCCTTCTTTAATTCTGTTAGTATTTATTTCACATATGCTGGCGCTCCTGTGTTGGGTGCATGTATATTTATAATGGTTATATCTTCTTGTTGGACTGACCCCTTTATCATTAAAAAATGTCCTTCTTTATCTCTTGCTACTTTCTTTGTTTTGAAGTCTATTTCGGCTTATACAAGTACTGCAGCACCTGCTTTTTTGTCATTGTTGTTTGCATGAAATATCTTTTTCCATCCCTTCACTTTTAGTCTGTGTATATCTCTGGGTTTGAGGTGAGTCTCTTGTAAGCAGCATATAGATGGGTCTTGCTTTTTTATCCATTCTGTTACTCTGTGTCTTTTGATTGGTGCATTCAGTGCATTTACATTTAGGGTAATTATCGATAGATATGTACTTATTGCCATTGCTGACTATAGATTAATGGTTACCAAAGGTTCAAGGGTAGCTTCTTTACTATCTAATAGTCTAACTTAACTCTTTTGTTAAGCTATTATAAACACAGTCTGATGATTCTTTATTTCTCTCCCTTCTTATTCTTCCTCCTCCATTCTTTATATGCTAGGTGTTTTATTCTGTACTCTTTTACGTTTCCTTTGACTTTTTCTTTATAGTTTATTTTATTTTTTGCCTTTAGTTAGTATTTGGATGGTCTGCTTTCTTTGGTATGATTTTATTTTCTCTGTTGACATCTTTTTAGCCTTAGGGGTGCTTCCATCTAGAGCAGCCCCTTTAAGATACCCTATAGAGGTGGTTTGTGGGAGGCAAATTCCCTCAACTTTCGCTTGTCTGGGAATTGTTTAATCTCTCCCTCCAATTTAAGTGATAATTGTGCTGGATACAGTATTCTTGGTTCAAGGCCCTTCTGTTTCATTGTGTTAAATATATCATGCCATTCTCTTCTGGCCTGTAAGGTTTCTGTTGAGAAGTCTGATGGGTTTTCCTTTGTAGGTGATCTTTTTTCTCTCTCTTGGTGCCTTTAATACTCTGTCCTTGTCTTTGATCTTTCCCATTTTAATTATTATGTGTCTTGGTGTTGTCTTCCTTGGGTTCCTTGTGTTGGGAGATCTGTGGGCTTCCATGGTGTGAGAAACTATTTCCTTCCCAGCTTGGGGAAGTTTTCCTCCGTATGTCTTCAAAGACACCTTCTATCCCTTTTTCTCTCTCTTCTTCTCTGGTACTCCTATAATGTGAATATTGTTCCGTTTTGATTGGTCACACAGTTCTCTTAATATTCTTCATTCCTAGAGATCCTTTTATCTCTCTCTGCCTCAGCTTCTCTGTATTCCGGTTCTCTGATTTCTATTCCATTAACAGTCTCTAGCACCTCGTCCAGTGTGCTCTTAAGCCTGTCAATCGATTGTTTCATTTCTGTAATGTCCCTCCTGACTTCCTCCCTTAGCTCTTGCATATTTCTCTGTAGGTCCATCAGCATGGTTATGACTTTTATCTTGAATTCTTTTTCAGGAAGATTGTTTAAATCTTTACCACCAGGCCCTCTCTCTGTAGTTTTCTGGGTGATCTTTGACTGGACCATATTCTTCTGTCTTTTCATGGCGATAGAAGTGGTCATAGACAGGTGCCATGTGTGTCAGCTGGGAGAACAAAGTCCCTTCCTGCTTGTTGTTCTCCTTGCACTTCTCCGGAGCCTGTGCTGGTTATCTGCACACCAGGAGGCAGTCTCTGGGAGAATCCCCTGAGCTGCCGTGTACGGGACTGCTGTCAGGCTAGCCTAGAGCACTGCGGGGGTTTGTCGTCACGCCAGGTGCGTTCTGCTCCCCTTGGTGCCTTCCAGACCTTGCTCTGGCTTCCGAAGCCCTTCCCGGTTGGCTGCGTGCCCTTCTGGAGGGCATTCTGTGTTGTTGCTGTGGGCGGGTCTGCTCTCCTGCTGTTCTGCAGCTGTGGCAGATCCACTGGACCTTTTGCAGCGCCAGCTGGGGGGAACGAATGGCAGGCTGCTTATCGCCATGAGGGTCTTTGGCGGGGCTGCTTTACCCAGTAGCCAGTTAGGGTACTCAAAATTCCCCAAGATTCCCAGCCTGGTGGGCTGAGTATGCTGGACGATTTTGTTAGGCTGTTGGGCCCTTGTCTCTTTAAGAGTTTAAAAAAAGCGCCCGCTTTTCTTTTTTTCCAGGGGAGCCGCCTGTGGAGACCTGCTTGTAGTCTCCGTCTTTGATCCTGCCCTTCTGTTTCTGTAATCTCCAATACACAATGCAATGTGTGTCTGTGCTCCCGATGCAGATCACCAGGGCTGGTTATTTAGCAGTCCTGTGCTTCCACTCTCTTCCCACTCTGATTTTCCTCCTGCCAGTGAGCTGGGGTGGGGGAGTGCTTGGGTCCTGGAGGGTCGTGGCTTTGTATCTTAACTGCTTCGTGAGGTGCTGAGTTCTCGCAGATGTAGCTGTAGCCTGGCTGTTGTACTGTATCTTCTGGTCTCTCTTTTAGGAAAAGTTGTATTTGTTGTATTTTCACAAATATATGTGGTTTTGGGAAGAGATTTCCGCCGCCCTGCTCACGCCACCATCTTCCCAGAAGTCCAGGATGGCCATGTTGACAATATTCTTCCTATCCATGAGCACGGGATGTGTTTCCATTTATTGGTACCTTCTTTAATTTCTCTCATGAGTGTCTTGTAGTTTTCAGAGTATAGGTCTTTCACTTCCTTGGTTAGGTTTATTCCTAGGTATTTTATTCTTTTTGATGCAACTGTGAATGGAATTGTTTTCTGATTTCTCTCTCTGCTAATTCATTGTTTGTATAGAGGAATGCCACAGATTACTGCATATTAATTTTGTATCCTGCAACTTTGCTGGATTCAGATATTAGATCTAGTAGTTTTGAAGTGGATTCTTTATGGTTTTTTTTAATGTACAATATCATGTCATCTGCAAACACAGACAGTTTAACTTCCTTGCCAATCTGGATGCCTTTTATTTCTTTGTTTTGTCTGATAGCTGTGGTTAGTACCTCCAGTACTATGTTGAATAGAAGTGGGGAGAGTGGGCATCCTTGTCTTGTTCCCTATCTTAAAAGCAAAGCTTTCAGCTTCTCGCTGTTAAGTACAATGTTGGCTGTGGGTTTGTCATATATGGCCTTTATTATTTGAGGTAGTTGCTTGCCCTCTATACACATTTCGCTGAGATTTTTTATCATGAATGGGTGTTGAATTTGTCTAATGCTTTTTCAGCATCTATGGAGATGATCATGTGGTTTTTGTCCTTCTTTTTGTTGATGTGGTGGATGGTGTTGATGGATTTTTGAATGTTGTACCATCCTTGCATCCCTGGAACAAATCCTACTTGATCATGATGGATGATCTTTTTGATGTATTTTTATTTTTTATTTTGCTATTATTAATATACAATTACATGAGCAACATTATGGTTACTAGACCCCCCCTATTATCAAGTCCCCACCACTTACCCCATTGCAGTCACTGTCCATCAGCGTAGTAGGATGTTATAGAATCACTACTTGTCTTCTCTGTGTTATACTGCCTTCCCCGTATCCTCCCACCCCACCCCCACATTATGTGTGCTAATTGTAATAGCCCTTTTTACCCCATATCCCTCCCTTCTCACCCCTCTTCCCGAGTCCCTTTCCCTTTGGTAACTGTTAGTCCATTCTTGGGTTCTGTGAGTCTGCTGCTGTTTTGTTCCTTGAGTTTTTTCTTTGTTCTTATACTCCACAGATGAGTGAAATCATTTGATACTTGTCTTTCTCCGCATGGCTTATTTCAGTGAGCATAATACCCTCTAGCTCCATCCATGTTGTTGCAAATGGAAGGATTTGTTTTCTTATGGCTGAATCGTATTTCAATGTGTATATGTACCACATCTTCTTTATCCATTCATCTACTGATGGACACTTAGGTTGCTTCCATATCTTGGCTATTGTAAATAGTGCTGCGATAAACATAGGTGCACATATGTAGTTTTCAAACTGTGTTGCTGCATTCTTAGGGTAAATTCCTAGGAGTGGAATTCCTGGGTCAAATGGTATTTCTATTTTGAGTTTTTTGAGGAACCTCCATACTGCTTTCCACAATGGTTGAACTAATTTGCAGTCCCACCAGCAGTGTAGGAGGGTTCCCTTTTCTCCACATCCTCGCCAACATTTGTTGTTGTTTGTGTTTTGGATGTTGGCCATCCTCACTGGTGTGAGGTGATATCTCATTGTGGTTTTAATCTGCATTTCTCTGATGATTAGCGATGTGGAGCATCTTTTCATGTGCCTGTTGGCCATCTGAATTTCTTCTTTGGAGAAGTGTCTATTCATGTCCTCTGCCCATTTCTTAATTGGATTATTTGCTTTCTGTTTGTTAAGGTGCATGAGTTCTTTATATATTTTGGATGTCAACCCTTTATCAGATGCGTTTTTTATGAATATATTCTCCCATACTGTAGGATGTCTTTTTGTTCTACTGATGGTGTCCTTTGCTGTACAGAAGCTTTTCAGCTTGATATAGTCCCACTTGTTCATTTTTGCTTTTGTTTCCCTTGCCTGGGGAGGTATGTTCATGAAGAAGTTGCTCATGTTTATGTCCAAGAGATTTTTGCCTATGTTTTTTCTAAGGGTTTTATGGTTTCATGACTTACATTCAGGTCTTTGATCCACCTTGAGTTTACCTTTGTGTATGGGGCTAGACAGTAGTCCAGCTTCATTCTCTTACATGTAGCTGTCCAATTTTTCCAACACCAGCTGCTGAAGAGGCTGTCATCTCCCCATTGTATATCCAAGGCTTCTTTATCAAATATTAATTGACTGTATATGTTTGGGTTAATGTTTGGATTTTCTATTCTGTTCCACTGGTCTGTGGGTCTGTTTTTGTGCCAATACCAAATTGTCTTGATTACTGTGGCTTTTTGGTAGAGCTTGAAGTCAGGGAGTGTAATTCCCCCTGTTTTATTCCTCCTTCTCTGGATTGCTTTGGCTTTTCGGGGTCTTTTGTGGTTCCGTATGAATTTTGGAACTATTTGCTTTAGTTCATTGAAGAATGCTGTAGGTGTTTTGATAGGGATTGCATTGAATCTGTAGATTGCTTTAGGCAGGATGGCCATTTTGACAATATTAATTCTTCTTCGCTAAAAGGATGGGATGAATTTCCATTTGTTAGTGTCCTCTTTAATTTCTTTTAAGAGTGTCTTGTAGTTTTCAGGGTATAGGTTTTTCACTTCCTTGGTTAGGTTAATTCCTAGGTGTTTTATTCTTTTTGATGCGATTGTGAATGGAATTGTTTTCCTGATTTCCCCTTCTTCTAGTTCACCGTTTACTTCATTTATATTTAATATAATTTCTGATATAGTTGGGTTTTCTATTTTCCTATGTCTTCTTTATTCCTTTATTTTTCCATTCTTTCTTTTAGTTTAATCAAGTATTTATATTTTTCTTCTCTATTAGCTTTTTTTTAAATTATTGAAGTATCGTTGATATACAATCTTAAGTTGATTTCAAATATACAACATAGTGGTTCAACAGTTACCCATATTATTAAATCCTCACCCCCTATAGTGTTGTTACTATCTATCAAAAAATAGAGATGTTATGAAATCATTGACTATATTCTCCATGCTGTACTATTGTCCCCATGACCAGCTTATATTATGATTCCAAATTTTTGCGACCCTTTATCCCCTTCCCTTTCCCCTCCAAATCCTCCCCCTTGGTAATCACTAGTCACTTCTCAGTGTCTATGAGACTACTGCTGTTTTGTTCCTTCTGTTTTACTTTGTTTTATATTCCACAAATAAGTGAAATCATGTGGTATTTGTCTTTTTCTGCCTGGCTAATTTCAATGAGCATAATACCCTCTATATCCATCCATGTTGTTGCAAATGGCAGGATCTATTAGCTGTTTAGTTTTAAATTATTATTTTTTTAAATTGAGGTACATAGAATAAAATGCACAAATCTTAGAGTACAACTTCATGAATTTTTGACATGTGTATATACTCATGTCACCATCACCTGGGTCAAGATAGCAAACATTTTCATCAATTTTTCCTCCCTTCACCTGTCTCAACCACACCCTACCCCACCCCTACCATGGCAACCACCAGTCTGTTCTGTGTGCCTGTGAGTCTGTTTCTATTTTGTTTGTTTTGCTTTTTACATTCCTCCTTTAAGTGAAATCATCTGGTATTTGTCTTTCTCTGACTTATTTCACTTAGGATAATAACCTCTAGGTACATCAGTGTTGTTGTAAATGGCAAGATTTCATTCTTTTTTTTATGGCTGAGTAATAGTACATTGTATATGTGTACCTACCATATCTTCTTTATCTTTTCATCTATCAATGGGTACTTAGTTACTTCCATATCTTATCTGTTGTAACTAATGCTGCAGTAAACATTAGAGTGCGTGTATCATTTTGAATTAGTGATTTTATTTTCTTTGGGTAAATTCCCAGAAGTGGAGTTATTGGGTCATGTGATATTTCTATTTTTAATTTTTTGAGGAAACTTCGTACTGTTTTCCATATAGTGACTGCACCAATATACAGAAAATCTGGGTGATTTTACAGGGCTGTTAAACAACTTTGGTGATTTAGATGTTATAGAATCCACCCATATTTTTCCTGACTTCATCTACTTCACAGTGCATTTACAGTGCATTTTTATTTTCAATTTATTGGTTACATCATTAGCTGTGCATCTCAGGGAATATCTTGTTTATTTTCAACCTTTCTCATGGAAGGAAAAATTAGATTTTCTTCTTTATCTTTTCCAGTCTGATCTTTATTGAGTGGCTTCCTTTTTAATATTAAATTTCAAGTCATTACAAATCTTAGAGTTGGTGGTATCACAGTATTTTGAAAGTAAGATAAAGGATTAATTCTAAAACAATAAAAAATAGTTGAATTATCTGTTCTCTTTTTGGATTGTCTGTTTAACATGGTGAAATTTGAATATATTATATTTTCCTTGCAGACACATATTCCTTATTCTTTATATACTCAGCATTAAAGTCAGAAATCAGAGGAGAAATATGTGTGATATAATCTAGACATTGGGATGGTTTAGCTTCACATTGATTGCTTTGATTCCATGTTCATAAAAGAGGCATTCTGAATGGAATTTTGCTAACTCTGATGATGTCTCCATGAAAAAAAAAATTTCTGTGCTGAATTCTACTTCCATTTTAATTTTATGATGTTTTCTGCACATTTCGTTTAAGTTGTTTTTCATATTTGTTTGATTGTATTTTTACTGGAGCTAAATGTTTTTCAGTGTATATTTTAAAGCAGAGGTACTCTGAGTGTGGTCTGAGAACCAGTGCTGGTTTGAGAACTGTTTGTTACTGGTTTGAAAAAAAATTATTTATGGAAACTGAGAGTAAAAGCTTAGAAATGTTATAACATTTGATATTATGGCTGCATTCTACTTTATTTTATAAAAGTATGAGTCTGCAATGGATAGGTCAAAACCAAAACTAGTTCTTCACAATAGATAGTTGAAGGACAGTTTGATTCCTCATCAGCTATCTATATAAATTGTATGGAATATTAACTGCTTTCATTGTAAGTTTCCTATTTTTGGCTTTCATATCTATGAAAATTTGGATTCTATTTTATAGATCCAAATTTTGTAAAGAAGATTTCTTTTGTTTAATTTTTAATTAAAAACAAACTTTATTGTTTCTAGTATGGTATTAATAGTTTCATCTTTTTCAAAGTTTCAAAGAAAAGACAAAAAACTTTCCCCTGGGTCAGTTTTACAATTAACAGTGTTACTTGACACTTGATATATGAGTATAAAGCTGAACCAAAACTTCCTCAGGTGTCATATCCTTTTCTTCTTCTGCAACTACCAGGTCATTGTTAAAGTGCTGATAAAATGAGGAGGAACAGGTAGATGGCAGAAGTCAAGAACTGGCTGGATTGGTCTACATGGGAAGCAATACAAGAGGGAAGGGAAGAGCAAAGAGAGGAGATGCAAGAGTGGTGAAGAGAGAGGGGTTTTGGAGTTTATGGAGAAAAGGGGTAAATGAAGTGAGAAGACAGCCTTAGGGAAAATATAAATATACACAGGTTTTTAGAAAGTTGTGTTATGTAATATGCTGTGTAATTCACCTTTTGCTGCCTTCTCAAAAGACTGTTAGTAAAGAGCTTTGTGACTTTTTTGATATTTACTGGAGATTTATATTTCTTTTGCATCTATCACCTTGTTGGGATACACCTCAAGGCAACCTATTTTTGTTTAGGTCACACAAATGTAAGATGTGTGTATTTGAATTCTTCCCATTTTTTCCTGTAAATATCAGTATCAGAAAAAATACCAGAAAGAATTTTATGTATTATGGAATGTATCATATATATTATATATGATACATTATAATACATCCAATGTTTATAACAACATATATTCTATATGTCAGTATGTATATATTCCATGTAATTAAAAACTCTTTGTAGACATTTTCCCTCCATTGCTTAAAAAGACAGTTTTTAGTAATGGTTCAGTTATAGTCCAGTGCATGTACCAGTGTTCACTTAACAGTTTCTTTAATATTGGACATTTAAGTGTTTTCCTTGCTTTTGCTAAAATAATTAATGAATAACTTGATAATTAATCTTTGCATATCTAATTATTTCCTTAAGAATTATTATTGGATTGGAAGTTGTAAACATTTATTAAATTCTTGAAATGTATTCAGAAGGGCAAAAGCAATTATTTGAAGTTACTAATAATACTTTACTGAGTAAATATTACCACGTCATGGCTTAAAGGTCATAAAATCTATTTAAACAGAGAAGATCATTTTGATGTTAATCTTCTTTAATCCCTTGTTTTCAGACTAAAAGTGTCAGAGAGATGAGAACGTCATTTTGGTATTGCATAATAATCTATTTCAGGACTTACCAGATTCTAATAATCAAGAAGGTTTTCCTTTTGTCTGGTTATATATGTACTCTGTACTCCTGTCTTGTAGAATAAAGAAACTTTGTCCCTCTACTTTAAAAAAAAATTATAGTTGATCTACAATGTTGTATTGGTTTTAAACCCCCACTTTTTTGTGTGTAGTTCAGAGTGGATTTTTTTGTATTGGTTTGCTCTTGGTTTTTCTCTTCTCTATATTCAGCGATATAGTAGTGATAAATTACATTTGTATACTGTTTCATTGCTTATAAAGCACTTTGCTATATATTATTTCATTTAATCTGCATGGCCTCTGATTGGTGGATATCAGTATTTTACAAAAGAAGTGAATGAGACTGTATTGCCAAAGTCACCTAGTTAAGTTGTAGACCTGGGACAGAAACCCAGGGCTTCTGATGTATTATCTAAGCAGTATAGAGTAATAATTATGACTGCAGAGCTAGCCTGCTTGGCTTTAAAACATGGCTCTGTCATTACTAGCTCTTGGGAAAGTTTCTTAATCTCTCTGACTTAGTTTCTTCACGTGTGCAATGGGAAAATATTAGTCCCTACTTTACAGAGTTGTTACGAGAAGTGAGTTAATATGTATAAAGTATGCAGAAGAATGCCTGACACAAAATAAATATTCAGTGAATGTTACGTGTTCTTATTGACAGTAACACCACCTCCACTATTTCACAACCATTACCGTATCACAGTTGTCTTTGATTTCTTGGGACAGACAGCTGGCAGCTTTTTTTCTTCTACTGTTGGCTTTTTGGGTTAAGTCCCTGGAGCAGTTGTTTTGGAGATTCTGGTGATGTAATTGGTTTATCTGCAGAAGAGCAAGACAATGAAGAGAGTGAGAAAAGGCGAAAAAAGAAGAAAGGCACCAAGAGGAAACGAGATGGAAGGGGTCCAGAAGAAGGGTCTTTGGCTTATGACCTGAAACTGGATGACATGCTTGACCGTACCTTAGAGGATGGCGCCAAGCAGCACAACCTAACAGCTGTCAACGTGCGAAACATCCTCCATGTGAGTAAGACGGGCTGTTGTGTAATTAGAATGAATGGAAGTTTTTCATGGAAAACAATGAAAAATACTCAGGAAATTCTTGACTCTTGGTATGTGAATTACTAATTTTGTGAGTTACCTGTGGCAAAACATTTTACATTTCAAGATAACTTTGTTTTTGTACTCAGCACAAGTTTGAAATCTGGACACATGTTAAAGAACTTAATTGGAAAGATAAACTTGCTGTGCTTCCTTCCACTGACTTGATTGTTTTTTATTGAATTGTTTTGCAGTTGCTAAGATGGTAATGTTCATAGTGGATTTACTCTTTTGTGGGTTGATAAGTCTGAAAAGATGCCGGCTAAACAGATTACAGTACTTTTTGCACATATACAAATGCTGTTCTTTGATGTGTTTGCAGTGCCTTTGTTATTACTGTTTCTCTTAAGCATGTAGTTAGTTATCCCGGAATCTGAACCATTTCTGTCCTTAGTAGCAGCTAATGAGATTGGTGCGTTTGCTCCTCTATTGTTCAAAGCCCTGAGCCTCTGTCCAAAGCTGCTTTGCTTTCAGTTAACTTGATACCTCACTCTGAAGCTATTTGAGTATCTAGCTCTAATTTATCTTTTGTCTATGTCTGGTTAGCAGGGTTACAGAGTGTGTCATCTAGATGACACATCTTTGTTGCAAAAAGTGAAATTTCATTTTTCTCCAGGAAGTAATCACAAATGAACATGTGGTAGCAATGATGAAAGCAGCCATCAGTGAGACAGAAGATATGCCGATGTTTGTGAGTAATTGTCATTCATTCAATGTCATGGAACAGAACTATCTGTAAATTGGCTATGTAGGAGGTCACTTGAAACTTTCTAAATAGCTTGATAGTTGGGGCAAAGTTAGCATCTCAAGACCCAAGAATCACAATGATTTTTATTGACTGTGTTCTTCTCTTTTTTCCCCTACTTAGGAGCCCAAAATGACACGCTCTAAACTGAAGGAAGTGGTGGAAAAAGGAGTGGTGGGTGTTCTGTTTTTTATTGTTTATTTAGCTTTGTAAATAAAATCTAATTCCTGTTTATTTGTATGGAAAAAATATGTAGGAGAGGTTTACTGTGGTTTGGGTTTGCCTTTTTAAAGAAATATTTATAAAAGAAAAGTAGAGACAGATTTCACTCATCTGTGGAGCATAAGAACAAAGCAAAAAATGAAGGAAGAAAACAGCAGCAGACTCACAGAACCCAAGAATGGACTAACAGTTACCAAAGGGAAAGGGACTGGGGAGGGTGGGTGGGAAGGGAGGGAGGGAGAAGGGGAATAAGGAGAATTATGATTAGCACACATAACGTAGGGGGGCGCATGGGGAAGGCAGTATAGCACAGAGAAGACAAGTAGTGACTCTATAGCATCTTACTATGCTGATGGTCAATGACTATAATGGGGTTTGTGGGGGGGAATTGATAATGGGGGAAGTCTAGTAACCACAGTGTTGCTCATGTGATTTTATATTAATGATACCAAAAAAAAAAGACAAGTGGAGACAGAATATATGAAGCCATTGTCATAATTTATTTTTATTTTGGCTGATGTGGAAGTATTGCATTTTTGGAAGTGCTAGGTAGTAACCATTTAGAATGGTTCAGATCAATGAGCAAGGTCTGTTTTTCTGTTCATGTTATATGTGGCAAAGTGTTCAGAGTAGTATTTTTCTTTAAAAAATTTTTTTATTTTTATTTTGCTATCATTAATGTACAGTTACATGAACAACATTATGGTTACTAGACTCCCCCTATTATCAAGTCCCCACCACATACCCCATTACAGTCACTGTCCATCAGTGTAGTAAGATGCTATAGAGTCACTACTTGCCTTCTCTGTGCTTTACTGCCTTCCCTGTGTCCCCCTACCCCACATTATACGTGCTGATGGTAATGCCCCTTTTTTCCCCTTATCCCTCCCTTCCCACCCATCTTCCCCAGTCCCTTTCCCTTTGGTAACTATTAGTCCGTTCTTGGGTTCTGTAAGTCTGCTGCTGTCTTGTTCCTTCAGTTTTTTCTTTGTTCTTATACTCCACATATGAGTGAAATCACTTGATACTTGTCTTTTTCGGCTTGGCTTATTTCAGTGAGCATAATACCCTCTAGCTCCATCCATGTTGTTGCAAATGGTAGGATTTGTTTTCTTCTTATGGCTGAATAATATTCCATTGTGTATATGTACCACATCTCCTTTATCCATTCATCTACTGATGGACACTTAGGTTGCTTCCATTTCTTGGCTATTGTAAATAGTGGTGCGATAAACATAGGTGTACATATGTCTTTTTCAAACTGGGCTGCTGCATTCTTAGGGTAAATTCCTAGAAGTGGAATTCCTGGGTCAAATGGTATTTCTATTTTGAGTTTTTTGAGGAACCTCCATACTGCTTTCCACAATGGTTGAACTAATTTGCAGTCCCACCAGCAGTGTAGGAGGGTTCCCTTTTCTCCACATCCTCGCCAACATTTGTTGTTGTTTGTGTTTTGGATGTTGGCCATCCTCACTGGTGTGAGGTGATATCTCATTGTGGTTTTAATCTGCATTTCTCTGATGATTAGCGATGTGGAGCATCTTTTCATGTGCCTGTTGGCCATCTGAATTTCTTCTTTAGAGAAGTGTCTATTCATGTCCTCTGCCCATTTCTTAATTGAATTATTTGCTTTCTGTTTGTTAAGGTGCATGAGTTCTTTATATATTTTGGATGTCAACCCTTTATCAGATACGTTTTTTATGAATATATTCTCCCATACTGTAGGATGTCTTTTTGTTCTACTGATGGTGTCCTTTGTTGTACAGAAGCTTTTCAGCTTGATATAGTCCCACTTGTTCATTTTTGCTTTTGTTTCCCTTGCCTGGGGAGGTATGTTCATGAAGAAGTTGCTCATGTTTATGTCCAAGAGATTTTTGCCTATGTTTTTTTCATGACTTACTTTCAGGTCTTTGATCCACCTGGAGTTTACCTTTGTGTATGGGGCTAGACAGTAGTCCAGTTTCATTCTCTTACATGTAGCTGTCCAGTTTTTCCAACACCAGCTGCTGAAGAGGCTGTCATCTCCCCATTGTATATCCAAGGCTCCTTTATCAAATATTAATTGACTGTATATGTTTGGGTTAATGTTTGGATTTTGTATTCTGTTCCACTGGTCTGTGGGTCTGTTTTTGTGCCAATAACAAATTGTCTTGATTACTGTGGCTTTGTAGTAAAGCTTGAAGTCAGGGAGTGTAATTCCCCCTGTTTAATTCCTCCTTCTCAGGATTGCTTTGGCTATTCGGGGTCTTTTGTGGTTCCATATGAATTTTAGAATTATTTGTTCGAGTTCATTGAAGAAAGCTGTTGGTAGTTTGACAGGGATTGCATTGAATCTGTAAATTGCTTTAGGTAGTATAGCCATTTTGACAATATTTATTCTTCCTAGCCAAGAGCATGGGATGAATTTCCATTTGTTCGTGTCCTGTTTAATAATTTCTCTTAAGAGTGTCTTATAGTTTTCACAGTACAGTTCTTTCACTTCCTTCGTTAGGTTTATTCCAAGGTATTTTGTTCTTTTTGATGCAATTGTGAATGGAATTGTTTTTCTGATTTCTCTTTCTATTAGTTCATCATTAGTGTATAGGAAAGCAAAAGATTTCTGTGTGTTAATTTTGTATCCTGCAACTTCGCTGAATTCATATATTAGTTCTAGTAGTTTTGGAGTGGAGTCTTTAGGGTTTTTTATGTACAATATCATGTCATCTGCAAATAGTGACAATTTGACTTCTTCTTTACCAATCTGGATGCCTTGTATGTCTTTGTTTTGTCTGATTGCTGTGGGTAGGACCTCCAGTACTATGTTGAATAACAGTGGAGAGAGTGGGCATCCCTGTCTTGTTCCCGATCTTAGATGAAAAGCTTTCAGCGTCTCGCCGTTAAGTATGATGTTAGCTGTGGGTTTGTCATATATGGCCTTTATGATGTTGAGGTACTTGCCCTCTATACCCATTTTGTTGAGAGTTTGAATCATGAATGGATGCTGAATTTTGTCAAATGCTTTTTCAGCATCTATGGAGATGATCATGTGGTTTTTGTTCTTCTTTTTGTTGATGTGGTGGATGATGTTGATGGATTTTCGAATGTTGTACCATCCTTGCATCCCTGGGATGAATCCCACTTGATCATGGTGTTTGATCCTCTTGATGTATTTTTGAATTCGGTTTGCTAATATTTTGTTGAGTATTTTTGCATCTACGTTCATCAGGGATATTGGTCTGTAATTTTCTTTTTTGGTGAGGTCTTTGCCCGGCTTTGGTATTAGAGTGATGCTGGCTTCATAGAATGAGTTTGGAAGTATTCGCTCCTCTTCTATTTTTTGGAAAACTTTAAGGAGAATGGGTGTTATTTCTTCTCTGTATGTCTGATAAAATTCAGCGGTGTATCCGTCTGGCCCGGGAGTTTTTTTCTTGGGGCATTTTCTGATTATTGATTCAATTTCGTTGCTGGTAATTGGACTGTTTAGGTTTTCTGTTTCTTGCTTGGTCAGTCTTGGAGGTTGTATTTTTCTAAGAAGTTGTCCATTTCTTCTAGGTTTTCCAGCTTGTTAGCATATAGATTTTCATAGTATACTCTTATAATTCTTTGTATTTCTGTGGGGTCCGTCATGATTTTTCCTTTCTCATTTCTGATTCTGTTTATGTCTGTAGATTCTCTTTTTCTCTTCATAAGTCTGGCTAGGGGTTTATCTATTTTGTTTATTTTTTCAAAGAACCAGCTCTTGGTTTCATTGAGTTTTTTCTATTGTTTTATTCTCAATTTTATTTATTTATTCTCTAATCTTTATTATGTCCCTCCTTCTGGTGACTTTGGGCCTCATTTGTTCTTCTTTTTCCAATTTCAGTAATTGTGTCTTTAGACCATTCATTTGGGAATGTTCTTCCTTCTTTAAATAGGCCTGGATTGCAATATACTTTCCTCTTAGAACTGCCTTTGCTGCGTCCCACAGAAGTTGTGGCTTTGTGTTGTTGTTGTCATTAGTCTCCATATATTCTTTGATTTCTGTTTTGATTTGGTCATTAACCCATTGATTAATTAGGAGAATGTTGTTAAGTCTCCATGTATTTGTGAGCCTTTTTGATTTCTTTCTAAAATTTATCTCTAGTTTTATACCTTTGTGATCCTAGAAGTTGGTTGGTAGAATTTCAGTATTTTTGAAATTACTGAGGTTCTTTTTGTGGCCTAGTATGTGGTCTATTCTGGAAAATGTTCAGTTGTTTCCATTTCTTGGCTATTGTAAATAGTACTGCAATAAACATAGGGGTGCATGTATCTTTTTCAAACTGGGCTGCTGCATTCTTAGGGCAACAGAATAGTATTTTTCAAAGTGTGTTCCAAGGACCACTTGCATCAAGGTCGCTCTGGTGTACTGTTGCTCAAGAGTGTTATTAAAAATGCACCTTCTTGGGCTCACCTCAGACCTTAGACTCAGGACCCCTGGGGCCTGGGAGTATGTACTGTTGACAACATGGTTCATTCTTTTGCACACTGAAGTATGAGAACCATTTGAATAATTTTGAAATATTCTGGTTCAGCAAGCTCTGATTGCCTGGAACATCCTGCTTAACAAGCCCTCATCTAGTTTTGCTTCCCTTCTGTGACAAGGAAAGTGATAATCCTGAGGGAGTTCGTTGTAGCTCTCATAGTAAGGAAGATTTGTCTTATGGGCCCAACATGCATGTTGTAGGTTTTTCTGTTTGTCCAGGTTTGTTCCTTGCAGCCATGTAGAAGAAATGAGTGTGTATCCCTCCATGTGATGTTCCCCTAATTGAAGAAAACTAGTATGGGTTGTTGTAACATTCTATTCTTTCTGAATGTCCCCCAGTTCTTTTATTGGTTTTCATGTTACAAGGCTTTGAGTACCTTCGTCAGCCTGATCTTTTTCTACTGAGTGTGCCTACTTTGACCATATTCTTTTTTTTTGTCTTTCTCCTTTAATTTTTTTTTTTTAGAAATTTTTATTAAGGTATTATTGATATACACTCTTATGACAGTTTCACATGAAAAAACAATGTGGTGACGTCTTTTACCCATATTATCAAGTCAACACCCATACCCCAATGCAGTCACTGTCCATCAGTATAGTAAGATGCCACAGATTCACCGTTTGCCTTCTCTGTGCTACACTGTTTTCCCGTGGCCCCCCACACCATGTGTACTAAACATAATACCCCTCAATCCCCTTCTCCCTCCTTCCCCATGTGCCTTCCTACACACCTCCCCTTTTGTAACCACTAGTCCCTTTTTGGAGTCTGAGTCTGCTGCTATTTTGTTCCTTCAATTTTGCTGTGTTGTTATACTCCACAAATGAGGGAAATCATTTGGCACTTCTCTTTCTCCGCCTGGTTTATTTCACTGAGCGTAATACCCTCCAGCTCCATCCATGTTGTTGCAAATGGTAGGATTTTTTCTTTCTTATGGCTGAATAGTATTCCATTGTGTATATGTACCACATCTTCGTTATCCATTCATCTACTGATGGACACCTAGGTTGCTTTCATATCTTGGCTATTGTAAATAGTGCTGTGATAAACATAGGGGTGCATATGTCTTTTGGAATCTGAGAAGTTGTATTCTTTGTGTAAATTCCAAGGAGTGGGATTCCCAGGTCAAATGGTATTTCTAATTTTAGTTTTTTGAGGAACCTCCATATTGCTTTCCACAATGGTTGAACTAGCTTACATTCCCACCAGCAGTGTAAGAGGGTTCCCCTTTCTCCCCATTCTTGCCAGCATTTGTTGTTCTTAGTCTTTTGGATGGTGGTCGTTCTTACTGGTGTGATGTGATATCTCATTGTGGTTTAAATTTGCATTTCGCTGATGATTAGTGACATGGAGCATCGTTTCATGTGTCTGTTTGCCATCTGAATTTCTTCTTTGGAAAACTGTCTCTTCATATCCTCTGCCCATTTTTAATCAGGTTACTTTATTTTTGGGTGTTGAGGTGTGTGAGTTCCTTATATATTTTGGATGTTAACCCCTTGTCATATATGTCATTTACAAATATATTCTCCCATCCTGTAGGATGCCTTTTTGTTCTGTTGATGGTGTCCTTTGCAATACAGAAGCTTTTTAGTTTGATATAGTCCCATGTGTTCAGTTTTGCTTTTGTTTCCCGTGCTTGAGGAGATGCTTTCAGCAAGAAGTTGCTCATGCGTATATTCAGGAGATTTTTGCCTATGTGGTCTTTTAAGAGGTTTATTGTTTCATGTGTATGGGGTTAAACAATAATCCAGTTTCCTTCTCTTGCATGTAGCTGTCCAGTTTTGCCAACACCAGTTGTTGAAGAGGCTGTCATTTCCCCATTGTATGTCCATAGCTCCTTTATTGTATATTAATTGACCATATATCGTTGGTTTATATCAGGGCTCTCTAGTCTGTTCCATTGGTCAATGGGTCTATTGTTGTGCCAGAACCAAATTGTCTTGATTACTGTGGCTTTTTAGTAGAGCTTGAAGTTGGGGAGCATAATTCCCCCAGCTTTATTCTTCCTTCTCAGGATTGCTTTGGCCATTCGGGGTCTTTTGTGGTTCCATATGAATTTTAGAACGATTTTCTCTAGTTTGGTGCAGAATGCAGTTGGTATTTTGATAGGAATTGCATTAAATCTGTAGATTGCTTTAGGCAGGATGGCCATTTTGACAATATTAATTCTTCCTATCCATAAGCACAGGATGTGTTTACATTTATTGGTATCTTCTTTGATTTCTCTCATGAGTGTCTTGTAGTTTTCAGAGTATAGGTCTTTCATTTCCTTGGTTAGGTTTTTCCTAGGTATTTTTTTAAATATAATTTATTTTATTATCATTAATCTGCAATTACATGTGCAATATTATGGTTATTAAACTACCCCTACATCAGGTCCCCCCCACCAACCCCATTACAGTCACTGTCCATCAGCGTAGTGAGATGCTATAGAATCACTACTTGTCTTCTCTGAGTTGTACAGCCCTCCCCGTGCCCCCCCAACATTACATCTGCTAATCATAATGCCCCTTTTCCCTCTTATCCCTCCCTTTCCCACCCATCTTCCCTAGTCCCTTTCCCTTTGGTAACTATTAGTCTGTTCTTGGGTTCTGTGAGTCTGCGGCTGTTTTGTTCCTTCAGTTTTTTTCTTTGTTCTTATACTCCACATATGAGTGAAATCATTTGATACTTGTCTTTTTTGGCTTGGCTTATTTCACTGAGCATAATACCCTCTAGCTCCATCCGTGTTGTTGCAAATGGTAGGATTTGTTTTCTTCTTATGGCTGAATAATATTCCATTGTGTATATGTACCACATCTTCTTTATCCATTCATCTACTGATGGACACTTAGGTTGCTTCCATTTCTTGGCTATTGTAAATAGTGCTGCAATAAACATAGGGGTGCATATGTCTTTTCAAATTGGGCTGCTGCATTCTTAGGGTAAATTCCTAGGAGTGGAATTCCTGGGTCAAATGGTATTTCTATTTTGAGTTTTTTGAGGAACCTCCATACTGCTTTCCACAATGGTTGAACTAATTTGCAGTCCCACCAGCAGTGTAGGAGGGTTCCCTTTTCTCCACATCCTCGCCAACATTTGTTGTTGTTTGTGTTTTGGATGTTGGCCATCCTCACTGGTGTGAGGTGATATCTCATTGTGGTTTTAATCTGCATTTCTCTGATGATTAGCGATGTGGAGCATCTTTTCATGTGCCTGTTGGCCATCTGAATTTCTTCTTTGGAGAAGTGTCTATTCATGTCCTCTGCCCATTTCTTAATTGGCTTATTTGCTTTCTGTTTGTTAAGGTGCATGAGTTCTTTATATATTTTGGATGTCAACCCTTTATCAGATACGTTTTTTATGAATATATTCTCCCATACTGTAGGATGTCTTTTTGTTCTACTGATGGTGTCCTTTGCTGTACAGAAGCTTTTCAGCTTGATATAGTCCCACTTGTTCATTTTTGCTTTTGTTTCCCTTGCCCGGGGAGATATGTTCATGAAGAAGTTGCTCATGTTTATGTCCAAGAGATTTTTGCCTATGTTTTTTTCTAAGAGTTTTATGGTTTCATGACTTACATTCAGGTCTTTGATCCACCTTGAGTTTACCTTTGTGTATGGGGCTAGACAGTAGTCCAGTTTCATTCTCTTACATGTAGCTGTCCAGTTTTTCCAACACCAGCTGCTGAAGAGGCTGTCATCTCCCCATTGTATATCCAAGGCTCCTTTATCAAATATTAATTGACTGTGTATGTTTGGGTTAATGTTTGGATTTTCTATTCTTTTCCACTGGTCTGTGGGTCTGTTTTTGTGCCAATACCAAATTATCTTGATTACTGTGGCTTTGTAGTAGAGCTTGAAGTCAGGGAGCGTAATTCCCCTGTTTTATTCCTCTTTCTCAGGATTGCTTTGGCTATTCGGGGTCTTTTGTGGTTCCATATGAATTTTAGAATTATTTGTTCCAGTTCATTGAAGAAAGCTGTTGGTAGTTTGATAGGGATTGCGTTGAATCTGTAGATTGCTTTAGGTAGTATAGCCATTTTGACAATATTTATTCTTCCTAGCCAAGAGCATGGGATGCATTTCCATTTGTTAGTGTCCTCTTTCTCTTAGGAGTGTCTTGTAGTTTTCAGAGTACAGGTCTTTCACTTCCATCGTCAGGTTTATTCCTCAGTATTTTATTCTTTTTGATGCAGTTGTGAATGGAATTGTTTTCCTGATTTCTCTTTCTGCTAGTTCATTGTTTGTATAGAGGAATGCCACAGATTTCTGCGTATTAATTTTGTATCCCGCAACTTTGCTGAATTCAGATATTAGATCTAGTAGTTTTGGAGTGGAGTCTCTAGGGTTTTTATTTACAATATCATGTCGTCTGCAAACAAGGACAGTTTAACTTCTTCCTTGCCAATCTGGATGCCTTTTATTTCTTTGTGTTGTGGCTAGGACCTCCAGTACTATGTTGAATGGAAGTGGGGAGAGTGGGCATCCTTGTCTTTTTCCCGATCTTAAAGGAAAAGCTTTCAACTTCTCACTGTTAAGTATAATGTTGGCTGTGGGTTTGTCATATATGGCCTTTATTATATTGAGGTATTTGCCCTCTATACCCATTTTGCTGAGAGCTTTTTTCATGAATGGGTGCTGAAGTTTGTCAAATGCTTTTTCGGCATCTGTTGAGATGATCATGTGGTTTTTGTTCTTTTTGTTGATGTGGTGAATGATGTTGATGGATTTTCGAATGTTGTACCATCCTTACATCCCTGGAACAAATCCTACTTGATCATGATGGAGTAACTTTTTGATGTATTTTTGAATTTGGTTTTGCTAATATTTTGTTGAGCATTTTTGCATCTATATTCTTCAGGGATATTGGTCTGTAATTTTTTTCTGTGGTGTTTTTCCCCTGTTTTGTTATTAGAGTGATCTGGCCTCATAGAATGAGTTTGGAAATATTCCCTCTTCTTCAACTCTTTGGAAAACTTTAAGGAGGATGGGTATTAGGTCTTCCCTAAATGTCTGATAAAATTCAGTGGTAAAGCCATCTGGTCCAGGGATTTTGTTCTTAGGTAGTTTTTTGATTACCAGTTCAATTTCGTTGCTGGTAATTGGTTTGTTCAGATTTTCTGTTTCTGGTTCAGTCTTGGAAAGTTGTGTTTTTCTAGAAAGTTGTCTATTTCTTCTAGGTTATCCAGTTTTAGAATATAATTTTTCATAGTATTCTCTAATAATTCTTTATATTTATTTGGTGTCCGTAGTTATATTTATTTTCTCATTTTTGATTTTGTTTATGTGAGTAGACTCTTTTTCTTGCTGAGTGTGGCTAGGGGTTTATCTATTTTGTTTATTTTGTCGAAGAACCAGCTCCTGCTTTCATTGATTCTTTCTATAGTTTTTTTCTTCTCAGTTCTATTTATTTCTGCTCTAATCTTTATTATGTCCTTCCTTCTACTGACTTTGGGCCTCATTTGTTCTTGTTTTTCTAGTTTCGTTAATTGTGAGTTTAGACTGTTCATTTGGGATTGTTCTTCTTTCCTGAGGTGGGCCTGTATTGCAATATACTTTTCTTTTAGCATGGCCTTCGCTGCATCCCATAGATTTTGCGGTGTTCAATTATTGTTGCCATTTGTCTCCATATATTGCTTGATCTCTGTTTTGTTTGGTCATTGATCCATTGGTTATTTAGGAGAATGTTGTGAAGCCTCCATGTGTTTGTCAGATTTTTCATTTTCTTTGCACAATTTATTTCTAGTTTCATACCTTTGTGGTCTGAGATACTGGTTGGTACAATATCAGTCTTTTTGAATTTACTGAAGCTGTTTCTGTTGTCTAGGATATGATCTATTCTTGAAAATGTTCCATGTGCATTTGAGAAGAATGTGTGTTCTGCTGCTTTTGGGTGTAGAGTTCTGTAGATGTCTGTTAGGTCCATCTGTTCTAATGTGTTGTTCAGTGCCTGTGTCTCCTTACTCATTTTCTGTCTGGTTGAACTGTCCTTTGGAGTGAGTGGAGTATTGAAGTCTCCTAGAATGAATGCATTGCATTCTATTTCCCCTCTTAATTCTGTTAGTATTTGTTTCACATATGTAGGTGCTCCTGTGTTGGGTGCATAGATATTTATAATTGTTATATCTTCTTGTTGGATTGACCCCTTTGTAATTATGTAATGTCCTTCTTTGTCTCTTGTGACTTTCTTTGTTTTGAAGTCTATTTTGTCTGATACAAGTACTGCAACACCTGCTTTTTTCTCCCTATTAGTTGCATGAAATATGTTTTTCCATCTCTTCACTTATAGTCTGTATATGTCTTAGGGTTTAAAGTGAGTTTCTTGTAGGCAGCATATAGATGGGTCTTGTTTTTTTATCCATTCAGTGAGTATATATGTCTTTTTTTTTTAGTTTGCTATTATTAATGTACAATTACATGAGCAATATTATGGTTACTAGACTCCCCCTATTATCAACTCACCACCACATACCCCATTACGGTCACTGTCCATCAGCGTAGTAAGATGCTATAGAATCACTACTTGTCTTGTCTGTGTTATACTGCATTCCCCGTATCCTCCCTGTGCTACATTATGTGTGCTAATTGTAACAGCCCTTTTTCCCCCTTATCCCTCCTTTCCCATCCATCTTCTCCAGTCCCTTTCCCTTTGGTAACTTAGTCCATTCTTGGATTCTGTGAGTCTGCTGCTGTTTTCTTCCTTCAGTTTTTTTTTTGTTCTTATAGTCTACATATGAGTGAAATCATTTGGTACTTGTCTTTCTCTGCCTGGCTTATTTCACTGAGCAAAGTACCCTCTAGCTCCCTCCATGTTGTTGCAAATGGTAGAATATGCTTTCTTCTTATGGCTGAATAATATTCCATTGTGTATATATACCACATTTTCTTTATCCATTCATCTACTGATGGACACTTAGGTTGCTTCCATTTCTTGGCTATTGTAAGTAGTGCTGTGAAATACATAGGGGTGCATCTGTCTTTTCACAAATTGGGCTGCTGCATTCTTAGGGTAAATTCCTAGAAGTGGAATTCCTGGGTCAAATGGTATATCTATTTTGAGTTTTTAGAGGAACCTCCATACTGCTTTCCACAATGGTTGAGCTAATTTACATTTCCACCAGCAGTGTAGAAGGGTTCCCCTTTCTCCACATCCTCGCCAACATTTGTTGTTGTTTGTCTTTTGGATGGCAACCATCCTAACTGACGTGAGGTGATATCTCATTATGGTTTTAATTTGCATTTCTCTGATGATTGGCGATGTGGAGCATCTTTTCATGTGCCTGTTGGCCATCTGAATTTTCTTTGGAGGAGTGTCTTTTCAGCTCCTCTGCCCATTTTTTAATTGACTTATTTGGTTTTTTTTTTGTTGAGGTGCGTGAGCTCTTTATATAATTTGGATGTCAACCCCTTATCAGATATGTCATTTATGAATATATTCTCCCATATTGTCGGATGTCTTATTCTGTGTCTTGTGATTGGTGCATTCAGACCCTTAAATTTTGTGTGATTATCGATAGGTATGTACTTACTGTCATTGCAGGCTTTAGTTTCATGGTTACCAAAGGTTCAAGGTTAACTTCCTTACTGTCTAAGAGTCTAACTTAACTCACCTAATATGCTATTACAAACACAGTCAAGAGGTTCTTTTTTTCCCTTTTTTCTTCCTCCTCCATTCTTTATATATGAAGTATCATATTCTGTACTCTTTGTCTATCCCTTGATTGACTTTTGGGAATAGTTAATTTAATTTTGCATTTGCTTAGTAATTAGCTGTTCTACTTTCTTTACTGTGGTTTTATTACCTCTGCTGACAGCTATTAAACCTTAGGAACACTTCGATCTATAGCAGTCCTTCCAGAATACACTGTAGAGATGGTTTGTGGGAGGTAAATTCTCTCAGCTTTTGCTTATCTGGAAATTGTTTCATCCCTCCTTCAAATTTAAATGATAACCTTGCCTGATAACGTATCCTTGGTTCAACGTCCTTCTGCTTTATTGCATTAAATACATCATGCCACTCCCTTCTGGCCTGTAAGGTTTCTGTTGAGAAGTCTAATGATAGCCTGATGGGCCTTCCTTTGTATTTGATCTTATTTCTCTCTCTGGCTGCTTTTAATAGTCTGTCCTTATCCTTAATCTTTGCCATTTTAATTGCTGTATGTCTTGGTGTTGTCTTCCTTGGGTCCCTTGTGTTGGGAGATCTGTGCACCCCCATGGCCTGAGAGACTATCTCCTCCCCCAGATTGGGGACGTTTTCAACAATTACCTCCTCAAAGGCACTTTCTATCCCTTTTTCTTTCTTCTTCTTCTTCTGGTACCCCTATAATGCGAATATTGTTGCGTTTGGATTGGTCACACAGTTCTCTCAATATTCTTTCATTCTTAGAGGTTCTTTTTTCTCTCTGTGCCTCAGCTTCTTTGTATTCCTCTTCTCTAATTTCTATTTCATTTATCGTCTCCTCCACTGTATCTGATCTGCTTTTAAAACTTTCCATTGTATGTTTCATTTATGATACTGTTTTCCGTAATGATTGGATCTCCAACAGGCATTTATCCCTAAGTTCTTGAATGTTTTTCTGTACCATCATGAACATGTTAATGATTTTTATTTTGAAATTCCTTTCTGGCAGATTCATGAGGTCAGTTTCCTTAGAACTTTTCTCAGGGGTGGTTGTATTCATAATTTTACTGTGAACCAGGTTCCCTGGTGTTTCATAGTTGTATATGGCACCCTCTAGTGCCCAGAAGCTCTACTCTCTGGAGCTGCTCAGCCCCTGAAGCAATGTCAGGGGTCGCATGGTAGCAGTATTGGTGCCAGGGGGGGGAGGAAAGAGGTCTTTCCTGCTTCCCGGCTGCTATGCATGTCTCCACTGCCAGAACCAGTGGGCCGAGCACACAGGTATAAGCAAGCCTCTGTGCTGTGCCTTTGTAGTTGCTGTAGACGGGGCTTCCATTAGGCTGGCCTAATGTCAGGGTAGGGTTTGCTGGTTTGAGAGCCAGGTGGGGCTGGCCTGGAGAAAGGCTCAGTAGTCTGTGTATCACGAGGGGGTCCTTGGAGCTCTGTAGCCAGCCAGGGAGCTGGAGCTCCTGAAGATCGTGAAAGTTCCCAACCCGCTGGGCAGAGTGCACCCAGACAATTTTGTCTACCTGTCCTTTCTCCTGAGCAGTAAGCTGTGTGCAGTCTTTCCCCCTTTAGCAGCCCTCTTGCTGTTAGGATGTCTCTCAGACTGCCCACCTTATTTTTTCCCAGAGCAGCTGGGTATGGATCCCTGCTTTCCACAAGTGGCTGGAGTCTCAGTGTCTCCAGGTATTGTGTCTGTCTTAGCTTTACAACCCCCTAATCACGAAAGTACCATGAAAACACCATGAAATGTAGGTTTGTGCTCCCAGATTACATCTCTGGAGTTAGGTATTCAGCAGTCCCAGGCCTCCACTCCCTCCCTGCTCTGTTTCTCTTCCTCCTGCTGGTGAGCTGGGGTGGGGGAAGGGCTTGGGTCTCACCGGGCTACGGCTTTGGTACGTTACCCTATTCCATGAGATTTATTCTTTTCTCCAGGTGTGTGCAGTTTTGCGCAGTCGTCTTTCCTGTTGCTCTTTCAGGATTAGTTGTATTAATTATATTTTCGTATTTTATGTGGTTGTAGAAGGAAGCCTCTGTCTTACCTCTCATGCCGCCACCTTTAATCCTCCTTCCTACCCATATTCTTTTAAAGATATGCCAAAAGTTTATCCTGCTCCGTGAAATAACCCAGGCACAGAAAGACAAGTACCAAGTGACTTCAGTCATTTGTGGAGTATAAAAAGAAAACAAAACTGAAGGAACAAAACAGCAGTAGACTCATAGACTCCAAGAAGGGACTAGCGGTTACCAAAGGGAAAGGGTTCGGGAGGGTGGATGAAGAGGGGGGGAGAAGGGGATTAAGGGGCATTATGATTAGCACTCAGAATATAGGTAGGTCACAGGGAAGGCAGTACAGCATGGAGGAGACAAATTCTGACTCTTTAACATCTTCCTACGCTGGTGGACAGTGACTGCAGTGGGGTGGGGGGGATATATAGTATGATATGGGTGAATATTGAAACCACAATGTTGCTCATGTGAAACCTTCATAAGATTGTATATCATTGATATTTTAATAAAAAAAATATGCCTGAAGTGGAATCTTCTGTTCTTCATGATATTACACTAGTACAGATGAAAGCTAGGTTATCCCCTAAATGTTCCAGATAACATATGTCTCTGAATGCAGCCTAAAGTTGCAATGGCTTTTTTTACACAGCCACATCCTTCTTTTTGTTTTGTCTAATCAAATAACCCTGATTGCATAAAGTGATATTTCACCTCTCCAAGAAATAATCACGAATAAACATGGTAGCTGTGATGAAAGCAACCATTAGTGAGACTGTGAAGTTCTGTGAAGTCTACCTGATGTTTGAGTATAAATAACATTAATTCTATATTTGATTGGGAAAACAACACAGAACAAGGAGATCCAAATCAGACTCTAGATTATGTTTACCAGCCATGAGTATAGGTGTAAAGCAGTTGGATAACCCATGATTATAGTTTATGTGGGAGAACAAGGATAGGAGTCCTGGTCTCTTGCTTCTTAGACTGACTCCAGCATGCTTTCAGATGCTGCCTTGCCTTCCAAATGCAATTGGCAGTAGGGGAACTGGTTTGGAAACAAACATGGTAAGGGGTGTAGACCTGAATCACATCATTGGTTCTACTCTATATTGGGCCTAGTTACACAGAGGTGGGTAGGTGGCCAGAACATGGAATGCTGAGATGTGGAGAACCTAAGGCTCCATATAGAGGTAGAACCTAGTGGCCTATTAGATTTTGTTCATAAGATGATTTTGATTGACTCACAAATTAAATGGTGAAGAAATACACTCAAATGGCATTTTGTCAATGGTATATAAGAGCTTTTAAAAATTCTTTAAAAAACTTCCTCCCTAATTCTGTTGTTTTAAAAGAAAAAGTTGAGAGAATTGTACTATCTAGATAACATCTAGATTTAACAATTGTAAAATTTCACAATATTTGCTTTATATCTCTATCTGTCTATTGTTCTTTCCTGTGCTATTTGAAAATAAGTTGTGGACAGCTTGACACTTCACCCTTAAATCCTTCTAAAGGAAATTTTCCTGGTGGTTTTTTTAGAGGCATACTTATGGTGGACTTAGGTAATTGATTAAAAAAAATACTGATATCAAAGGCTACTATCTCCTGTCATATCTTAGGTTTGTGTGCCACTGTAGCTTACAAATAGTTTTTCACATTCATTATTTCATGTGAACTGAAGCTGTGATATAAATTAGACCAGAAAAAAACTTTATCCATTTATAGATAGTACAGCCTAACTAGGTTTAAAACTGAAATGCTAATGATAAACAGACGCTTCTCTCCTTTTCTTTTGTCAAGCTCTGACAGATATTTGAGTGTACCCTCAGGATAATCAATACCCCTAGATCAGTACAGCTACATGTTAGGGACATGGCTCTTTGTGATGGAAAAGAGGAAGTAAAAATGAAAAATAGTATGTTTCAGTTAAGTGAGCATAATTATTTATACTCTGTTGGTAGGTAATTCCAACATGGAATATTTCACCAATTAAGAAGGCCAATGAAATTAAGGTAAACTTGGAAGAGGTAATTCTTATCCTTTCCTAGAAAGACTGTCAGTTTTGAAACCTAAGTACTTTCTATTTGTTAACTTTTTTTGGACCTATCCTCTTGTTTTAACTCCAGCTTTGGTTTTTTTCCATGCCATTACTCTTAGGTTTGACTATCATGGTAGGAATCTCTCTAACCTCTGCCTCTTGTTACTTGCTCTAGCTGTTCATTATGCGCTTAAGATTTTCCTTTTTTTTTTCCTGCTCGGCTTTCTTCCCCTTAGTTCCCAAATACATCTGATTTGTGTTTCCTATTACTTCATTTCTCTTTCTGTAATTGTACTTATGTAGCCTCCTCAATTTGTGGATATCCACCTGGAAGAAGATGACTCCTCAGATGAAGAGTACCAGCCAGATGACGAAGAAGAAGACGAGACTGCTGAAGAGGTCAGTGTTTACTGCTGTCAGCATTAGCTGGTGACATGGGAAAGATGTGGCTCAGTAAGGCTGAGTGTACTTTGCCGCTTTAGAAATGTCACCTGTTTTACAGAGAGGATTGGGACGTAGTTCCTTTTTCTACTCACTTCTTTGAGTAAATCTAAGATCATGAGGTGTTCACTCTTCATACTCCCTTAATTTTTTCATGTCTTGTATTATGAAAAAGAATACACATATAACATACAAAATTATGCATGAAATAAAATTAAAATATACAGCTTAAATAATTATAATGCTAATCCTCATGAAGCTTCTTCCCAGGTCATTAAATATAGTATTGCCAGGACATCCTGTACATGCCATTCCTAATTACATAGTCACTTCTTTCCTCTTAAAGATAACCACTACCCAGAGTTCTTGGTAATTCTTTGCTTTTCTTTATAGTTATATAGCTCTCCAAATGATAGTTCAAGTTTTTACTATTTCTGAACCTTGTATAAATGGACCCAAACTGTATGTATTCTCTTGTGCCTGGCTTTTTTTGGGGGGGGGGGTGGTTCGACATTAATCCTTGGAGGTCCATCTGTACTGCTGTTTATAGCTGTGGTTTGTTCATCTTCACTGCTGTGTAATCTGTTTCTTAATGTGTTCCTTGATTTGTTTGTAAAAGGACCTTAAACCAAGGCCTTACAATTTCACAAAGTTTGCTGTGCTGATGAGGACAGTGAGCTGATCCCTGACCCCGCCTTCATAGTATTAAGCTCCTATTTAAGTTTTATTTTCTCTTAGTCTGACTAATTGAGTGATATTTTGTGATTCAGTCTCTTGAGCTACTTCAAGCTCAGTGGAGTAAGGTAGGGGCATAAATATAAAAGTGAACTGGATTTGTTTTATAGAGTTTATTGGAAAGCGATGTTGAAAGCACTGCTTCGTCTCCACGTGGGGCAAAAAAATCCAGATTAAGGCAGTCTTCTGAGATGACTGAAACAGATGAGGAGAGTGGCATGTTATCAGAGGTAAATCTGCATCATACAAAAGCGATAAGTCAGAAGTACTGTATAAGATTATTTAACTATACAAATAGATTATCCATTATGATTCTGAGCTGTCACCCTTTGCCAAACATGATTCAAGATCAGTAATCATACCATTATCTTCTTGGTATTTGTGACTGATAATATAACTGTTTAAATTTCCAAGTCCCTCAAGTCAGTGAGTAGTTAAGAGAAAACCAGTAGAGAGAGAGCTTTTCTGAGTTCTCATTAAGAGGTCAAATATGAGTGACTGAGTTTCTTTTCATCTACTCTTTTTCCTTAGTATCTGTTTTCTGATACTGTCTTAAAGCCATTTTTACTAGATTTCTCCACTTTTAGTAACCTAAGTAACATCTTGTTGGCTTCATTGGAAATAGGATAAAGCCTAATTAGAATAGTATACTTGACAGTGCCTTTGTTTTTATGTACTTCTGTCTCGATGGGAAGAGAAAGACCACTAGTAGATGAAAGATGCACCTCTCTCCCTTTCATTTTTTAATGTACTTGCCTCTTTTAAGCAGGCTGAGAAAGTCACCACACCAGCCATCAGGCACATCAGTGCTGAGGTAGTGCCCATGGGGCCCCCGCCCCCACCAAAGCCCAAACAGACCAGGGATAGTACTTTCATGGAGAAGTTGCATGCTGTAGATGAGGAGCTGGCTTCCAGTCCGGTCTGCATGGATTCTTTCCAGGTAAACATTGTAACTCGAAGTCAGCTGGCATATTTAGTTGTTGCTCAGGTTGGGAAAGGAGTGGAAGAAATATTGGGAAAGGAGTAGGAGAAATACTAAGTTCTGATTCAGTAACTAAGTCATGAAATTGTAAGTCTTTGATACGCAGTTTGTGCTATTTTATTGTAAGTGAGAATGGCAGCTTCTAAGGAAGGAAAAGTGTATAACAGAGAGCGTTATTAAGTATGGAACATACGAGCAGCCTTCAACCAGACTCCCCAAATACTGACCTTTACCACAATTGTTTTATTATTCTCTCACTCTTTCTCTATCTATACTAGACTATGTTTCAGTCCTGATGCTCTTTTACCACCAAATACTTTAATGTGAACAGCATTTCCTAAAATGAGGACATTTGGTTGTGGAAATCAGATATAATATTATCTAATCCATTAAAGTCCTGATTTAGATTTTACTAGTTGTCTCAATAATACCCTTTATAGCAAAAGAAAAAAATTTTTTTTCCTAATCCAGGATTACACATTGTATTTAGTTACCTTGTCTCAGTTTCTTAAGCATATTCATAGTCCCTAAGATGGGAACAACCTTTGTATGTTCAAGGGACAGAAACTAGCTGAAGCGTAGGGATCATGGGAGAGAGCAGTTGGAGCAAGATCAGAGAATGAGGCATGAGCCATATCATGAGGGTTTTAGAAAACTGTGATGAGGAGTCTAGATTTTACTTTAATGCTTAGAAAGGGTTTTTGTGATATTCTCTGATTGGTGTTAAAAATTTCCTTTTGGATAAGTGTGGGAAATGAATTCTAGGAGAGGAGAGCAAGAGAGGTAACAGAAATCTGTTAGGAGATTGTTGCAGAGTCTGGAGAGAACTTCCTAAGTTGATCTACGGATTCAGTACAATCTAAATAAATCTCTGCTGGTTTTTTTGCAGAAATTGACAAGCTGATCCTAAAATTCATAATGGAAACCCAGAACAGCCAAAACAATCTTGAAAAAGAACAAAACTAGAGGTCTAGACTTCCTGATTTCCAAGTTTATTACTGAGTTATAGTAATCAAGACAGTCTGGTACTGGCATAAGACCAAACCTTTAGATTAATGGAACAGAATTGAGAGACCAGATGTAAATATTTACATTTATTGTCAATTGATTTTTGACAAGTGTGCTAAGACCAGTTAATGGGGAAAGAATAGTCTTTTCAATAGCTGGGACAACTGGAAATCCCATGCAAAAGTGTAAAGTTGGCCCCTTACCAATCACCACACACAAAAATTAACTCAAAATAGATCATTGACCTAAATGTAAGAGCTTAAACTATAAAACTCTTCAAAGAAAACATGGGAGTAAATATTTGTGACCTTTCATTAGGTTGTGGTTTCTTAGCTATAAAACCAGATGCATGAATGACAAAAGAGAAAATGGGTACATTGGACTTAATCAAAACTAAAAATTTTTGTGTTTCAAAGGATATCATCACGAAAGTGAAACAACCTGCAGAATGTGAGAAAGTAATTGCAAATCACATATCTGATAAGGGACTTGTATCCATAATAAATAATGAACTCTAATAACTCAACAATAAAAAGAATGCACTTATGGGCAAAGAATACGAATAGACATTCCTACAAAGATGATATACAGATGACTAATAAGCACATGAAAAGATGCTCAACATCATTAGTCATTAGGAAACTGCAGATGAAACTACAGTGAGCTCCCACCTCACACTCATTAGGATGGCCATAGTAAAAAAGATGAACAATGCCAAAGGTTGATAAGGATGTGGGAAAATGTGGAACCCTCATACATTGTTGGTGCAGCCACTTTGGAAAATGGTTTGATGGTTCCTCAAAAAGTTAAACATAGTTACCGTATCACCCAGCAGTTCCTTTAATAGAATTAAAAACACAATCACCCAAAAACATGTGCACAAACGTTCATAGCAGCATTACATAAGTAAAAGAAATAAAAGACCGCATATTGTATGATTCCATTTATGTAAAATAGATAGAAAGTGAACTAGTGGTTATCAGGGTCTGGGAGCACGGGAGAATGGCGAGCCACTGCTGACGGTAATGGGATTTCTTTTTGGACTGATGAAAACTTTCCAGAATTAGATAGTGGTGATGGTCATACAATTCTGTGACTGTAGTAGAATCCACTCAGTCATACACTTTAAAAGGGTGAATTTTATGATATTAAATTATATCTTAATAAAGCCATTATAGATGTTCTTGAAATGTTGGTTTTAAAAATGTTGTCATTGTCCTTTAGGTTTCTCAAAGAATAATAAACCCAAATTGCTTAGACGAGATCTTGCGGTTTATGCTAAGCAGAGACATGCACAGCGTATAATGAGGTTTGGAGAATTTAGAAGCATTAGGCATTCAATGACACGTTTTTATTTCCTTCTCCATTGGCCAGGCCACGGATGACAGTCTCATTGCATTCCGAACCCGCTCTAAGATGCCTCTGAAAGATGTTCCCCTGGGGCAACTAGAGGCAGAGCTCCAAGCTCCAGACATCACCCCAGACATGTATGACCCCAATACAGCAGATGATGAGGACTGGAAGATGTGGTTGGGGGGACTCATGAATGATGATGTGGGGAATGAAGGTCAGTGGTTTTGTTTGCATTTATTATCTACTCATATCATTATCTCTGTGGTAAACTTTTCATTAGGTAGATGCTTAAAGAAACGGGTGTTTTTCCCTGGGGCTCTCTTGTCCCCTCCTGGCGTGAGCCAGGAGCTCTGTCCTTTTGCTTTATCTCTAAATAAAAGCCTCTCACTTGCTCTTCTTAAAAAAAAGAGGGGGGGTGTTTTTGATTATTGAATTTAACTTTCTATTTAGCAATTTACTTTAAATTGGTAGTTAGTCCCCTCTTTCCATTTTTTGGGTTAAGGATCTTCTTAGGAATGCTAAGAATCCTTCCCTGAAACATAAATGCAAACATGATTGTATAGATGAATTCATGAGAGTACCTTGACTCACTCACAGACCATTGTGTTAGTTAAGGTTCTTCATGATGCAAGTGAAAGAATCCTAACTCCCAACTTGCTGAAGGTCAGATGAAATAAGACTGTAGGAAGGGCAGAAAAGCCTGCAGTGGAGTTGAGACACTGTAATGACCCTCTTTCCCTGGCTGCTCGTCATCTCTACTTCTTTTTGTACCTTATAAAACTATTGATAATTATATTGTATGTCATTTGGCAAGTGTTTATTGAGTACTTTGTTTTTACAAGGCATTGTGCTGGAACTATGAGAGGTAAAGGGACATAATCATTTTGTCAGGAATACAACATGTATTAATGGTGCTTGGTGCATTATTAGATGTGTGTTACATTTCAGATGAGTGAAGTTGGATAAACTCAGGAAAGTGGCATAAATGCTGTTCTAAGGCTTTAGAAGAGGGAGAGAAAATTCTTGCTACAATGATCAGAGATAGCTATGTGAAAGGTGGCAATTGAGATTGACCTTTGAAAGATGCTTGACAACAGTGACCATGAGGTAAGGAGAGAGATAGGTGGAAGTGACATGAGGTAGAATGTACTATGAGTTCTGAAGGATATATCCTCCCAGGAGCCCTCTCTTATTTTCTGTATTATAACTACAAGAGTAATATATTCTATTCATAAAGAAATCAAACATTGTATGAAGAAAGTTATTAAACTCCACAATGATAGTTTCATGCCCCAGAGAGATCTCTTGATAATAGCTTGATGTACATTTCTCAGAGTTTTAAAATATGAAGTTGCTTTTTAGTCACGCACATTAACATGGCAATAGGAAGAATTTTAGTCCTAAATTTAGGACATTCTCCAAACATTTAGAAAAGACAGATAATAAGAAGTAAATTGGTTTGAATCTTAGCATTTTTCTTTCCACCTTCCCTCTATAGCAGAAGTGCTAATAAACAACAACATGCACAAACTTGATATGAAGAAGAAAAAGGTGAAATTTGAAGCTGAGTCATTGACATACAAACTGGAGAATCAGTTCCTTGATAATCAACAAGTGATGTATTCTCCTCTAAACCTTTCTGTTAGGAGTGTAAGCTTCTGTCTCTTTCATTACCCATTTCTTTGAGAATATGATGAGAGCTATGCAGCCTCCTCCCAGAAAAAGTACAAATCTATAGACATGAAATTTTCTTCATGTAATTTTTTTCAGGATTTATAAATCTCTTGAAGTTCATTTATTGACACTTCTTTTTTCTGCCAGTCTACTCCAGGGTCCATGACACCAAGGCTTAAAAATCTACAGAAAGGAATGAACGGGACAAAGATAGTTCTATCCATTTTATAGAAATCTCAGAGATGTTCATTCATTGTTTTGCTCAGTGTTATGGAATCAGTTTGTTACACTGCTGGATTAGAACCCAGTTTAATATTCTAAGAACATATCTCAATCAAAGAAGCCTAGGGGACATGAAAAGCATTTTTTTAAATAGGTAAATTCTTGATAAGCAAGCTCTGCTTTTTTTGTAGACTTAAGCTGAGGCAAAACATTGACAGTAGAATGTCAGGTTCTCATAGTTTCATTAGTGGCAGCAGCTTTGGTGCCCTGGTTTTCATCACCTTGGTTGAAGTCGCTGCGATGGAAGCTGTTGAGGAAGGCCGGACAGTGTTGGGAATCTAGGGCATTGTTTCTCATAATGGCTAGAACTTGAATCAGAGTCAAAGAGTTGAAGGATGTGTGTGTTGGGTGGTGGTAATTAGAGATACAGATTTCAGGGCCTCACCCATACCTACTGAATCAGAATCTCTAATGGTTATGGTCTAGGGGTCTAATTCTTATGTCTCTGAAAGATTGAAAACTATTGATCTGGGAGAAGTAAGAATGTATGGTAAGGGCTAATTGAGGAAATGAAATAATGGTTAGTGGGAAGGGTGAAAACCCTCTTTAAAGCTCAATATTATTATTATTATTATTATTATTATTACTACTACTACCACTGCTACTACTACTTATTAGGACAGAATGGAAAAAAGAGAACATAAAGCCAATGACTAAGCTGAGTGTAAACACCAAGATCTACCAGCTGAATTTACTAAGTGCTGGTAAATAGGAAATGGTGCTAGATGTAGATCCCAGTACCAAACTTTAGCCATATGCTGATCTTTTTTTTTTAGTATTACATGGCTAAATATTTTCACAAGTTCATAGTACCATCTGATCTTCATATTATTAAAAGTGAGAATCTAATTTGCAAAAAATAATTAGGAGACCACTCTGGAGGGGTACACCAAACTAAGATGAACTGGGTAAATGTTGACATGGTTAATCAATCAAAAAAGTAGTTAGACACAGAGGGCAGATTCCACAACCAAGGTACTGAAAGCAAAGCAGAACTCAGAAGAAATCTTCCCAAATGACTTTTCAACATGTTTGCCAAATGGGTGTTCTGAGAATATTGGCAGACCCATTTGTGTGGTGTGGGTAGAAGCTATTTGAGGTCCTGCACCCAAACAGGCGAGAGTCCAAAGCTGCATACATTACCCGTATGTAATGGCTGTTCCTGGTGCTCTCATTATTGAGCAGTGTTTGTAAAGAACCTGCTGTGAAGGGACTTACATAGAAAGTACAATAGAGATTAGGAAGACAGAATTCCATTCCTAAGATTTTAAAGAATTTTAATTGGGTAGATGAATCCACAAATGGATGAAAAGACTTGACATATTTAAATAGCTATCTATAAACAATGCAAATTAATGTTATAAATGGAATGCAAATATTGAGTAAAGAATATCAGGTTATATTGGAGTTGATCCGTACAGATTTTCCAATGATTGTGAACTAAAAATGTGTGTGTACATTTATTTTTAATGAAAGACATTCATTGTGAAAAGCTAAAACATTATGGGAGAGTTCAAAGTGAGACAAGTTCTCTTCTTCAGTCTTTGTTAATATTTTTTTAGGTATTTCCTGTGTATGCAGTCAAGCACATAGTTAGAGTCATACTATACATATATCTGTAATTGGCTTCTTTCACTTGACAATATAATTTAGACTTTTTTTTCATTGTAATGCATAAAGATCTCCCTCTCCTGTTTAATGATTACATGGTAGTAAGGAATTTATTTGAATTTGGCAGACTTCTTTTTTTTTTTTTTAGTGTTGCAACCAAAGTGGTACAATTTATTCTGAGAGTTAAGAGGGGAGATAATCTGTGGGATGAGGAACACTGGTGTGCTTTGATTTGAAAATTTTTTTTTTTATAATTTATTTGGTATCATTAATCTACAATTACATGTGCAATATTATGGTTATTAAACTACCCCGCTCATCAGGTCCCTCCACCAACCCCATTACAGTCACTGTCAGTGTAGTGAGATGCTATAGAATCACTACTCTGTCTTCTGAGTTGTACAGCCCTCCCATGCCCCCCCAACATTACATCTGCAATCGTAATGCCCCCCTTTACCCCTTATCCTCCTTCCCACCCATCCTCCCCAGTCCCTTTCCCTTTGGTAACTATTAGTCCGTTCTTGGGTTCTGTGAGTCTGCTGCTGTTTTTGTTCCTTCAGTTTTTTTCTTTGTTCTTATACTCCACATATGAGTGAAATCATTTGATACTTGTCTTTTTTGGCTTGGCTTATTTCACTGAGCATAATACCCTCCAGCTCCATCCATGTTGTTGCAAATGGTAGGATTTGTTTTCTTCTTATGGCTGAATAATATTCCATTCTGTATATGTACCACATCTTCTTTATCCATTCATCTATGCAACAGCCACATTTTAAGTTTTCAGTTGCCGCATGTGGCTAGTGGCTACTGTTACTGTACAGTGCATATGTAGAACATTCCATCATCACAGAAAGTTCTTGTAGATGTCACTGATCTAAAGTCATCCCAGGAAAAATACCACCTTAATATAACAATTGCATAATTCAATGGCTCAGTTTTTCTTTCCAGCATCACTAGACAAAATTATGAGGGAGAAAAACACCCATATTTCTATGCCCTAACATAACAGATGTTTATCATTTTTATATATTTTTAGTTATTTTTGAGTCTTATTGTTAAGGATATAATTTTTCATTCTTATGATTGCTATGTGTGTATTACATTATGTTGTACTTTTCTTTATGTATTGGAGGCTTATAGAATAGTTACATGTTTACATTTTATATGTACTTACTATCTTATACTAAGGCATCATAGGTTTAATCATTCCTTGATTATTGGAAATTAGGGTCATTCTTTTTTTCACCATCAGTGCTTTGTGTAAATAATTTTTTGAAATGTTCTTATAAGATGCACTACTCAAAGGGGGTTACTGAGAAGAATTATATGTTCAATTTTCTGGCTTTTGCTGCATTTTGAGATATTTAAGTCTTGTTTCAAGGAAGGAACTTGGTTTATTGGAGAAAATAGGCGAGATGAGTCAGCTGTGGGAAATGATCTGTACAAAGGCACTGAGGGAAAAAATAAGTTATTTAAAAATTTAAGAATAGCTTCAAGAAGAAGAGAAAACCTTTGTGCCTGGATCCTGTAGATCTGGGTGCCAGCCCTGGCTCTGCCCCTCAGTGGCTACGGGACCCTGATCCATTGCCTGGCCTCAGTATACCTGAGTTTTATCTGTAGAATGGGCTCAAGAAATATTTTCACAGGAGGATGTGGAAAGATTTGTACCCTCCTATGCTGGTGGCTGGAATGTACAGTGGGGAGCCACTTTGGAAAACAGTCTAGCAGTTCCTCAAAAGGTTAAACACAGAACTACCATACGACTCCTTTGGATATGCCCCAGGGGAAATGAAAACATATGTCCACAGAAATACTTGTGCTCAAATATTCAGAGCAACATTATTCACAGTAGCCAAAAGATGGGAACAATCCAAATGTCCATCCACAGATGAACAGATAAACACAATATCGTCTGTCCGTACAGTGGAATATTATTCACCCGTGATAAAGAATGCTGTTCTGGCACAGGCTACAGTGAGGATGGACCTTGACATTACACGAAGAGAAAGAAGTCCGATGCA
The DNA here is from genome assembly GCA_032199065.1 of Smutsia gigantea. Taxonomy (NCBI): domain Eukaryota; kingdom Metazoa; phylum Chordata; class Mammalia; order Pholidota; family Manidae; genus Smutsia; species Smutsia gigantea. The sequence continues at coordinate 20,610 of JAVSCE010002495.1, read as the reverse complement.
AAAGAGCACACACATTATACCAGTCCTATAAAGGTCCAGAATGTTAGGTTAGTGGCTGCTTAGGACTCAGAGGATAGAGGAATGAGCGCTCATGGGTGCAAAGTTTTTTTTTAAGGTAATGAAAATGTTTTACAATTGACTCTGAAGAAGTTTGCACCTATCTGTGAATATACTAAAAACAATTAAATTGGATGCTTTCAATGGGGTGTGGGCTATATCTCAATAAAGCTTTTTTATTGTTTAAAAATAAATGTGCTTTATTGGAACACTATTAAAATGCTGAAAATCTGAAATTTTCACTAGACAGATGAATTCAGAGCTGGGAATGAGTGTCGGAAACTTTTTTTCCTAGATGAGGCAGATGATGATGATGATCCAGAATATAATTTCCTGGAAGACCTTGATGAACCTGACAGAGAGGATTTCCGCACTGACCGAGCAGTGAGAATCACCAGTGAGTCCGTGTTGATCATGAGTCCTGCTCTTGGCAGCTCCACATCTACCTTTGCTTGCTTTGTAGATTTTTGATGGTGAAGTTGGCAGCCCACTCAGGTTTAGATATTTAATCTTTCTCTACCCATTTATTTCTATAATTCTTTAAATTGGCATATGTATTCAGGAATCCTATCAGTCATTGACTTCTACATCTCCCAGTCATGTGTTGATCCAGGATTTGTCAGGGACTGTACTTAGGATACCAAAATGAGTAAGACGTGGCTCTGCCCTATAGGATGTCAGCTTGGTAGGGTACACAAACAGAAGAAGTTATAATACAGACTGATAGGGGCTATAGTAACTAGGTTGTTTAAGAGGTAAGGTAGTGGCCTAAAAAATGATATCGTTTAGTATACAGTATGGAGTAGGGTGGAAGGGCTTAGAGAAGGAGTCAAAGATAAAGATGCTCCATCTTAGTTTTGAAAGAAGGAATAAGAAATTTTTGGTGAATGGGGGCAGAGAGGGATATTGCAAATAGACAGAAGAGCATCTGCAAACTACAGAATTGTGAAACAGTCGTCAGTGTGTTTGGAAAACAGTAAGTAATTTGGTATAGTTGTGTGAGTGAATGGTGGTAGAAGAGATAAGTGGTGTTCAGATCTTGAGAACATTGAATTTGAATTTTGATCTGTCAAAGAGAAGAGCCAAAGAGTTTTAGGCAGGAAATCAATAAGAACTGATTTGGATTTTAGAAATACCACTTTGGTTTAATATCAGTGGTACTGTATTGATTCGGTGGGTAAAGAGAACAAGATCGGAGGCATGGCAAACAAATAACTTGGCTTGAGTCATATATTTAAAAGTTACTTCATGGCTAGTTTGCCAGTGACAGAAAACATGTATTTCAGAAACTATTGATTTTTATTGAGTGTATGCATGACCCTGTACCAGAGTAGTATGCACAATATGGTAAAGGATGCTTATGAGAAAGCTTCATAAGCATCCAAAAGTATTTATCTTACACCTAAATAATGCAGTTCATTGTGCAAAGAGAATTATGTAAACATGATCCTTTATAACTTATGTTCTATTTTGTTGCTTTATTTCATCTTTGATCTTTAAGAGAGTGCTATTTCCTTTATGAAGATCTTCCATTTATTTTGGTTATGTTGTGACAATTAAGGTTAGAGGAACCATTGAAAGGAAAGCACCGGGAATCAAAAGAGAAAGTATAGAATGAAAAGGCTTGAGGCTTGAGGATTTAGGCTTTTAGACTGTAAAGGAAGGTCTAGAAAAGTACGAGAAAAAACAAGAGAGTCTAATGTTAGAAACTAAAGGACGGAGTGACTGGTTCCACCGTGTCACATGCTGGTAATGAAATATTTTCTGCTTGAAGCAAAAAAGTAGGAGACTTAACTTCAGTTTAGCTCTTGACCTGAAATACATTTGCTTTCCCTTTTTGTTTGTCTGTTACTTTATTCAGTTTACATATAATTTCTCAGGAACTGCCCTCATCAATTAGGATTGATTTTACTTTGTACTCCATCTCACCTTATATGTCCTTTTTAATACCCATCTCTCTCATAATTGCTTGCTTATTGTCTGTTTTCTCCCCTAGAGCTGTGAACTTCTCATGGATTTTGTACTCTTTATTGCTGTAAGGCTGATGTTTTGCAGTGCTGGCGATATTTGCCAATCAAAGAGGAAACTTTTCTGGGATGCCTGAATGAAGGGCTATCCTGTCCAGCATAGAGTTCTGTGATCATACATACAAATTGGGATAGAATTTTAATTTTGTTCCTACCCTTTGTTCTCTTACGTCTGATGTTATCATATTTAATTATAACCCCTTTAACAGGACTTATCCTTACATGGATGGCAAAAAATTTAAAAATAAAAAAGCCTAGAGTCATAGTTTGAAAATTCATGTGGTCTTATATTTTCCTCCCACTTGAGAGTTTGTTTGCAGTTTCTCTGATGTGGCCTTTTAATCTGTGTCTGGATACCTCCAATGACGAGAAGCTGATCATTTCTGCAGATAGCATGTCAAGGTCTTAAATACCTCCTCGATTAACATTTCCCTGTTGCACCTAAATCTACCTTGTATAGTCTCCTGTTTAGTCCTTTGTTGTAAAAAATGTGTTTTACTCCCAAGCGTGCATAGTAAAAGATGTTTCTTTTCCTAAGTTTTTTTTTTCTATGCCAAACATAACCAAGTCTCTTCAGTTTGCTGCATGTCAGTTTCTAGACCTCTCGCCACCCAAGTTACCCTCCTCTGGATGCTAGCCTTTATTTTTTTAATAAATCTCTCCTCTATTACATTTTATTATGAAACTTTTTATTTAAACATGTAGAAAAGTTAAAAGAATTATACAAGTGAACATCTGTATGCCTACCATCTAGTTTCTGTAATTAACTTTTAATATGTTTACAGCTGTCCATCTCTCTATCTATGAATTCATGTTGTTGTTTTGTTTCATTTTGGATTCATTTCAAAGTGAGTCATAGATTATCAGTACACTTCACTCCTAAACATTTCAGCATGCATATCAAGAAGTAGAGCTCAGTATTTGTTTATAATTTCTCTGTTTAGGTAAACTTATACACAGTGTGGTTCACAAATCTTTAGTGTGCCAATGAGTTTTGAAATGCTTATACCTGGATAAACCAGGCTCCTATAATGATATAAAATTGTCAACCCAGAAAGTTCTGTCACATCAGTCCCTACATCATCCCTCCTGAGGCAACCACTATTTTGTTTTTTTTCATCACCGATTAGATTTGCCTATTTTAGAACTTCATATAAATGGAATCATATAATATGATTTTCTATGTAAGGCTTCTTTCACTCAGCATAATATTTTTCATATTTATCCATATTGCCTGTATCATTAATTTGTTGCCTTTGATTGCTGAGTAGGATTCCATGGTGTAAATATACCAATTTTATATCTTTTTAATCTGTCCCCAGGTGTTGATGGACACCAGGGCTCTTTCTAATTTTTTGCTGTCTTGAATAAAGCTGCTCTGAACTTTCTTGTGCAGCAAGCCTTTGTGGGCAGCTATCTAGGTGAGGAATCATTGGTCACAGGGTAGATTCGTGTATACTTTCATAAGAAATTTTCAGACCCTTTTCCAAAGTGGCTTTCCATTTTACATCCTCATTAGAGTTCCAGTTGCTCCATGTCTTTACCAACATACTGATTTTAGCTTTTTAATGCCCTCTTAAGAAGGGCTTTTACAGAAATGATCACAGTTCTCTTGACATGGTCTGAGACTCTGCTCTTTGGTTCAATGATAGACTTGCTGCCCTGGTTACAAACACTATTTTGAAGCAGCTGTGTCATACTGAACTTGAGGCCAACCAAAACATTCAGATCTTTTTCAGATTGTTTTGAGCCATGTTACCTTTTTGTGCACTTAAACTGGTTTTAAAAAATCCCAGATGTAAGACTTTAAATTTATCCATTTTGTTCCATCTGGTTAATTTGGGAAAAAATAGAAGTTTGAATCTGTCATCAGTTGATCTGGCACTCTCTTCCAGCTTTATATAGTTTACAGATTTGATAATGTTTCCTGGGTCTTCTTGGTCATTGATGGAGTTGCTGAATAGTTGAGGTCCAAAGACAGGGTCTCATGACACACAGCTAGAGATTCTTCCCTTGATTCCATTCAGTAGTATAGGCCAACAAACTGATTTTCTTGTTATTGTTAAATCATCTAGCCTACATTTTATTTATGTCTTCCTGCTAGAATTTAACCTTCATGAGAGTAAGACTATTTATGTCTGTCATGTATCCCAAGCATCTACAACAAGGATTGAGGCCTAGTTGGTGTTCAGTAAATGTTTTTGAATGAATGAATGATAGAATGCTGAACACAACACATATTTCTTCTTGGAATTCCCCTTTACTGCAAAAAGAAACTAACTTATGTCAACAACGTACTGTCTGGCTTTTTTTCAGAAAAGGAAGTGAATGGACTGATGGAAGAGCTGTTTGAAACTGTGAGTCATGATCCTTGTGCAAGAACTTGGGATGGTGAAACTGGATTCTCTAGCAAGCTCTGTGTTTGGGTCCCAGGGCCCCTCCGTACAGAAGGGTGGTCTGACCAAGGCAATTACCTTTCAGCCCACACAGGAGAGAATGTAGTGGCAGAAGTGTGCTAACTAATAATCTTTTGATTATCCAAATGTAGGTTATGTATAGTAAAATTTTCCTTGCAGACTTTTGGGTGGCTGCCCCAACTATCATTTGGTTTATCCTTAAAGGTTGCAAACTAGTTTTAGATTATTCTGAGCACAGTTACTACTGTCATAAATTTGTTTCTTGAAAGATACTTCTAATCATTTTGAGTTGTTCATGCTCTATCCTTACTGTTACAAGTAGGTTGATTGAGAGACTTTTTTCCTGGCATAGTAGCCATCCCATGTGCTGGATTCTGGGAGCCCTCAAGTGAGAAAGGTTCTAGCATGAGCTTTTTCTAGGTGCCAGCACTATTAAAGTCCTGTAAATTGTAGTATTCACATTCCCTTCTCACTGCTGGAGTGGCTTTCACATACCCTTTGCTCAGGAAAACCCTCCTTTTCTTTTGCTCTCAGTTCCAAGATGAAATGGGATTCTCCAACACAGAAGATGATGGCCCAAAGGAGGAGGAGCGTGTGCCTGAGCCTCGGCCTAATTTTAACACCCCTCAAGCCCTGCGGTAGGCTAGCCAAAGACCTTAACACTTAGAATGGAGGGAAAGTGTATGTCTGAAAAAGTTTTCAGAAATTTCAGTTAACAATTTCCTATCCCTACGTATGTGTCGTTACTGTCTAAGGATGCAGAACCCTATGGAGTCGTTAGGTGTAAAGTGAGCAAGTCTCCTTGTTACGGGGCAGTGCAGCTGTAGACTGAGCTGTATCTGTTTGGGAAGGGAGAAAAAACAGTAGCTGGAATCCATGGCAGCTTCTCCGGGTGAGTCGTGCTGGAGAGGTGAGAGGACTCTATGTGACCAGCCACAGAAACTACTATAAATCATAACGTACAGTATGTACCTGTTGGTCTCATTATTTGCCATTAACATCTGGTAAAGGTTAATGAGAACTTGTGAGTCACCTAGGCATTCATTGAGTGAGCCATGAAGCAGCTGTAGTGGTGCCCTGGGATCTGAAATAATGTGCTGCCTTCATCACATAAACTTGGCATTTCTGTTGCCCCACCCAAAAAGAAGAGGCTTTAATTTTTCCCCTATTTCTGTGATGGGTTTGCATAATTCATCTGTGTTTAAATTTGTCGTTTTCCTTCTGAATAGCAGCATACAGTCTTGATGATTGGTTAGAGGTCAGGGTGTGGTTTGTGCCAGGGGTGGAACAAAGCTGAGAGACCCACAGCCTTAAATGAGCCTTGTATTTTAATTTAATAACATTACCTGACTAGACAGCGGGGTTTCCATCTGACAGCTAGACTTCCAGGGAACTCGTAATTCAGTGAAAAAGATAAAGTATATACTGACCACCAGTGTGTAAAGGCCAGAAATATCAGTCATACTCCACCATAATAAATACCACAATAAAGCTACAAACAAAAATAGTCAAGATTTCCTTGTTTTTTCAGCTTTGTTAAGGTATCTTTGACAAAGCTGTAAGATGTTAAAATGTAATACGTGATGATTTGCTATAAATATGCATGGTAAAAGGATTCCCCCCATCAAGTTAATTAACACATCCACTGCCTTGCATTTTTACTTTTCTTTGAGAATGTTTTGAGATTTCTGAGAGGCTGTATTTGGCCCATTTATTTCCTTTTTTTTAAAATTTATTATTTTTATTTATTATTTTTTGTAAGTTTATTTTGATATCATTAATCTACAATTAAATGAGTAATATTATGGTGATTACACTACCCCCTTCATCAGGTACCCCCCCTCAACCCCATTACAGTCACTGTCCATCAGCATAACGAGATGCCATAGAGTCACTACTTGTCCTCTCTGGGTTGTACAGCCCTCCCTGTGCCCCCCCAACATTACATCTGCTAATCATAATGTCCCTTCTTCTCCCTTGCCCCTCCCTTCCCACCCATCCTCCCCAGTCCCTTTCCCTTTGGTAACTATTAGTCTGACCTTGGGTTCTGTGAGTCTCCTGCTGTTTTGTTCCTTCAGTTTTTTTTTTTTCTTAGTTCTTATACTCCACATATGAGTGAAATCATTTGGTACTTGTCTTTTTCAGCTTGGCTTATTTCACTGAGCATAATACCCTCTAGCTCCATCCATGTTGTTGCAAATGATAGGATTTGTTTTCTTCTTATGGCTGAATAATATTCCATTGTGTATATGTACCATCTTCTTTTATCCATTCATCTACTGATGGACACTTAGGTTGCTTCCATTTCTTTTTGGCTATTGTAAATAGTGCTGCGATAAACATAGGGCATCTGTCTTTTTCAAACTGGCTGCTGCATTCTTAGGTAAATTCCTAGGAGTGGAATTCCTGGGTCAAATGGTATTTCTATTTTGAGTTTTTTGAGGAACTTCCATACTGTTTTCCACAATGGTTGAACTAATTTGCAGTCCCACCAGCAGTGTAGGAGGGTTCCCTTTTCTCCACATCCTCGCCAACATTTGTTGTTGTTTGTGTTTTGGATGTTGGCCATCCTCACTGGTGTGAGGTGATATCTCATTGTGGTTTTAATCTGCATTTCTCTGATGATTAGCGATGTGGAGCATCTTTTCATGTGCCTGTTGGCCATCTGAATTTCTTCTTTGGAGAAGTGTCTATTCATGTCCTCTGCCCATTTCTTAATTGGATTATTTGCTTTTCTGTTTGTTGAGGTGCGTGAGTTCTTTATATATTTTGGATGTCAACCCCTTATCGGATATGTCATTTATGAATATATTCTCCCATACTGTAGGATGTCTTTTTGTTCTACTGATGGTGTCCTTTGCTGTACAGAAGCTTTTCAGCTTGATATAGTCCCACTTGTTCATTTTTGCTTTTGTTTCCCTTGCCCGGGGAGATATGTTCATGAAGAAGTCGCTCATGTTTATGTCCAAGAGATTTTTGCCTATATTTTTTCTAAGAGTTTTATGGTTTCATGACTTACATTCAGGTCTTTGATCCACCTTGAGTTTACCTTTGTGTATGGGGTTAGACAGTAGTCCAGTTTCATTCTCTTACATGTAGCTGTCCAGTTTTTCCAACACCAGCTGCTGAAGAGGCCATCATCTCCCCAATGTATATTCAAGGCTCCCTTATCAAATATTAATTGACTGTATGTGTTTGGGTTGATGTTTAGATTTTCTATTCTATTCCACTGATCTGTGGGTCTGTTTTTGTGCCAATACCAAATTGTCTTGATTACTGTGGCTTTGTAGTAGAGCTTGAAGTCAGGGAGCGTAATTCCCCCTGTTTTATTCCTCCTTCTCAGGATTGCTTTGGCTATTCGGGGTCTTTTGTGGTTCCATATGAATTTTAGAATTATTTGTTCCAGTTCATTGAAGAAAGCTGTTGGTAGTTTGATAGGGATTGCGTTGAATCTGTAGATTGCTTTAGGTAGTATAGCCATTTTGACAATATTTATTCTTCCTAGCCAAGAGCATGGGATGCATTTCCATTTGTTAGTGTCCTCTTTAATTTCTCTTAGGAATGTCTTGTAGTTGTCAGGGTACAGGTCTTTCACTTCCTTCGTTAGGTTTATTCCTAGGTATTTTATTCTTTTTGATGCAGTTGTGAATGGAATTGTTTTTCTGATTTCTCTTTCTGTTATTTCATTGTTAGTGTATAGGAAAGCAACAGATTTCTGTGTGTTAATTTTGTATCCTGCAACTTTGCTGAATTCAGATATTAGTTCTAGTAGTTTTGGGGTGGAGTCTTTAGGGTTTTTTATGTACAATATCATGTCATCTGCAAATAGTGACAATTTGACTTCTTCTTTACCAATCTGGATGCCTTGTATGTCTGTGTTTTGTCTGATTGCCGTGGCTAGGACCTCCAGTACTGTGTTGAATAACAGTGGAGAGAGTGCGCATCCCTGTCGTGTTCCCGATCTTAGATGAAAAGCTTTCAGCTTCTCGCCGTTAAGTATGATGTTAGCTGTGGGTTTGTCATATATGGCCTTTATGATGTTGAGGTACTTGCCCTATACCCATTTTGTTGAGAGTTTTAATCATGAATGGATGCTGAATTTTGTCAAATGCTTTTTCAGCATCTATGGAGATGATCATGTGGTTTTTGTTCTTCTTTTTGTTGATGTGGTGGATGATGTTGATGGATTTTCGAATGTTGTACCATCCTTGCATCCCTGGGATGAATCCCACTTGATCATGGTGTATGATCCTCTTGATGTATTTTTGAATTCGGTTTGCTAATATTTTGTTGAGTATTTTTGCATCTACGTTCATCAGGGATATTGGTCTGTAATTTTCTTTTTTGGTGAGGTCTTTGCCCGGTTTTGGTATTAGAGTGATGCTGGCTTCATAGAATGAGTTTGGAAGTATTCCCTCCTCTTCTATTTTTTGGAAAACTTTAAGGAGAATCGGTGTTATTTCTTCTCTATATGTCTGGTAGAATTCAGAGGTGAATCCATCAGGCCCAGGGGTTTTGTTCTTGGGTAGTTTTTTGATTACTGCTTCAATTTCGTTGCTGGTGATTGGTCTGTTTAGTTTTTCTGTTTCTTGTTTGGTCAGTTTTGGAAGATTGTATTTTTCTAAAAAGTTGTCCATTTCTTCTAGGTTTTCCAGCTTGTTAGCATATAGATTCTCATAATATTCTCTTACAATTCTTTGTATTTCTGTGGGATCTGTCGTGATTTTTCCTTTCTCATTTCTGATTCTGTTTATGTGTGTAGATTCTCTTTTTCTCTTAATGAGTCTGGCTAGGGGTTTATCTATTTTGTTTATTTTTTCAAAGAACTGGCTCTTGGTTTCATTGATTTTTTTCTATTGTTTTGTTCTTCTCAATTTTATTTATTTCTTCTTTGATCTTTATTATGTCCCTCCTTCTGGTGACTTTGGGTCTCATTTGTTCTTCTTTTTCCAATTTCAGTAATTGTGTCTTTAGACTGTTCATTTGGGAATGTTCTTCTTTCTTTAGATAGGCCTGGATTGCAATATCGTTCCTCTTAGAACTGCCTTTGCTGTGTCCCATAGAAGCTGCGGCTTTGTGTTGTTGTTGTCATTTGTCTTCATATACTCTTTGATTTCTGTTTTGATTTGGTCATTGACCCATTGATTAATTAGGAGAATGTTGTTAAGTCTCCATGTATTTGTGAGCCTTTTTGTTTTCTTTCTAAAGTTTAATTCTAGTTTAATACCTTTATGATCCGAGAAGTTGGTTGGTAGAATTTCAGTATTTTCGATTTTACTGAGGTTCTTTTTGTGGCCTAGTATGTGGTCTATTCTGGAAAATGTTCCATGTGCACTTGAGAAGAATGTGTATCCTGTTGCTTTTGGGTGTAGAGTTCTGTAGATGTCTGTTAGGTCCATCTGTTCTAGTGTGTTGTTCAGTGCCTCTGTGTCTTTACTTATTTTCTGTCTGGTTGATCTGTCCCTTGGAGTGAGTGGTGTTGGCCCATTTATTTCAAGCCATAGTTCATAGAACAAAATTCTGGTGTAGCAGAATGGAGTCATTCTTCCTGGGAACATTTTATAATGGGATTTGATCTATAGACACATTTCAGTTCCACTAATTAACTGTATATAAATCTTTTAATTTAGGGAATTATATAACTCCTGTTAAATCCTTGTTAAAGTTCTGTTACTTTACGGAGTTTGGTGGCTCTTTGGGCTGCTGCTGCCTCCCTTTCAGCTGGAAGTGCAAACCAGGTTTAGTTTTTGACTAAATAAATCTCATGGGGACAGTGAGCCATCTGTGCTCCTCTTACTAACTCTGTAATATCTGTTAAACTCAGTCATAGGATATTTCTTTGCTTTGTTTTATTGATGTATAGTTGATATACACTGTTATGTAGGTATGGGCTCTTTTTGCATTGTCTACTTTTTTTGTGCTTCTGCTCTGTTCGTCTGCTGGTAGTGCAGGTCATTGAGAGTCTTCAGTTCTCAGTAAAGATTATACAGAGGACAGTCCCATGTCTTCAGGTTTTTTTCCTGTGTCTGCCCACATTCATAGTAAATACTATAAAAGGAAACAGTCTTTATCCCCAGAGGGTATAGAAAAAAGTCTACCATTTAATTATTGTTATATATAGTATAGAGGATTTCTTGAAATAATGGTAACCTACTCATTGCAGCTACTTTAGCAGGGCTTATCCTAATGGCCCAGAGTACCAGCTCAGGTGTTATCACTGTCGTGTCTTGTTCTGCCTCTACCTCAGGAACAGTGGGGTAGGTATTCAGAGTCTTGCTGCAGCCCTGGACACAGGTTAGAAAACTTGAGGGAGTCAAATGGCTAAAAGAAAATACTTTCATGGAGAGTAGTAGGGTTGATGCTTGAACCAGCTTCTCAGTATTCATCTAAACTGCCACGTAGCTTGGTATATCCCTTTCTTGCTTCAGGCTTGAAGGTCATCTGGCTTTTTAAGGAAGGCAGGGCAGCTGAATGGATGGAAGTGGGAGAATGGGAGAAGCTAGACCTGGGATAGGAATAATGGGTAGATTAGAGAACAGATGCTGTACATTGAGAAGACTATCATTGCTAAGAAGAATCCCAGATCAATATGGATATCAGTATGATGCAAGAATGATGAGTTTCATTAGCCCCAGATGTTTTGCTGCTCCTAGATTTTTGTTAAATTTCTCTTTCATTTATATGTTACTTAGAGGACTGATTATAGGAGAATGGGAGGGGTGCAATTCAGAACCATCTTAATTGAATCTGTGCTAGCAACTTGGGAAAAGATTTGGATAGGCCAGGAGTTTACCTATTGGCTAAAATGGGATTTGGGGATTAGCACTAGATGCAAATTATTCAGCCTTTCTTAGTCCACTATTAGTAGGAAGTGGGTGTGTTGTGGACCTAGGGAAACATTCAAATTCAGCCATCTCCCTGTTGGGGATAGGTTTGAGGAACCACTGGCCAATTTGCTAAGTGAACAACATCGCACAGTGAAAGAGCTGCTTGAACAACTGAAGATGAAGAAATCCTCAGCCAAACAGCAGCAGGAAGTCGAGAGGGTTAAGCCCCAGAGTGAGAAAGTTCAACAGACTCTGATTCTAGACCCCGCCCAGAGGAGGAGACTCCAGCAGCAGATGCAGCAGGTAAGACTTCTGGTAATGAGAGTATTGGATTGTCCCTTGACCTTACACTGAAGCCAAAAAAAGTCACAAACAGGTGTCTGTATATCCACTGAAACCATAGGACCACAGAGTCTTCACATTGTTGGGACCTTGAAATGTCGTCATGTTCGTGTCCTTATGGCTCAGGCAAGAAAGCACATATGGACCCTGGCAGTACTCAGAGCTACATGTCAAGGAATCCTTAGTAATCCTTTCTGAATTTAATATCCTCACTCCCAAAGTAGTTTTTTCTTCTTCCTAATCTTAGGTCCTCTGGTTTGAGATTAAAATTTTTTGTTTCTGTCAGTTTGTTCAAGGAAAACATATTTGAAAAATTCATACGGAGATACTTTGTCATTCTCATAGTCTCTCCAGAAAGCAAAACATGGTAAAGTTGCAAACATCTTGGTAAGGTCTTCTGGGTTCCTGAAATGACAACATTGTAACATGTCACTGTATTATTTTCTTTCCCTCCCCAGCATGTGCAGCTCTTGACGCAAATTCACCTTCTCGCCGCCTCCAACCCCAGTCTCAGTTCAGAGGCCAGTACCACCAGGATATTTCTTGTAAGGTTCCACACCTCTAACTAGATCTAAAGACTTGAGTGTGCAAGTAGCTTGGCAGGTCGTTTCTCATAGAAATCCACCCATCATAGTCTCTATTTATTCTACTCTCCTGCATATTTTGGTAGCTGTTCCTGTGACTTCCTGTGTTTGCTAAGAGAATATAGCCACTGACTCCCAAGAAAGGACAGACTACATTCAGTTTTCTTAAGACTATTCCTCTGACTTTTTTATTGGGTCCTTTTTTTCATCTTTAGATCCACCTTGACTTTTGAGGCTTTTTGGTACTTCTGTTCTTTTTAGTGAATTCATTATCCACTTATTCGTCTCAATATCAGTGTTTTATGTATAAAATTAATTTTGCTCTTGACAATTGGAAATATTTTGGAGGAAGGGGTTTTAGTATTGAAATTTTATTAAACTCTGTAAAAATTGACCCTGAACTTTGAGCAAATAGTGATGATACTCGTTGCATCTTGGGTAAGTCTCTTTGGAGTTTGCTAGTATGTTCGCTAGTACTCCAAGCTTCTCTGGTTGTCAGCAGGGTGTATTCACCTTTTACTGACGAGCATAAGAAGTGCTTTGTTCTAGGTGTTGTTCAGAGAAACCAAAAGACAAGACATTTTAAAGAGCAATGAGTCTCACTCTTGAGAACCTTAATTCTGGCTGGGGAACTAGGTAGACCATACATCCATACTCAGTCTAAGAATGAAACAAGAACTAAGGAGAGTGTAACGAACCCAAAAAATATCTGGGGCCTTAGCAGAAGAGCAGTCTTAATGGAATAATGTTAATTATGAAAGAATTTGTGATTTTTACCTGTTTTTGGCTTAAAGTAGGACAGCCTTTCACTCAAAAACTAAGGGCTACTGGTATTAATTGTCTAGAACTTAGATCTCCGTTGTCTTGTTTTCCCAGAAAGAGCTGGGAACCTTTGCTCAAAGCTCCATCGCTCTTCACCATCAGTTCAACCCCAAGTTTCAGACCTTGTTCCAACCTTGTAACCTGATGGGAGCTATGCAGCTCATTGAAGACTTCAACACACATGTCACCATTGACTGGAGTCCTCGTAAAACTGTCAAGAAGACTGGTAGGGGACAGATGTGTCCACTTCAAGTTTTTACTTGCAGTGAGAGGTGGCAGTCTTACCCATACATGATGTCTTAGGGATAATTTCCTAGGGATGGAGGAGGCAGGATATTTGTAATTTCTTCCTTCTTTCTTTTATTCTTCCTTTGTACTCATATTTTCAAGTTCTAGAATTACATGGACTTCACTAGGGGATGGAGGCAGTGGACAGGATAGGCTTGGGGGTAAGAGATCTGAGGCTCAATGCTACGAATTGGACTTAAATAGATGTGAGAATAAGGTCAAGAAAGTGGTAAAGTTGGGTTGTGTTTAGGTTTTTACTCTTCTTCATTAAGATCATTTTATTTCCCATAATGATCATAGTGGTATCTCCATTTTGAAGGAAACATTGATTTGGAAGTGAGGCACAAATTAGAGATAATGTACATTTGCATGTTCAGTATTTTAAAGACATTGACGTGTTTGGTTTCTATCTTGCATTGGTTTAGTATTTTTGAGAAATTCTTTGCTCTTCCCTTAAAATAAAGTTGCTTCTGATGTTTTCTGGTTTAGCAAATTAGTTATAGTTTGCTCTGGAATTTTCTTTGTCTTTGGACTTGATTGAAATTCCTTACTTATAGATAAATTGAATATAGTTGAATTTAAACGCATTATGTCATAGACACTGATCTCAAACTATTTTATTAGCTATATGTTGTTAAAGAAAACTTAATTTAACACCAAGCTACGGTAATAACTTACACATATGGTGTCCTGTGTGTTTCTTCTGGGGATATAAAAATAACATTTATGGAAGGAGAAATATGGATGGATATAGTCGTGCATATCTCTGGAAAGGCAAAAGTGCCTGGAATTGAGAGGCTTAGACAGCAAGACAGAAATGAATGAGACTGAATTGTCTCATTCCTTGTATGGTCTTTTTGTTCTTAACCTCAGGAGGAAACTGGGAGAACTTTATGAAAGTTAAATAAGAATCAAATAAAATAAAATTTGGAATACCAGATTTGTGAGGGAAATTAAAGAAGTTGGAGTCTTATCTTGGAAGAAGGAAAGCATTGTTGAAGGTCACTTATCTTTCAAGGATTTAAAGGGGGAAGGAGGTAAAAATTTTTTGCGCATACACTATGTGCCAGGTATTACTAGGTGCTTCGTAAGGACTTACGTTACTTAGTGTGTCAAGTGTTCCACATAGGAAAGAATAAGAATCAACTTTTAATAACATTGGATGGGGTTCCCTTTAGGTATATGTTAGACTGAGGAAGATTATGGAAACTTTGGGGGAGGGTGTGTGGGTGGGAGGGCATTAAGTTAGATAGGAGCAGCTCTGTCTAAATGCAAACATGCACTCAGAAGCTTTTGTGAAGCCCTCTTTTGTTCTAGAATTTCATTTATGGATTTTTTTTTTTCTAACAGCCTATGAATTTCCCTGTTTGCCAAAGCAAGTGGCTTGGATCCTGGCCACAAGCAAGGTTTTCATGTATCCAGAGCTACTTCCAGTGTGTTCTCTGAAGGCAAAGAATCCCCAGAATAAGATTTTATTCACGAAGGCTGAGGACAAGTAAGGGTTTGCAGTAGGGGAACAAGCACATAATAACCTGAAGAGAAGCTAGTTCTTTTTTGTTGAGGAGCTTAGGGGAAATAGGCATGTATAATAAGACATGGACATAAAAGACAAAAAGAAAATTGGTATAGATGGGCAGAATTCCATAGTATATGCTTGTTCCAACAGTGCCAAGTTCTGCTTTTGGGGGGAATGACATGAACATTTTTGAGTCATTTTTGTCATTTATTGTGAATTATTTTTGTTTTCTGTTTATTTTAAAAACCAATTTCATAATATTTTTAGAGGGAAATTTTCAAAGGAAAAAATATTTTATCATTATCCTAACCACCCCAAAACAATGATTTTTCTGTTTGCATTTCTTATATAATTATCAGCAACTTAAATAGAATTTTGTTTTGCTTTTTTTAACCTAAGGTCTTGAAATTGCATTTCATGGTCCTTTTTTTTTTTGTTTCTGTGTATTATCTTTTAAAGCAATATTTAATAACCCTCTCATAGTCCTTTTATTGGCCACTGTTTTTTTCTCCCCTTGTTTTGCTACTGTAGATGAGGCTTCACTAAATATCTTTGTGCATAGAGCTTTTGAAAATCTATTTAAGTTTATTCCTTTGGTTAAATTCCAAAGAATGACATTATTTGATAAAGGTTATGATCTTTTTATGGCTCTTGATAAGTGTTACCCTACTGCCATCAGCAGATAGGTACATAGGTAATCATAGTTGAATACGTTGTTGGTTGGTAGTGTTGGTGCTGATTTAATATGCCTAACCTAGTGCCCATTATTCATTTTATCTTTGTTTTATTAGAACCATTCTTCTTCCTCTGTAGCCCTTTGAACTTTGTGTTATTAGTATAAAACCCATCACAACCTGACATTTATTAGTGATTTATGCCTCATTTTTCCTCTTCCCTCTTGGTTGTGAACTTGTGACTGAGTTGTAGCTCCCGGGGCAGCAAGCATGTTTGCAGCCCAGGGTGAATAAACCAGTGAAACTGGTGAAGCTGAAATCAGTCAAGGGGAAAGAGACCTTTTATTTGCTCACAGGGAGCTGTGCTTTAGCTGCTGCTCTCACTCTCCTCTAGTCCCACGCTTGCCTCTTCATCCGCAGCTTCAGGGAGCAACTCTGTGGCGGTTCCTGGTGACTGACATGCACCAGGCCAATTACTCAGCAGAGGGGAGAAGAGAACAACGTCTCTGCACCCCTAGTTAAATGCCTATTGATATGGAAATGGACTAAGGCCAGGCCAGAGATTCTGGAAATATTGCAATTTTACCCACAGTCTTATTCATAGTTCTTATTAGCACTCAGTAAATATCTTAAATTTTCTCTTGAGCAGCAAGCCATTAAATTGTACAGGAATTACATGTAGAGAAGGTAGATTGTACCTGGGGAGTTATTTGTGGAGGCTTTTCAGAAGACTGAAGTGACATTTAGCGTCATTGCTTTTTCTCAGTTTGTTAGCTTTAGGACTGAAGCACTTTGAAGGGACTGAGTTTCCTAAGCCTCTAATCAGCAAGTACCTTCTAACCTGCAAGACTGCCCACCAGCTGACAGTGAGGATCAAGAACCTTAACATGAACAGAGCTCCTGACAACATCATTAAAGTAAGTGCTTCCCGCAAGTCCCACCTGGGGGCCTCCCCTCTGTACAACCATTCTTTTTCTTCCTTTTAGTCCAGTGAAGAGAGGGACTTTTCATCTAAGGCTAATTCCTTCCTCCTGTGCACTAGATTAATTCCCCTCTTGCTGTTCCAGGACACTGATCCATTATTTTCCTCTGGAATATCATCTTCTTCTGTTAAGGATATTTCCCCTAATCTTAAATTGTTCAATCTTAAAATATTTCTCTATATTTGATTAGCATAGTAAGCCTGCCCTCAACTATTCCTGGTAGCCTCAGTCCCAAGGTCATCCTTTCCAGCCACGCTTCTGCCAGGGCAGGGGAAGAGGCTGTCACCTGGTACAGCAAACAGGAGAGAGGATGTGTGGTCTCACTGCCTCTTCAACAGATTTAACCTGTCCCCGTCATCTTTGCCAGTTTGTAATTCCAGCTTCACCTCCACTTCCAGAGGTATCTGGTGTCCTGTCCTTTTGCCAACCCTTGACATAAATTTAGTTGGCCCTCAACTTTTCTCAAGATGGAATTTGGTTTTCTTCATTATCCTGTGTCAGTTACCACTCACCCACCCACCTGCTTGTTATTTTGTTGCTTTTACCTTTTCTCTTATACTCTCTCTCCTTCTAGGCTTTTACCTTAAGAAATTCCTTTCTGTTGTTTTCGTGGGGTTTCAAGAGGGAACAAAGTCAAATGGATGTTTAGATTAACAAAAACAGTTAATCTGCCTATGAACGTGTGGGTATTGTCTGCACAAAGATCTTGAATTATTTCCCAACTGGTTATCCAGTGGATGCTTTTCTGCTCTTATCCTATTTAACTCCACAGTTGATACTACAGTTCACTCATTCCTTCCTCAAACTGTTCTCTTCTCTTCTCTTCTGTGATTCCAGGATTCTTACCTCTGTCTGTTTGTGAGCTTTTCTTCCTCCGTTCTGCCCTGAAATGTCAGGGTTCCACAGTAAAGTCTCAGTGTGGTCTCTTCCAAATTCATGATTTTTAATATAATCTGTCTCTTCATGGTTTTCAAGTCTATATCTTCAGTCCAGATTTCCCTCCTAAATTCCAGTTTAGTGTGGCCAACTATTTAAAGGAATTCATACCTCAGTTGCCTCACTAAGTCCTTGAATTGAATTTTGGGCTCCCTTGTACACCCTCCAGTTGTTGCCACTGACACCACCACGAAGAGCAGATTCCCCTTCCCTAACTTACCTCGTCTGTGATCTGTGTTCTCTGTATGACATTACTGTCTAGCCATTTTCTCAATCCATAAACTTGGTAGCTATCCTCAGCTCATGTTTGATCACTACCATATGCCTGTTAGTCACCAGCTCCTTAGTTTCTTTTTTTTTTAATTTTAATTAATTTTATTATGAATAACATGTTATATAAATTTACATTTGTTATATATCACTCAGCTTGCTTTTCCTTTTCCAGGAATGGAGCACTATTTTTTACCATGTAAATTATCTGCTTCTCCTGTATAAATCACTTTATACACTTTCATAGAAACTCATTATATATGAAACCCAAAGGATCTTAGACTGAGGACTTAGTAGGATGCAATGGTGTTTTCATTACTGACCTTAGATTTTTTTTTATACTTTATTTTGGTATTATTAATGTACAATTACATGAGCAACATTATGGTTACTAGACTCCCCCTATTATCAAGTCCCCACCACATACCCCATTACAGTTACTGTCCATCAGTGTAGTAAGATGCTGTAGAATCACCAGTGCCTTAGTTTCTTACTCTATTTCCTACTCTGTTGTCTACTGCCTTAGTTCAGGCATTTCTTGCACCTGGATTAATGCAGTAGTTGTCCAACTGCTATCTAATTCTGGCTCCAGTTGTTCTGTCCTTCACACTGCTGCCATAGCCACTTCTGTCTCATCCTTCAGAGGAGAGTTCAGACTGGTTAGTATGGCCCAGGAGGGCCAACCCTGCCTCCCTCTGACTTGTCTCCTGAAATCTCTCCACATTCCTTTAGTTGTAGCCAGACCAATCTCTTGTGGCTTCTAACACTTATATGATTTTGAACAAGAAGTATGCTCTACCCTTCCCTGCCTCTTGCAGCAAACTGTTTCATTACGATCCATCTATAGTTGCATCTGATGTAGAAAAATCTTCACTGCAAATTTGAGTCGTGTGTCATTTTTTGTCCACATCTCTGTTTAGTTTCTTATGTAGAAGGTCATTGGTCTACTTGACTGTCTCTCCCACTAGTCTGTAAGCAGCTTGAGAGCAGGAAATTGCTTCTCTTATTTGTATGCTTAGCTTGTAGCACAATGCCTGGCACATAGAAGGCATTCAACAAGTGTTGAATGAATGGATGCTTACTGTCAGTGTAAGTTCAATCCCTTTTTTCATTTACTCTTGAAACTGAACCATCTTAGTTCGTTTTCCTTTCCTTTCTCTTCTCTTCTCACGTCCTCTGCGCCTTTATTTGCTTAAAAGGAAGCTTCTGTGTGTTGGTATAACGGTTCAGGCACTATCACTGTAGCTGTTGAGCAGGAGGAAATTTTAAATGAGATCCCTCTCACCATCTGCTTCCTTTTCTCTGTGACCTGACTTTTCCCCTCCTGGTGACCAGAATGGAGCTCATCAGTTAGAAGATACTGAGTACTTGTAAAATCTTCAGTAACTCGAGATTAGTTTATTCGAAATGCAGAAGCATTCAGCACATGCCTTATATATATATGTATATGTGGATGTCTGTGTGTGCATCTTTATCTCAAACCACTGCCCATCCTACTCTCCATCCTGACGGAGGGCAGTGTTTCTGAAAGGAATATAATTCATTCTTTATTTCTTCCTGCTTAGTTTTATAAGAAGACCAAGCAGCTGCCCATCTTAGTGAAGTGCTGTGAAGAGATCCAGCCACATCAGTGGAAGCCACCCATAGAGAGGGAAGAACATCGGCTTCCATTCTGGTTAAAGGTACAGCCCTCCTCCTTAAAGTATGTTGGAGACAGAGGATCACTAAAACCCAGTAAAAATATCAAGGGCTATTTTGCACCTCTAAGGTTTTAGTTATAGAACTAAGACTTCAGAAACCTTCCTCATTCACCTTTCCTCTCCTACCTCTCCTCTGCACCCCCACCAGGGGATTCCACAACTTTTTTTTTTTGATATTTTTTTTTATAATTTATTTTGGTATCATTAATCTACAATTACATGTGCAATATTATGGTTATTAAACTACCCCCTTCATCAGGTCCCCCCCACCAACCCCATTACACTCACTGTCCATCAGCGTAGTGAAATGCTATAGAGTCACTACTTGTCTTCTCTGAGTTGTACAGCCCTCCCCGTGCCCCCCCAACATTACATCTGCTAATCGTAATGCCCCCTTTTCCCCCTTGTCCCTCCCTTCCCACCCATCCTTCCCAGTCCCTTTCCCTTTGGTAACTATTAGTCTGTTTTTGGGTTCTGTGAGTCTGCTGCTGTTTTGTTCCTTCAGGTTTTTTTCTTTGTTCTTATGTTCCACATATGAGTGAAATCATTTGATACTTTTCTTTTATGGCTTGGCTTATTTCACTGAGCATAATACCCTCTAGCTCCACCCATGTTGTTGCAAATGGTAGGATTTGTTTTCTTCTTATGGCTGAATTCCATTATGTATATGTACATTCCATTGTGTATATGTACCACATCTTCTTTATCCATTCATCTACTCATGGACACTTAGGTTGCTTCCATTTCTTGGCTATTGTAAATAGTGCTGCAATAAACATAGGGGTGCATCTGTCTTTTTCAAATTGGGCTGCTGCATTCTTAGGGTAAATTCCTAGGAGTGGAATTCCTGGGTCAAATGGTATTTCTATTTTGAGTTTTTTGAGGAACCTCCTACTGCTTTCCACAATGGTTGAACTAATTTGCATTCCCACCAGCAGTGTAGGAGGGTTCCCTTTTCTCCACATCCTCGCCAACATTTGTTGTTGTTTGTGTTTTGGATGTTGGCCATCCTCACTGGTGTGAGGTGATATCTCATTGTGGTTTTAATCTGCATTTCTCTGATGATTAGCGATGTGGAGCATCTTTCATGTGCCTGTTGGCCATCTGAATTTCTTCTTTGGAGAAGTGTCTGTTCAGCTCCTCTGCCCATTTTTTTTTTTTTTTTTT
>JAVSCE010002494.1:0-113061 GCA_032199065.1 Smutsia gigantea | reverse complement strand
AAAAATTTCGTCTAATCATTTATGTTTTTTTTCCCTCCTCCTTACTCCATCTATTTGCTGGTTCTGACCTATACATGCCACTTTCTTATTCATTCCTGATTTCTACTTGAACTTTTAAGAAAAGTCCTTCCAAAAATCCCAAGCCACATTAAGAACATTTTTGTGTGTTTTTGTAACACAGTATACCTAATAGAGGATCTAAAAACATTATTGAAATCAGGATTTTTAAAATCTTGTTTAATGTAATAACCACAGACTGTAGGAGACTGAGATATAGAGTTAATTCAATGTAATATTTACCCTCAGACCTAGATCAAGTTATATTATTTACTATGTGGACTCAATTTTAAAACTACTCTGACACCTCTTACTTTTGCCATATCCATGACTCTAATTTAGGGGATTCTTGTTAGCTTTTACTTTTGGTGGTGAAAATGTTCAGAGTGGCTCCTAAGTCACATCATAACCTGACTATACACTCATTACATATACGATACCTGCCAGAAGGCAAAAAAAGTTTTAATTGACTTATTCCTGTGTTTGGCAGAGAAATAGTTTCTGTTTTATCGATTCCATTCCTGCTTCCTTAACACACCTCCCACAAATATATTAACACCAGAGATTCAAACTCATAAATTATGAATTAGGACCAGCAACTTCTCAGTGGTTGTTCTTCAGCTAACACCAACTAATGACATTAATACCTGCTAAATGATTTTGTTCACCAATGCTTGTTTAAGGTCATAGGTACATTGAAAAAAAAACCCACATCATTTGCTATATAAATTCCAATTAATTGGCTGTGTGAGGGTTTCACTTAATTGCTTTAAAGTAGTCCTTTTCTTCAGAAGTGGGAGATACTCAGTACTCACCATCTGCCCATTTCCCATAGTATATCTCCGAGAGTTTACAGGTTTTGGTAAAGAGATGCAGGTATGACCCTGGTTTGTTATTCTAGGATGAGCCAGGCATTCCCAAGAATGTGAGTATCACACAGCTAAAAATAAACTAAATGAATAGTTACAATAGATTACTCAATTAAAATAATTAAATAGACTAATAGATTTGAGATATGGAAAATAAAACATATAGAGAACACCTACCTCTCTTTCCTTCAGTCTTAACACAACTGTGCCTTACACAACCCTGGAAATTTTAAGCCTTGTCCTTGGTCCCAAATATCTTGAAAATAAATTGACCCTATTGTTTGACACTATATGTTTACTTCTTTTGTGTTTTAGAAAACTGAACATTTTAGAGAGTGCAGGAATGTAAATTAAGTCAGAAGATGATTTCCAATTCAAGGTTGCTTGTAGAAGTCTTTCATTTCATCTATTTTTAGGAGACCTACTATTTGTTGATATACAAATCCAGCCCTATCAAAGTCTTCAATCAATTCAAAGTTATAAACTCTTCTTTCTTTAACAATTCAATTAACTATTCATATCTCTCTACTTTTGTAAAACGTATCAAACTAGTTCTTAAAGAAGATAATTTTATAAGTCTCTTAAAGACCACAGACATCAATTTAAGTTGGGTATTTATCCATGAACATCCCAAGGGTTAGAAGGATGAATAAAAGCATGTATGTGGACAGATGTCCCGGATGAATTACGATCCAATGTTATTATCAATGTTTTGTGTAACCTTTTGGCAAAGATCCTGGAACAGGCAGCAGTGGGGATGGTGTCTTCAGAGAATTGAAGATTCCACAATGGTATTCAACGTAGGACTTTACACAAAATAAAAATCTAATGAAAAAGAGCAAGACTACCTTTTCCTACTTTTCTATTCAATAACATCTATAGCTGCTAATAGCTGTAACAGAATAGTTATCCCTTTTCTCCTTTGATAACATATTTTTACCTATAGTATTTCTTATTTTAAAAAATTAACATAACAAAAATAGAAAAATTAAGCTTCAAGCTATAAACCACCCTAATGTCTCTATTATGCCCTTCCATAAATTTCCTATGTAAATATATTCATATTAATGTGTCTATTCACAAATATGAGACATCCATTATGGGTTGTTTTTCAAAACACTTTGACAAAAACTAAAAATTATTTTTAAATTAATAGTTATAAATTTGTATAATCACTTGGGGAATATGTAACATTTATTTTGGTGTGTGCCATCATAATTTGAAATCAGTCCTACCAGTTAAAACTTTGTGCCTTCTTAAAATACTTTCACTATTATAAACAAATGTCTACCTTGGGCTTATTATATGATTCTATAATTTTTATTATAAATTTATGTCACTTTTTAAATCAAACTTCAGCTATGATGCAGAATATGTACAAATATCTTTTTCCTCTTACAATATTTCCTAGAACTGAACACTCATCTTTATTACTTCTGATATGTTAAAAACTTAATTGTTATGTATGTTGCAAATATTTTACCACTTATTTGTTGGTTTTATTTATGTTTATGCTGTATTATTTACATAGAATCTCGTTACATTTCACAAAAAAATTTATATTTCTTTGAACAGCCTTCAGATTTTTCATATCCTTCATACATTATATTTTTTTAATTAGTCATGCTTTTTTCAAATTTTTTTGCTTAATATTTATCAATTTTATTAATATTTAATAAACTTTTACTATTAAACATTTAATATTTAATAATGATATTTGTTAGTATTTACTAATATTTAATAAAAATTAAATATTTGAATTTTAAACCATAATGGTTTTCTATGAACCAACCAAAGCAATCATCAGAAAAGAGAACAAAGCTGGAGGTATCACATTTCTGAATTTCAAAAGTATTCTACAAAGCTACAGTTAAAACACTGTGGTCCTGGCATAAAAACAGACACACAGATCAATGGAATAGAATATACGGCCCAGAAATATGCCTCCATATACATTATTTGACAAGGGAGTCAAGAACACTTAATGGGAAAGGAGTCTTTTCAATAATGGTATTAGGAAACTGAATGACCACATACAGAAAAATGGAATTGGATCCCTGACTTACACAGCTAATGTAAATTAACTGGAAGTGTATTAAAGACTTAATCAGAAGACATGCAACTATAAAACACCTAGAAGACAATATAGGGAAGAACCTCCTTTACATTAGTATTGGGAATAATATTTTCAATATGACACAAAAACCAGTGACAAAAGCAAAAATCACTAAGTGGGACATATTTATTTAACATCAAACTAAGAAAATTTTCCATAAAAGGAAACCATCAACAAACTGAAAAGGCAACCTACTGAACAGAATATTTTTGCAAACCATACCAGATAAACAATATGGATGATCCTCAAAAATTCCAAAATACATAAGAAACACATACAACTCAATAACAACGACAAAAAAAAAAACAACCGATTCAAACATGGGGAGATGAACTACACAGACATTTTTAAAAGAAGACTTCCACAAGGCTCCCAGATATATGAAATGATGATCAACATCATACATCATCAGGGAAATACAAATCAGAACCGCAATGAACTATTATGTCCCACCTGTTAGAAAAGCTGTCATCAAATAAAACAAATTTTGGTAAGGATACCAAGAAAAGGGAACCCCTCTACACCACCAGTGGGAATATAAATTGGTCAGCCATTATGCAAAACAGTATGGATGGTACTCAGAAAATTAAAATAGAACTTCCTCATGATCCATCAATCCACTTTTGGATATATATACAAAGGAAAAACAGGTGCTGAAAAGATATGTGCACACCCATATTTATTGCAGCATTATTCACAATAGCTAAAATAGGAAACAACCTAATTGTCTAGCCACAGATGAATGAAAAAAGGAGATGTGGTACATACATTCAATGGAATATTATTCCGCATCAGGAAAGAAGGAAATTCTGCCATTTGTGACAACATGCATAAACTTTGAAGGCATTATGCGAAGTGAGATAAGTCAGACAGAGAAAGACCAATACTGTCTGATATAACTGATGTGTGCAATCTAAAAAAGTTTCTGTGAGAACCAGTTTCCATAAAAACAGAGTAGAATGGTGGTTACCAGGAGATGGTGGTGGGGAAATGGGGATATGTTATTAAAGTGTATAAACTCGCAATTAGAAGATGAATAAGTTCTGTAGCTCTCATGCACAGCATAGTGGTTATAATCGACAATATTGTATTATATACTTCAAAACTAAGAGAATAATCTTAAAAGTTCTCACCACAAAAAAGTGATAATTATGTGATATGATAGAGATGGTAAATAAAGCTATCATGGTAGTCATATTTCAAAATATAATGTACCTAATTAACACACTGTAGACCTTAAATTTACACAAAGTACTGTATATTATATCTCAATAAAAATTCATCATGAAGATACAATGACTATAATTATATATGTACTCAATATCACAGTACCTAAATATATAAAATAAATATTAAAAGAACTGAAGGGAAATAGAGAAAAATACAAAAATATTAGGGGGCTTCAATACCAAAGTTTCAACAATGATAAAACATCCAATCAGAAATTCAATAAGGAAACAGAGGAAAACACTATAGACCAAATGGATCTAACAGGACTATACAGAACGTTACCCACCCAATATCAGCAGAGTACACAATCCCCTCAGGCATTGACAGCCCATTCTCCAGTGAAGATCTCATGTTAGGCTATAAGTCTTAAATTTAAGAAAATTAAAACCATATCAAATATCTTTTCTGACCCGCAATGCCATGAAGCTAGAAATTAATACCAGAAGAAAAATTGGAAAATCCACAAATATGTGGAAATTAAACAAAATACTCCTGAACAACCAATATTCTAACCAAAAGGGTAGCCACTGAAGGCTTTTTTATAACTAAAATCAATAATCCAAAGTGGAAATAATGTGGAATCATAACAAACATTAATTCTTTCTAGTGCTCATTGAATTTTAGTGAGTGAATATTCTTGCATTTCAATTCTTTTAAATTTGTTAAGTTATTATTATGATCCAGAATATAGATTATGTTGGTGAATTATCCATGTGCACTTAAGAAGAATGTGTGTTCTGCTTCTGTTTGGGGTTGTCATCCCTAAAGATCATTTGGGACAAGGCAATTGTTAGTGCCATTTCAGCCTTCTATGTCCTTTCTAATTCTCTGCTCTGTCAATTCCAGAAAGACATTTTGAAATCTTCTGCTTAATTAGGTATTTATCTGTTTTCAGCCTTCCCCTTTTAACATATCTGTACATTTATATTTCAAAGGGATGCCTAGTATAACATATAGTTTGGTTTTGTACTTCATCTAATAGGAAAATCTCTGCACATTGGATTCACATTTATCTTTTTTTTTGTTTGTTTCCTACCTTTCCCATTGTTTAATGATCACTGCAATGCCTAAAATAAAAAAGATAATATCATGTGTTATTGAGGATTAGGAGTTAGAATTTTAATATACTACTAGTGTGAGAGCACTAATTAGTACCATGACTTTGGAGATCTGTTTCTGGTGTCTATTATCACAAAATATACACCTATGATACAATAATGTCACTCCTAAGTACACAATTGGTGAAGCAAAAGGAATATATATATATCCATCAAATGAAGTGTACAAAAATGTGCTCAGCAGAAATGTTTATAATATGCCCAATCTGGAATAACTCTAATGATCTTGAGTAGAAAAAAGAATAAATTTTTATATATTCATGCAATGAATATGGTCAAACTATACTAAATAAGACATGTATAAGCTCACAAATATAATTTTGGATACAAAAAAGCAGACACTCTATGATTCCACTTATATAAAGATCAAGAAAAGTTAAAAATAATTATTGCAAGTATAAAGGTCAAGATTCCTGTCACCTTTGGACAGGTAAGTATTCTTTGGTATGAAAGGGGATCTTTGGTAATAATTTATCTATTATTCTGGCTATAGTTACATGGATGCATTAACTAAGTGTGAAATTTCACATGTGTGAAAATTCACTAAGGCACATATTTATCTGTGTACATGATGAATATGTGGTTTAAATTCCATTATAGCTAATAATTATATTCTTCTATCTAAGAAATACATATAAATGACCAATAAACATGAGAAAAAGTGTTAAATATCATTAATAATCATGGAAATGTAAATCAAAATGGGATTGAGATACCACTTCACACACACGAGGATGGTGTAAATCCAGGGGGAATATCCTGGGGCAATATACCTCTAAAACAGAAATCAGTCAAAGGAGAAATAAAGTTAAGAAACCCGTTTATTTCTTACAAGCAGTCGTCCTGCCTCTCTCTTGACTAGGCTGCAACAGAAGAGAGCTCCACCCAACCTCTCTGGTCCAGATAAACCCTCAAATTCCCTTGTAATTGCCTATTGATATGTAAATAGACTACCTTTCTCCACCCCTTGGAAATGCCTATTGATATGCAGATGCACTAGAGCCAGGCAAGAGATTCTGGAAATTTTGCAGTTTTATCCACAGATGGCTAGAAAAAAAAAGGCAGATAATAACAACTGCTGATAAATTTGTAGGGAACTAGGAATGCTCTTATAGTGCTGGTGGGAATGTAAAATGGTGCAGCCACTTTGGAAAACAGTCTAGCATTTAATGATTAAACATGGAGTTATTATATGACTCTTCTCACAGCAATTCCATTCTTAAACAGATACCCAAGGAAAATGAAAACACTTATCCACACAAAAACTCATATACAAGTGTTTATAGCAGCATTATTCATAAAAGCCAAAAAGGTAGAGAACACCGAAATGTCCATGAATGGATGAATAGCTCAATTAAGTGTAATATACTCATTGCATTTACATTTCAAAGGGATCCTAGTATGGCATATACCTGTGCCTTGTACTTAATTCAATATGATAATCACTGCATGAGTAATTATATTTAAATCTCTGGTGAATGTTATAATTCAAGAAAATGAAGTACTGATACATGCTATGACTTGGATAAGTTTTGAAAACATTGTGCTAATTGATATGATTCCATTCATTTGAAACATCAGGATAGGGAAATCTATGAAGATAGAAAGTAGATTAGCGATTTCTTAAGGATTAGAAGGGGAGGTACGTTGTGCATAAAAGCTAAAATGGGAGCCTCTTTGGTCATGATGAAAATATTCTAAAATTGACTACAGTGATGGTGGCACATATGTGTATATATATACAAACAATATTGAATCATACACTTGAAGTGGGTAAAATGTATGGCATATGAATTATATCTTAATAAGGCTGTTTTCCAAAAAACCCTGTCAGACATTACAAGAAAGGAATATTTCAGGATAATCTCACTTGTGATCAGACACTCAAAAGTCCCAAACAAAATGTTAGCAAAATAATTCGAGTGAGATACAGAAAGTATGGTCAGCCAGGATATACTTTTTTAAACTCCTGAGATCCAAGGCTGGCTTGAGATTTGAAAACCAATTAATTAGTTTTATCACATTAATAGAATATGAATAAAAATCCTATGATTATCTCAATAGATTTTTAAAGTGTTTGATAAAACTCTACATCTATTTATAATAACCCTTTAACAAACAAAAGAGAGAACTTCTCTAATATGATAAACTGCTCACATACACACAAACACATAGCAAATATCTTAATGTTGAAATGTTGATAGTTTACCCCTGACATCGGTATTAAGACAAAGGTATTTGATACACCAATCCTGCTTGCCATTGGATTGGAGACTCTAGTTAGACAATGAATCAACAGAAAGGGATAAGAGATGTAAGAATTTAAAAGAATTCATAAAACTGAGTTTATGTAGAAAAGAAACTATTTTTATGTAGAAAATCCAAAATAATCTAAAAAAATTTTTAGAATTTATAAGGCAACTTAAATTTCATGGATACAAAGTCAATATACAATAATCAATTTTTCTTCTAGGTACTAGGGGTGAAAAATTAGAAGGTAACTATTTGCAGTGGTTTCCTTTATAATAACACCCCAAAACAATGAATACTTATAACTAAACTTAATGAGTCAATTGCAATAATTCTAAATAGATACATGTGCACCCAAAATGAAAACCTATAAATATTGAAAGAAGTTAAAGAATAACTAAATAAATGTATTTGGACAACATGTTAATAAATTAGAAGACTCAATACTCTAAATATGTAAATTGATACATTGGTTGACCAAACTGGCAATTGATTTGGCCAACTGATCCATTGATTTAACAAAGTACATCAAAATCCTAGCAAATTATTTTGTGCAAAGTGACAGCATGATTCTATAATTGGATATTTTCTATGAAACACACTCTGAAGACCAAGGTAAACATAGTCCAGGGAAATGAGACATGGTGCAGTCCTTCTACATCAGATTATTGATGATGCAGTAAAGATAAAAAATGTGCTTCTCCTGACTTGCTTGGCTACTTTCTTCTATACAGCTTATTGAATACTACTTTTATATTCTATTTCTCATATACAGAGTTTATGATGTATTAATAGAGACTCATTACGTATCTGAGGGCAGTGATGAAAAATCATTCTTCAATAACATTCATCTCACTAGGATTAACAGATGACCCACTACTACAGGTTTTTCTTTTAGCATTTCTGTTTCTCATCTATGTTTTCACTGTTGCTGGAAATCTCATCATTATACTCCTCATTCTGGTGGACCCCCATCTTAAAACACCCATGCACTTTTTCCTTTGGAATGTCTCCATCTTAGAAATAGTACCTACAAATGTCTGTGTTCCTTGATTCCTGTATAGCATGACAACTGGGGACAGAAAGGTTACCTTTAATGCTTGCATCATCCAATTATTTGTTGTCATCCGCATTGGGGCAGCAGAATTTTTCTTCTAACTGCCATGTCCTATGACTACTACATGGCCATCTGCAAGCCCCTGCAGTACACCACCATCATGAATGACAGGGTTAAGAGGCAAGGGATGACGAAGACTGACGGAAAGAGACCAGATATGACGGACAAGGACGGAAACTGACAGAGAGAGAGGAGGAGATTGACGGGAAGAGGCGAAGGATGACGAAGACTGACGGAAAGAGACGGAGAATGACGGAAAGAGACGGAGAATGGCGAAGAGAGACTGGGAATGACGGACAGGGGCGGAAACTGACGAGAGAGGCGGAGATTGACGGGGAGAGGCGAAGGATTACGAAGACTGACGGAAAGAGACCGGATATGACGGACAGGGGCGGAAACTGACAGAGAGAGGCGGAGATTGACGGGGAAAGACGAGGGATGACGAAGGCTGACGGAAAGAGACGGAGAATGACGGAGAGAGACGGAAATTAACGGGAAAGACAGAGGAGAACTGGCGGCCCACTAGCTAGTTCGCGCTCGTCCACTCACAGGCCAGCAAGCGCATCTCGACCCCACAGGCGCGGCTCCAGGGACCTGACGCCTCCCCAGCCTGGGTTGGGGCGCCCCGTTCTCGCCCCGCGAACTTCGCGCCCGAGCCTGGCCTTAGGGCCGGGTCGTCTCCACAGCAAGCAGCAGTGCCCCTTTTCTTTCAAGGAGCAATTTCTGCTTATGGTGCTAAAATTTAACCGTCTACCCTGCTGACCGTGTTTAGTGGCTCAATTCGGCGGCATAAGCACTTTCGGCGTTTTGCACCCACGGCCAGCTCCACGTTCTCCATCCCCCAAACGCGACTCTACAAGAGGATGCCCTGCCCCGCCCCGCCCCGCCCAACCCTCCGTGTTCTGCAAGGCAGCCCCAGGTGCGCGGTCTCTGCAGCCGTTGCACGAACGGTGTGCACACGCTCTGCAGTGAGGACCAAGCAGAAAGGAGGAGCAGGCAGAGGCGGCCCGGTGCCCCAACCCATGCCCCCATCTCCAGGCCTAGTTCCGGCCCTTCCTTTTGGCTCTTCACGGTTCCCTGCTTCTCTAGGTGTCTCTGGCTCCTCCAGCCCATTCCCGCCTTGCTTAAGCTACTTGAGAGCCGCTCTGTCTTTGCAGCTACACCACAACACCAGAGGGTGCGCCCAAGTGTTCTCTTACTGGTCCTCCAAGTAATGGCAACAAAGTGATCAGAGCCTGGGTGCCCTAATCCCAGCCTTGCTTCAGTCTGGCCTCCACCCATCACACACGGGTGAGTATAGGGGGAAGATAATAGAGGGACTCAATGAGATGACCCTCTATAGGCCCAGGAACACCTGGGGCTCCCACAGGAAGCACAGAGGCACCTACAATTCTCCCTGCAAGCCCTTAGAAAGCCCCATCCTGCCAACACCTCCAGTTCAGGCTTTAGTGAGACACTGATTTCCTATGTTTGTGGTACTTTGTTACACCAACTCCTGGATGCTAATGCAAGCTGTCTCTGTCACTCCTGTTGGGGAGGAATTTGGTTTGGAGATGCAGGGAAGTCAGAGTACGAGGTGAGGAAGTAATTCATTAAAACGTGAGTATAAGGGCATAACAGCTGCCTTGCAGACAGCAGAGAATGAAGAATGGAGAGATAAGGGAAGTTTATTGAACTGCTGCTCAGCATAGGGGACATCCCCTGCTAACTCCTGAAGCCTGTGTCACCTGGCATCCAGTGTCTGCTTGGATCTGCACGGATCCAAAAAATCATGACTCTTGTTTTGCAAGTGTCCTGGAAGACAGGATTTCCAGAGCAATGAACATTGGAGTCCATAGTAGTGTGTAGCTCACAGGCCCAGAGACTGCAGGTGCATCCAGGTGATCCAATTGGGTGGGGGACTTGCAGCTGCTGGCCAGAGCCTGTTTCCATATTTCTGCTGGTGTCTACACTGCACTTCCCAGCCCATCTCCACCAGCAGGGTGGGCACCATGTCTCTAGGTTTCCTTTGAGGAAGTGGGTGGGCTTGATGAGGGCCTATGCCAGCCCAGGTCTTAGGATGAAGGATGCAGTTCCCACATGGTCACGCCGGCAGCCCTATATCCCCTGCTGGCTGGAACCCTCCAGCCTGGAGGACAAAGGAAAAACAAGATGGATGCACGTGGACTCTGAGACCCACCTGCCCCAGATGCTCATGTGGAGGAAGCGGTCCTTGACTTCTCAGCCCCTCATCCGTTGGCATACTCTGTTGCAGTAGCAGCCTTTGGCCCTAAAAAGAAAGGTGCTTTGCAAACCTATCTCCAACTGTAACAGAAAATAAGGCTTGATTTAACACGCAGTTCTGAAACCAGAGCCCACACTGAAAAGATGACTCTCAGATCATTCAGTTAATGTGGCTTAAAAGTAGTGGCACCTTTAGGAGGACCACAGGGGGTCAGCTCCCCCATTCCTGCCTTCTGCTCTGAGAAGTTTACTTGACAACCTTGATAGACCTGCCCCATTTCCTTGACAACCAACATTCTCAATTGTCCAAGCTTTCCTGCTTCAAACACTCCTGCTTTAGTCTTGCTGAGCCTAAAGTGACAGTGCTGACATTTTGTCCAGCAACTGATTCTTCTATACCTGTAAAAATTCATGCCATGATGCTATTGATGGCAAGATTCCAGAAGATGCTTTCTGAGGTAACTATCTCTGGACTCAGCACTAGGTCCCTTTTGCTGAGGGAGATGGTGGTATAAGTGTTCTCCTGAGCCTCATGGTAGAATGCCACTTTCTGACTGAGCCCAGCCTTGATCACTCCCATCGAAGGGTGCTGCCAGGGTCCTCATTCTGCCCCCACCACCATCCCACACAGTTGCTGGCAGTGCCAGTCAATATAGGGCCCTGGTCATCTCCTAAAATCAAGGGTGATTTTCTGGGGCCCCAAAAAGATATTACCCCAGAACATGTGAATGAGACCTTATTTCAGAAAAGGGTATTTGCAGATGGGATTAACTTCAAAATCTGAGATGAGGTAGTCCTGGATGAGGGTGGCCCATAATCTAGTGACTGGTGCCCTTCTAGGAGTCAGAAGAGGAGAGACCCAGGCACAGAGGAGAAGCCATGTGGACACAGAGGCAGAGATGAGAGGGGTGTGGCCACACTCACAGGGCCACCTGGAACCCCCAAGGAGCTAGAAGAAGCCAGAAGGAGCCTCCCCTTGAGACTGCGGAGGGAGCGTGGCTCTGCCCACACCTTGAGTTTGGACTTGTGGTCTCCAGAAGTGAAAGAAGCTAAATCCCTGCTGTTATAAGCCATCTGGTTTATGTAATGTTTTATTGCAGACATGAAAACTGATAGCCTGGGAAACAGCATGCTCTCCTCTGTGCCCTGATGGAGTATAACAATAACATAAAATGCTGAGACTTGGGCACTGTGAATGGACGATGCATAAGATTTCTTGGTAGCCTATTGTTGCCTTTCTAAAAGTCTATCATTTGTCAAAATAAACGTCAACAAAAATTCTCAGCAAACATTTTATGTTCATGCTTGATAAGACATTCTTTGCTAACTAATGGTGTCAATTCCTTTGGGATGAATGTGATGAACTTGGTGCAGTCACACCTGCCTTTGTCTCAGGTAATCAAAAGGACATTTAGGCACAAGTAACAACAGCAACACTAGACAAAGGAGGTCACAGCGAACTGAGAAGCTCTGCACAGTGGAAACAAGCCACTCAGTAGGAAGGA
The DNA here is from genome assembly GCA_032199065.1 of Smutsia gigantea. Lineage (NCBI taxonomy): Eukaryota > Metazoa > Chordata > Mammalia > Pholidota > Manidae > Smutsia > Smutsia gigantea. The sequence goes on along the minus strand of JAVSCE010002494.1, from coordinate 100,576 downwards.
GACCCGCAGGAGATGCGGGGAGCCCAGGCAGCCTACCTGTAATGTGGATAAAGGAAGGGAAGAGACATTTCTCCAATGAGAAGCATAGTTAGCCAACAGACGTATGAAAAGTTGCTAACATCTGTCAGCATGACAGAAATGCAAACCAAAACCACAATGAGATGCCCTCTCCCACGCAGTAGGATAACCACTATCAAAAACCAAAAGACAAGTGTAGGTGGAGAAACTGGAGCCCGTGTGCACTGCTGGCAGGGACGTAAAATGGTGCAGCTGCTGTGGAAGACAGTATGGTGATTCCCCAAAACACTAAACATACAATTAACATTATCACCCAGCAATGAGACCTCTGGGTACATGTCCAAAAGACCTGGAAGGGGGAATCTCAGGGACATTTGCACAGACATGTTCACTGCAGCATTATTCACTGTGGCCAAGAGGTGGAAGCAACACAAGTGTCCACTGACAAACGGGCAAAGGAAACACAGTCTAACCATACAGTGGAATACTGTTCAGCCTTAAAGAAAGAAATCCAGTCACATGTCACAACATGAGGACATGATGCTGAGAGAAACAAGCCAGACACAAAGGAACATGTCCTGTATGATTCCATTCATAGGGGATAACTGCAGTCGTCAAAATCACGGAAACAAAAGCAGGAGCCAGTTGCCAGGGTCTGGGGAGGGGAATGGGGAGCTGTTCCACGGGGACAGACAGAGTTCAGCTCTACTACCTGACAAGGTTCTGGATATCTGTTCCCCAACAGTGGGATACAGTCAATGGTCCTAAAATGTGCTTAAATACTGCTGGGAGGGTAAATTTTGTGTTCTATGCTTTTTACTACAATTTAAAATACTATTTCTTTACAGCCAAGTTCACACTGTACTTTTTCTTACTAGTAAATATGGAAACCTTACTGTAACATGGCTTTAGTGTCTGGGGCAGAAGCTCTAAGGCTTTCAGAGGAAAGGGCTGTGGATTTTGCTAAATACCAGCACCTGGAGTGGGGAGAGCGGGACACTTGGAAGGTGTACCAGGAGATAGTGTCTTTGCCAGGAGCTGACTGCAGTGTGCGATCCAGCCCCAAATCAAGGCAAACGCAGGAGGGGGGCTTGGCCGAGTCTGGGGACCCAACCTGGAAGAGATGCTAAAAACCCCAAAATAAGCCATCTGCTTGACATGGGTGACCCCACAGCTCTGCACACCAGCGGGCCCCCACAAGGCTCTGATGAGCTTGCAATGGCCACAGCTGGCACATAGGTGGAACAAGGGCTCAGAGTTCTTCCCACTGTCCACCACACCAGAGCTGCTTCCCAGATCCAGCCCTCAGACATAGAGGGACAATGCAGGGATGTGGGGTAGCAGATGGGGACTGGAGTGTGACACATGCCTCTCCAACCACCCCAGATCAGGCAACCAGGGGGATTAAAGCCTGACCAAAAGAGAAAGTGTACTCCCCAAACAAGCTGCTGAGGCACATGACCCGCCCATGAGAACATGGCCCATGAGCACAGGGCCCCATGAACAGGAGGTCCCCCATGAGAACAGAGGCCCATGGGCAGGACCCCTCATGAGCACAGGACCCCCATGGGCACAAGGGCCCCCCATGAGCACAGGGCCCCCCATGGGAACAGTTACCCCATGAGCACAGGACCATCATGGGCACAGGGGAAAGGGAGGGGGAGGGGAGGGAAGGGGGAGGGGAGGAGAGAGAGAGCAGAAGGAAAGGGGACTGGGTGGGGTGAAGGTGGAAGCTGATGGCCTAAGTGGAGGGGGGCAGAGAAGCAGGTAGCGGTTAGGCAGGAGTGGTTGACCACAGCTGACCCCAGAACTCCTGCAGCCACTGTGAGACAAGGCCCCAGAGAGGCATGAAGACCTCAACCCACTGGCAACCCGAACAAGTGTCTGGTCTGGGGGACTCAGCAGGCATGGGCGGCACAGTGACTGGGCTAGTTTCCCCATGGACATCCCAGGGAGCAGACAGGGAAGAGAGTGAGAAACAGCCAGCCTGGCTCCTGGTGCCCTGGGTCAGTGAGCTCCTGCCCCAAGAATCCATGCCCACCCACTGTGGGGCCACCACCAGGGCAGGTCCAGGGCCACTCAGCACCAGGAGCATTGGACACCTGAGAAAAGGCCTGGCCACAAGGGGTCTGTCCTGCTCGGAGACCACAGGTGTGGGTGCCAAGGGGATGATGCAACCAGCCCTTGCTGGCGTCTGTTTGCTCTGGCCTTGTGTCCACAGTGACCCCAAAAGGGACAGCAGCCAGAGCAGGGGCAGGCAGTCAGGCATCCTCAAGCCCCTCCTGTCCACTGGACCCCTGGTTGCAGTAAGGGTGTCCTCACACTCCCACCTCTGACCACTGGATCCCTGGTCACACTCAGGGCATCCAGGAGGTCTGGTCCCTGAAGACTGGTGGCTGTGAGGACACATGGGTCCCAGTTGGCAATGCTGTCCCCACAGTGGGGTCCTGTTTGGAGCTGGAGGTTGTCCTGTGTTAGGACAGATCCCTGGGGCAGCTCCTCCTTCTCGAATGAGTGGGTGTCCCAGCATCCAATCATCCAATCCCAGCCCAGAGCATTTTAGGAAGTGCCCAGAGAAGAGGGAGCTGCTGCTGAAAACTCAGGACGGTCTGTGGCAGCCTGGGTGAGTGACACCCTGCAGGTGGGAGAGCCTGGTGGGCGGCACTGCGTGTGATCTCCACACGGGCTGGGGCAGGTCCTGCCTACTGTGCCCTGTTCCCAGGTGGGAACTCCTGTTCAGGTTCAGACCCGCAGAGCTGTCAGGTCCCTGGGCCACAGCTCAGAGTCCCGAGGGCTGTGACTTGCCCGCCCTGTCCTATGCACTCACCCTGTGGGTTGGCAGGGCAAGGACCTGTTGACTGAGGTCTTCTGTCCTGTGCTACACTGCTGGAGGCTGGGCCAGCAAATGGAGAGCTGCTGAGCCAGTGGAGGCTGGTGAGCAGACAGGGGCTGGGGTGAGCAGATATGGGGCTGGGTGAGCAGATAGGGACTGGGGTAGCAGATAGGGGCCTGGGTGAGCTTGTGGGGGCCGAGTGAGTGGGCGGGGTCCCTGGAAGCAGGCAGGGGGCCAGAGGAGGAAGACAAAATGTCAAGGGATTGCTGGCCGTGTATATCCATCTCTTATTCACCTGAGAACCATTTCCTGCCAGTGGTGTGGGGACAGAAGGAGCCTCCCTGTGGGGTCAGGGTGGAGCTTAGGTGCCTCGCCTGGCCAGGACAGAGGGACTTAACTCACCCTGCAGCCTGGCCCCAGATGCTTACCTGGGTTGTGGAGGAAGGAAGGGCCCACGGAGGAGGGGTTGGTGCTGGTGGGGAGGTGTGGGCGGCGGGTACACAGGTGCTCTCCCAGGTGTTTTTTAGGCAGGGCTGGGGACTGGACCTGGGGATGGGGTTACCAGGGCCGATCTGCATCCGACTCCAGGGCTGAAATCACAGGTGTATCTTCCTTAAAGCAGGAAGGCCGGGGTCTGCAGTAGGGGGACAAGACGGGACACTCAATGGTCAGGTGACCCGGTGACATGGGGAGAGCTGGTTGGTGTTGCTGAGGGATATGGTAGGGCAGGTGACACACACCCACTGCTCAATTAGGATGGCTCCTGGCTGAACAACAAACACCTGTTGGCCTGCCGGCTCCTCTGTGGCCCTGGGTTGGACCCACACTCTGTCCCTTCTGCAGTTTATGCTCTCGAAAGCCTGAAGTGACCCCACCTGGTCTGGAGGTTGGAGGTGAGGCTCACCAGCTGGTTTGTCTGTCCTTGGAAACACTGACCTTCCCTGTCGGAGTGAGCCATCCTGTCTGGGGTAGGGGATGGCTGTCCCTGGGGGTCCATCCTGATCTGGGAGTCCTGCCTCTGGACCATGGGAGGCTGTCATGGTCCCGGGGGCCGTCCTGGTGCTGAGGTCTATCCTGGTACCTGGGGCACTGTCACTGGGCCCTGGGGGTGCATATTGGACCCTGCAGGACCATCCTGTCCCTGAGGGGAACTGTCCCTGGGGGGCCATCCTGGCCCTGGGTCATGCCTGTGGGGCCCCAAAGACCACTGGGGATGCACCCTCAGCCTCCCTTTCCTGTGTGGTGCTTATTTTGTCAGCTTATCCTGACAGTAAGTCCATTTCTGCGCATATATCTGGCACGGAGGTGGCGGATGCCCCGTCTCAGGCTGCCCTCCCACCCTCCTCTGGAGGACATCTGCCAGCTCTTCCCTCTCAATGTGCAGATGTCCACATGGCCAGAATGGAGTCCTCTGTGCGCCTTGTCAAACTGTAAAACCCCACTTCCTCCCTCAGGGCACGGCTTCACCACTTATGGGCGGGCAGGTGAGCTCTTCTGGCAGCTTCCCCAGCCTGCCTGACACCATGAACACGGACTGGATGTCAGCACTGTGCCCACAGCTCTGGGATGTGCCCATCCACCACCTCTCCATCCCAGGTGAGGCCTTTGTGTGCCGTGGGGATGCGGCTGTGGGATGGGTGCTGAGTAGGGGGGCCCCACGAACCACATGCATGTGCACACACATGCAGGGACACATATGGTGTCTCCCATTCTCCATCTGCTTTATTCTGATTTGGCCAACACAGGTGCATGGTATGCCTCAGGCCAGCATGGCTTTCGGGAGGCATGGCAGTGTAAGGGTTTTGGTAATGCTTCCCTTGGCCACTCCATCCTTCTGTGTAGGGAACCTCTGGGGAATGTTGGTGAAATCAGGGAGGTTCTTGACACAGAGGGGTTGGACCCAGGGAGGTGGCCGCAGGGGCCCTCAGGTTGGAGAGACCCAAACTGGCTCAGGGTGGAGGCTGCAAAATGGGCTCCCCTCCTACTGCCTGGCAGAGTCCACTTCCAAGGCTGAATCAGAAAGAAGCAGCTGGTGATATGCAAAACACACACACGCCAGGATGGTCATGGTGGTGCTGTGCACGCCGAAAACCCTCATGTTCGGCGAACTTTATCATACATTTCTACACAAACTTCTATGGAGAAGACAGGCACTCAAACAATATTAGAGCTCATCTCTGCTGATAAAGAAAATGCTGATATAGAATGTTAAGTAAAAAGCAGATTAGAAGTAGCACAGTTTGCTCTTGATTTTTGTTTATATTTATACAGGAAAATAGATTATGTCCATATATAAATGGATCCATATGTCGTATAAAATATGATATATACATATAAAATACATATAAATATATATGTCAGTGGAGGTGCTAATTTTTTTACCTGTATGTTTCCATTTTCTGCAATTAATATCTACTTGGCATGACTTTTTTGTGGCTGCTAAAACAAGGCACCACAGTCTGGGGGCTTAAACCACAGGAATCATCCTCCCAGGCTCTGGAGACCAGACATCTAAGATCCAGGCGGGGCTCTGAGGTCCAAGCAGGGCAGGGCCAGGCTCCCTCCACAGGCTCCAAAAAAGGCTCCTTTCTGCCTCTTCCAGCTTCTGGAGGATCCAGGCGGCATATGTCCATGTCCCTCCAGTCTGTCTGTCTCCACATGGCTTCCCCTCTGTCTGTGTCTCTCCCCTTGTCTCTTATGAGGACACCTGTCACTGGATTTAGGGCCACCCTGCTCCTGAAAGACCCTATTTCCCCACAGGTTCCATTGCTGGATTCTGGGTGGATGTTTGGGGTGCCCTCCATTCTTTGCTGTGTGTAGCTTCTCTGTGTGCAGCTCAGAGAGGTGGGTGCTGTGAAACGTGCCCCGCTTGCTTGCAGGGAGCCATGACACGATGACATACTGCTTGAACAAGAAATCCTCCATTTCCCATGACCAGTCCTGGCTACTGCAGCTTCTGGACAAGGTCCTGCCATGCATTACCCGCCCTGTAGTGATGAAGTGGTCTGTCACGCAGGTAAGGGTATGTGGGCTCAGAGGCTGGTTCCTGACCAGCGTCACCCCACCCTGGCAGGTGCCCTCATTCCTGCTGGGGAAGTAGAATTGAAAACAAACTCTGCCAGCCCAGAAAACCTCCCAGGAGGCATGGGAGGAAAAATGTGGCTCTACTCTTGGAGAATCACGTGGGATGCATGTCACTGCTGGCCAGGAACCGCCTTTGTGTAAACAGTCTCTCATTTCCTTGTCCTGGGCCAGGAGGCTTTGCACCTGGGAGCCAGGTGGGCGGTGGCATGTTCTTCCTCCCTGAGCACATGTCTGAGATGCTCCGTCCAGCTGGAAATGTCCCCTGGCTGTGGAGTCACCCACAGGCTTGTTTAGAGATCTGCACACATTTGGAAATGGGAGGAAGCTGCAATGACCGGTTTTCTCCAGTAAGCGCTCTGGGGAGGGAGCAGGAGCTGCCCCACCTGGTAAATCTGTTCACATCCTTCAAGCCCAGCCCTCGTCATTGATGTGGGTCAGCGCTGTTGAGACCTGGAGAGCAGCTGGGAGAGGTCCTGGGAGACAGAAAGGAGCCTCCCGGCAAGTCAGTCACGGCCTGTCACTCTGCACACGCTCAGCCAGCACCTTCCAGGGAACCACCTGTATGTAACCCAGGTGCCAGTGCCATGTGGGCACCTGGGGAGCAGCCGGCCCTCCCCCGCCTCTGCTTTGGGGGCACTCAGTCTGCAGAGACTCTACTCTCAGCTGGCAGCCCCCAGCCCCAGGATCTCCCTTTGTATGGCTTTGCTCTGGAGTTTCATCATGTGGCAGCTGGATTCTTCTGGGACCTGCAAGGCAGGGAAGAGGTGTGGAATGTAGGGAAACCACATTCCCACCTTGGGGCAGGTGCCTGGGATGGCAGAGCTGATCAGTTGCCAGAGCCCTTGGAGGGAGGCGGGTACCCAACAGCCTGGGGGAGCTGCCAAGCTGGGATCCCTCAGTGCTGGGGTCCTGGAGTCCCTTGGGATTCTTGCTTTCCCATCATTACCATATGTAGAAGGCAAGCTACTGCTTCTTTGGCTTTTTCTATTATTTTTTGTAGAGGGCACAGTATATTTTTCCTTATCGATTTTTATATTATTGCTTTCCCATCATTACTCTGTGTAGAGAGCACACTCCATTTCTTCTCCTTTACTTTGTTTCACATGGATTCTTGCTTTCCCATGACTGCTTTCCACAAAGAGCACAGAACCACTTCTTTCACGCTTCAGTGTTAATATTACTCTTGCATTTTCTATTATTTTGAATAGAGGGAAAGTCCCATTTTCTATATTTATATTAATTTATCTCCCTCTGTCACTGTGTGTACAGGGCGTAATGCCATTTCCTCTTACTTCTGTAAGTTACATTAGTTCTGGTCCCCCATTTTTACTGTGTGTGCAGTAGAGCTGTTTCTCCCTACCCTCTCTCTGGATTCCTTCTTGCCTTCCCTCATGCTATAGCGGGGTGGGGACTGTCCCCACTGTAGCTGGCCTTCCTCACCTCCTCCTGACCTCCGAGGGTCCAGGTTGGGCATCTGGGAGCCTGGCAAAGAGCAACTGAGGACCAGAGTGGGGTCCCTTCCCTGAGACTGCCTGGAAGGAGGCTGAGGCAGGACCCTGCAGGACATGGTGAGACCAGTGTCAGTGCCAAGAAGGCATTCACCACAGGGATAGAGTCCCCCGAGGCTCTGCCTGGGGCTCCACATGGCCAGAGTCACCTGTAGAGCAGGATCCCAAATGCATGGCCCAGTGGGCCCAAACCCTGCCAGCACCAACAGCCTTTGATGCCATAAATGGCAGATGGGCACCCCAAACCCACTTCCCAGTCCCTGTGAGGTGTCCTGGGTGGGAGCCACCCCGCCCTGGCAGAGATGACCGACCTTTGCCCACAGACGCTGAATGTCACAGAGCAGCTGGACACCGGGGTCCGGTACCTGGACCTTCGCATTGCACACATGCTGGAGGGCTCCGAGAGGAACCTGCATTTCGTGCACTTGGTATACACGACTGCACTGGTGGAGGTAAGGTGCAAGGGACATGGCCCCAGGTGTGCAGTGTGGGGGAGGCTACGGCCAGGAGGGCCCCCCTCCCCTCGTGGTGATGGACCCATGTACGTGCCAGATGGGAGAGGCTGGCCTCTGTCCACCAGGCATGGACAGTCATTCCCCGCATGCCTTTCTGAGGACTGATCCATATGTGGGCACACATACCCCACTGCACACCCTCCAGGACCTCAGGCTTTATGTCACTTGCTGGCACTTCCATGCTCCCTGGTGCTTCCCAACTTCACACATGCCATGCCCTCTGGAGGGGGCAGGCACACGGGGTCACACACGTGCACATACACATGGTCACATGCACACACATGTACTCATGTACACGTGGCCTTTTGACGTTCACACATATGGTCACACACATGCGCTTCTCCCCCAAGAAGGTGGCAGGTGGCCTGGCTGTCCTTCACGGAGGCTGCGTTCATGAGGGCAGCGCCATGTTCCTATAACTGCTTGCGCAGAACCTGACCCATTTGTCCACTTTTCTTCGGGAAGCCCCTGTGACTGCCAACGTCCCCATCTTCCTGGGCTCTGGGGGACCAACAGCAGCTCAGCTCCCCTCTCCCCTGCCAGGACACACTCACTGAGGTCTCTGACTGGCTGGAGCAGCACCCTCGGGAGGTAGTCATCCTGGCGTGCAGGAATTTCGAGGGCATGACAGAGGGCCTGCACGAGTACCTGGTCACCTGCATCCAGAACATCTTTGGGGACATGCTGTGTCCCCGAGGGGTGAGGAGGGCCCTGACCCACACCTGTCCCTGGCAGGGTGGTGGACAGGGGTGCAGTCGCCGCCATCTGCTCACTGTGTCCCACCCTGCGTGATGCTGAGTGTCCTGATGCTGGTGAGGCTGCTGACAGGCCTCCTGAGGCCCACACAGGACAGAGGCACTGCCCTCGGGTGCCACATGCAGCCCAGCCACACCCATGTAGGCAGGACGTCCCGGGGCACAGCACAGAGGGGCCCCTCTCCCACTTCTTGGGTCACACTTAGAGCTGGTTCAGAAGATGCCACATCCTGGCACCCTGAGTGCACGTGTCCCGGGGTGGCCATAGCAGAGCACACAGTCGGAGGCTCAGGGCAGATTATTGCCTCAGTCTGGGAGGCTGGACCCTCTTAGGTCCAAGTGTGGTCAGGGCTGGGCCTTCTGAGCCTCCCTCCTGGGCGTGTGGACACCGTTCTCTCCCTGTGTCCTCACGGGGTCATCCCTCTGTGCGTGTCTGTGTCCTCATCTCTTTTTATAGGGACACCAGTCCTGTGGGATCAGGGCCTTCCCTATGACCTCATTACTTCAATCCCCTCTTTAAAGACCCATCTTCCAATACAGCCCCATTCTGAGGTCCTGGGTTGAGGGCTTCTGCATGTGGACTTGGGGACACATTTCAGCCCACAACACACCCTGAGCTTTGATTATCGAGGTGACTCACTCCTGCTGTTCGCTGGTGGAGGCTGGTGTGCACCCCGTTAGTCCATGGGGAGCCTGAGAAGTTAAGTCCACATCTGTTTTGGCCAAGATGACATCAATTCCTTCGGGCCCTTTGCTTTTGGCATTTCTCCAGTTGGCACCCCAGGCCCACAGTGGTTTGGGGCCAAAATAGGGACAACAGGGCTGCCATGAGTTGGGAGCCCCCAGGGCCTCTGGCCCGGGCAGAATGTGGGGGAGGCTGCCCAGGGGATTCACCCACACGCTGGGGCCCACGTGGACAACCCACAAAGCCACCATTATTGTGCACAGGCCCACAAAACCACCATCCCTTTGATCCACTGTCCCTCCCCTGCAGGAGGTGCCGACACTGCGTCAGCTATGGGCGCGAGGCCAGCAGGTGCTTGTGTCCTATGAAGATGAGGGCACTGTGAACCGGCATGGGGCGCTGTGGCCCAGGATCCCCTACTGGTGGGGGGACCAGGTGAAGCCCGAGGAGCTCGTCCACTACCTGGAGCACATGAAGAGCGGAGGCCGCCCAGGTACATGGGCCAGGAGGGGCACCAGCTGCAGCCAGGAATGAAAGGTCATGTGTGGGGTGCATGCACATGCACACACATGTACACAGAGATGAGTGCACACATGCACAAATATCCACACACGTGTACACATGTGCACACACACACATGCAGGTGCAAGAGGCAGCCCCCTGCTAGTCTGCGCGTCGGGTGGTCCGGGCCGCCAGCCCCAGGTAAGACCTGAGGACACTCATGTGCATGGTGTGGCCTCGCACATGCTGCCCGTATTCATTGCACACACATGTCCTAGGAAGACAAACACATGGTCACACTGGGCACCCTCCACACCGAGCCCTGAGGCCAGACCCTGATACCCAGGTGCCAGGGCCTGCAGCCCCACCTCCTCCATCCCTCTTTCTCTATCAGATTTATTGTCTTTCTCAGTTTGCAGCTTCCTCTGTGTGGAATCCTCCCTACACTGGTAACACGGCTTATTTCACTAAGCCTGTCCTGGGCTGCCTGCCCTGCACGCTGCCACCCTTGCAGGGCAGAGGCCGCTGGGCACTCGCGCTGGCTCAGTCCCATGGTGTCAGGCAGCAGCCGCTCTGACGTGGCCCAGCCCTCAGCTTGGGGTGAGGAGTGGCATGGGCTCGCGTGTTCACATGGCTCCCCAGGGAAATCCCTCGCACATTTCCCATGCTTCTCTTCATGGTGTGTTAGCTTCTTTAAGGAAATCAGCCCTTTTGTGCAAACATGCTGCAAATAGCAGCCTCGGCTCATCACATGATGGTCGTGGTGTTGGCAGCACAGGCTCACTGCTGGGAGAGGGACCTTCTCTTGATACGGAGTCTGTCATGCTTCCCCCATGGTCAGGGTGTGTGGCTGTGAGGTGGGCGCGTTGTTCTCCAGGTCCTGCTGTCCCCCTCCAGGTACCTGTGGGCAGCTGGCTGTTAGCTTAGCTCCATGTGGTGAGCCGCTTTGTCTGAGTCGACCTTGTGCATTTTAAACGAGTGAAAGCCATGGTGTTGCACACACTCAGTGCAGCCAGCCTGCAGAGGCAAAGCTCTGCCGAGGTTGGGAGCATCTACGACGCCAGCTGCGTGGTACCTGGTGTCGGCTGGCATGGCCTGTTTTTGTCTTTGATGCTAGGCTTCAGCTTGTGGTTCATCCACTGCTCTTAGAGCCCTTGCTCAGCCAGAGCAGCTTTGCTCAGGGCTGACAGGAACTGCTAGGCGGGATTTCCAGGAGGTAGGATTTGAGGGTCAAAGTCTGGGTGCCAAACCTGGTGGGATCCTGAATTTAGCCGGTTCTACTTCTTGGGGAGTGGGAGATGCTTGAAAAGTGCCTGGAGTGCAGATACCCCAGGTGGTCATGGGATGAATGGACAGACACGTGGGGTCCTACTGCAGTGGAGTATGTCTGTCCACGGGAAGGAGTGAGGTCTGACATGCGGATGAACCAGGAAAATGAGGTTCACAGAGCCAGACACACAGGGACACACAGTGTGGGATCCATTCACAGGAAAGACCCAGAACAGTCAGATCCACAGACAGAACGTGGATTCGTGGCTGTCAGGCTGGGGAGACCTGTTCGTGGGGATGGGTCTTCTTGGGGGATGAATGTTCTGGAATAAGATAGAGATGATGTTTGCACAATATTGTGAATGTGATAAATGCATCTGAATTTTAAATTTGCAACCACCTTAAAATGGTGATTTCATTGTTTTTCATGAATTTCACCTCAGTTTTGAAAGAGGCATCGTTGAGGGCATCTCGTGCAGCCAGTGCTCAGAACCATGGGGAGTGGGAAATCGAGTCCTGGAGCTATGAGGGGCCTCCCCACGCAGACTTTGGGTAGGACTTGCAGTGGGACCTTGCCTGCTGCCCCTTCCGCACCTCCCAGATCCTGGGTGCCCACAAGGCCTGGCTCTCAGTGGCTCTCCATGCTCTAAAGCAGCCTTTCTGCCAGCACATGGTCTGTATCCTAAGGGAGAGCACGGGACCCAGCCCAGTGGCAGCCAAGCAGGCTGTGTGGCTCAGCATGGACCTCGGGTCTCTACAAACCTCTCTGCCCTCGCCACACACCGAGTACAGGCCAGTGGCGAGCACACATGCTGTGCCTCACTGGGGCTTCCTAAGCACAGGCTGTGGCCCCTTGGAGGTCCTGCTTCAGCAGACCTGGGGTGGCCTGGCAATCTGCATGTCTCAGGATTCGGGGACTGAGCTAGGAAACCATTGGCCAAATCTGTGAACGAGTCTCTTTCTGCAGCTGTGACAAATGCCACAACCTCACAGCCTAGAACAACAGAAATGGGTTCTCTTGTAGTTCTGAGGGCAGACATCCAAACGGGTGGCCCTGGCTGATGTCCAGGTGTGGGCACGGCTGGTTCCTTCTGGGGGCTCCAGGGAGAATCCATGTCACACCTTCCCTGGCTTCTTAGGGTGCCTACAGTCCTCGGCTGTGGCCCCTTCACACCTTCTTTCTGCCTGATGCCATCGTCGCACAGCTTTCTCCTCTGCCCTCAGATCCCCCCAACCACGATCTCACAGGGACGCTTCTTGATGACACTGGGCTAACAGGTCATCCATGGTTATCCCAGGATCCTTAATGGAATTACATCCCCAAGTCTGCTGGCCCTATAAAGTCACATATCCACAAGATCCAGGGGTGAGGATGAGGTGTCTATGGGGGCATTTCCCATCCACTGTCCTGTGTAACAGAAGTATGTGAAATAGACACTTTGTCATTAGGACTCCAGCTTCTCGGGGGAGATCTGAAGCTGAGATGAGAAGTGGGGAGAGACGCATGGGCTGAGGGCGGGAGATAGGATGTGGGAGCCCCATGTGCCCTCTGTCTCACATCCATTTCAGGTGGGCTGTTCGTGGCGGGCATCAACCTGACAGAGAACCTGGCCTACATCCTCCTGCACCCATCCAAGTCCCTCAAGACGATGACACTCCCCAGCCTGCCTTACCTGAGCAGGTGGGTGCAGGAGCAGTGTCCTGGGCCGGGCACACAGTGCACCAACATCATTGCAGGTGACTTCATCGGCACGGACGCTTTCACCAGCGATGTCATACAGCTCAATGAGAAGCTGCTTCCATGCTAACCGAGTCCTTTCTCAAGCTCAGCACACAGGAGGTGTCAAGATTCATCCTTCTTCCCATGAGGCCATGTGGTTTTTGCCAAATGCAGGCAAGAAGAATGGGTCTGGGCAATGTGGGTGAGACAGGGCCCCTGTGCATCCTTCCTGACTCAGGGTGCCCCCCTCAGGGGCACCTGGCTCCCTGCTGCTCAGCATCCCTGTGGATTCCTCAGTGCCCTTGGGGTGGATTCCTCAGCATCTCTGTGGATCTCTCAGAATCTCTGGGGTGGATTCCTCTGTCTCTGCAGGGTTCAGTGCATATGCTGACTAAAGCTTCTCAAGGGAAGGCTTACCCCGATCGTGGTGGTCTGTTACCCTGGCCTAGCCCAGCCCAGCTGTGCTGTGGTTGCCCATGAGAGGCTCCGAGGCACCCCTCCCCTGGGGACTTGCAAGAGCAGAGTGACATCCCCACAGCTCCAGGGGTGACGTGAATGGGGAGCACTAAGTGTGCTGGGATCCTACTGAGAAAACCATCTAGAGAAGTGATGTGAACAACCTGTCTCTAATTCTGAGGAAATCAGCCTCTGTTCGCATTTCCCAGCCAACAGGCTGCCGTGTGCTCACTGCTCTCTTTGGCTTTTCTGGCTGGAATGGGACTGGTTGGGGCTGTTTGGGAATTTGCCACAAAGAGCAGGGGAGACAGGCCCACACTGCCTCCGGTTTCCCACAGGCCTCAGTAGCAGTGTCTCCAGGTGTGAGACGGCAGGTATAGCACAAGCTCCTGGCCCACACTGGCCACTACGGGGCTGAGGTGCGCTTGGTTGCTCAGGCCCTGCTGTCCTCCAGCCACTCACGTAAGGGTCCCAGCCTGCCTGCTCTGCCCAGCTGTGAGGCCTCCTAGGTGCCTGGATTCCAACGGGGCCTGTGCCTGCATTCTGGACCCTGCCTCACCTGTGGTTCTCCGAGGCCCGCAGGGGTGTTTGTCAGTATTTCAACTTCCCCTGTGCTCTTAGGTTTCTTAGACTCTATTCTCCATCCATTTGCCACAAAGCCAATTATACTAACTAGATTTCCCTATTTTCTGTGTTCTTGATGTTCTGGCATTTGTGGGCCTTGCAGACCCAGAAAGACTGCCCTCCCAGGGCGAGCTGAGACTCCCAGAGATAAAAATGACTTACTTGGGAGCAGGCCTCTTTCCTGATCTGACACGCAGACACCGTGCTGATGTTCCCTGCCCCAATCTCCCAGGGCCAGGTGCCAGAGCTCCACAGGGTCATTCTAGCCAGCCAGACCCATCCTGCTATACCCTCCCTGCCAAGCTCTGTGGCCTCATGCTCCTGCCTCCTGACCACAACAGGGCTCATCTGCTGTGGCCCCACTACATTCCCTCTGCTCCTGGGAAGTGGAAATAGTCATTCTTCTCTTGGTGGTTTGACTTCATGTTGGCTCAGCCACTCTACAAGCTGAAGCCCATGGGAACAGAGGAGACCCCGAGTTGCCCCATTCTGTGGGAGGCAGGGTGTAGTCCAGGATGCCTATTCTCCACTTTGTGAGACCAGGAACCCAGCGCCATGAGTTCAGAGGTCACAGGAACGTACCTTGTGTGGGAGCTTCACAGGGCTGGAGGTTTCAAGTTCTTGGCCAGATGACGGCCCTAAGCACACCTCTATGCACTTCTGCAGCAAGAGGGTCACAGGGCTTCCTGCGTAGCGCCGTGTTCTGGAGTGTTCCTCCTATCATGGAAGGCTTTAGACATGCTGTTGTCTTGGATACTCTTGAGAAGCACTATTTAACCCATGCTGGAGCATGTTATCTTTGCTACCAAATTAGTCTTTTTTTCCAAAAGAAAATCTGCTGTGCTCTCAGTACCATTACTTACCAAACATGCCCAAATTCTGGAAAGGGAGGCTCCTGGCCATCCCACTGTGTCCTGCCTCAGCTCCCGCCAGACCCTGGTGCTCAGGAGAGCACATGGAGATGCAGGAACGTGTTTATCGTAGCTGGACACAGTGAGCGCTGCTCCCTCTATCCACCCCACGGTCACCTTCCATTGGTGTCAGGTATGGTTCAACCTGATTCACTAAACTCTAAACAAAAGACAGTGAAGTCAGATTTATTGACGGATTTTTGTTACCATTTTTTGGTAACACAGTATGATCTTTAGAAATGTCCACATCTTGCCCTTTTTTGGGTCACAGGCACTGAAGAAAAATCCCAGTGTACTATCCTACTCAGCTTATTTTCCTCTATAAATTCAAGGACTGGACCAGGTTTGAGTTTTGTGATAGTTTAACCTCTGCCGTGGGGACATTAACCAAAGATTAGTTTTTTTAATTGTGAAGATGAGTTTCTGAGACTTGTATGGAGGGTCATGTTATCTGGGAAGGGTCTTCCCAGGAGGGTGACTTCATGATGCCTTAGTGCCTGGGCGCATGGGGGGGGCAGGCACAATCCTGTCCTGTCTCCACAGCCGTGTGGCCAGTGCAGCTGCGTGGTGGGAGTCACTGGTGCTGTGTGTCTGCTCAGGGAGCTGCTGTTCAGTGGTGGCCCAGGGCACCTTCCTGTCTCAGATACAGGGTGGGGACACGGGGCGTCTGCCTGGCCCTGACACCTGCCTCCCTCCTGCCCACGTGGGTTTCTTCTCAGGGCACAGACTTTTCTGGGACCCGCAGACCCCAGAAGGAGGTAGGGGGGTGATGAAGCCCATCTCAGAGAGAGGGAGGGCCTCGTGATGACAGCTTTACCTGCTCCCCCTAGGAAAGCCTAACACCTTCTCTGTGGGCCCCAAGTCCCCCCCCACTCTCTGTGGGACCCCCAGAGCCCTCACCTTTGTGGGGCCCTGAGCCCCTCCCTCCCTCTGGGGCACCATAAAACCTCCACCTGCCCCCCTTCACTAATATCCCATAGTGTGTTGAGACCCTGCAGGGCAGAGCTCTCCTCCCAGGTCCTCATGGTGAATGGGGAGGGGACACCAAGCAGTAGGGTGTCCCAGGAGGAGAGCGGCCAAGACCAGAAACACCCCCAGCCCCTCATTGTCTCCAACCAGGGAGGACTTGGGTTTCAGCAGACAGGAATGAGGAGGCCTCACTCAGAGTGCAGAGGGTGAGGGTTAGGCCAGCGGAGCAGTGGCCACCCCAGGTGGGCTAGCAGATGGTGGCAAAGTCACAGCCATGCAGGCCTTGAGTGTGATACACCCATCAAGGCCCTGTGAGCTGGATGTTTATATGACTGAAGATGGTTATGGCTGGTGTCTCTGGCAGCAGCTTGAACGAACTCGCCAAGGCGTTGGATTCTGGTCACAACTCTGGAAAGGGCCAGAAGTACAATACACTTTTATATAAAAACAACTGGCTGCCATGTATCACGCCTTGCTGGCTATAGAATCCATCACTGGAATGGCCACGATAAAGGTAAAAAGCACCTATCCCATCTTGGAGTGGGTATGAGAATGGACCCAGAAGTCAAGAAGTGGTGTGGCACAAACACCCACACTGGCCAAGTGGAGTGCTTACCTGCAGCAGTGCAGTGCCCGCTCTAGTAGCCCCTTGAGTGAAGAACTCCAATGCTTGTTGGAGCCAGTAACATATACTAGTGAAAAGCAGGAAGAACTTGCTTTTGAACCATTAGTAGCAGAGAGTCCCTATTGGGAGGGAAGAGCCCATATAACCGAAAATGCATGGTACACAGATGGCTCCAGCCGTGGGCAGCCCCTAAAATAGAGGGCCATAGCTTTCCATCCTAAGACTGAGACAATATGGATGCAAGATGGTGAGGGGAAGAGCAGCCAGTGGGAAGAGCTGTGGGCTGTTGTGGCTTGTGATCAGCCAGGAGCCCTCCCCTATAGTTGTCTGCACTGACAGCTGGGCTGTCTACTGGGGCTTGACCCTGTGGCTACCAACCTGGTACCATGCCAACTGGCTGGTTGGTCACCGACCCCTTTGGGGGCAAGAATTGTGGCAAGACTTATGGGCCTGTGGTCAGACTAAAATAATTACAGTATACCATGTGACAGGTCATTTGCCACCGGCATCCCCAGGAAATGATGAAGTAGATAAATTGGCCCAGATACATTGATTAGAAGGAAAGCCTGCCTCTGATGTAGTCCAATGGTTATATCAGCGTTTGTTGTATGCGGGGCCAAAGACAATATGGGCTGTAGCCTGTTGGTGGGGCTTGCCATTGACCTTCGAAGAAGTTAGTAGGGCCCGACAGGAGTGTGTCGTGTGCTCCAAAAGGGACTTACACCAAGTTCCACAGCAACATGGGACAATAGCTAAGGGGCTATACCCCTTGTCAGGTGGCAGATAGATTATACTGGGCCTCTACCTGTGTCAGAAGGATATCGGTATACTATGACTTGTATGGACACAGCTACTGGACTTCTGGTTGCTTTTCCTACCCATTGTGCAGACCAGCAGATGACCAAAAGAGGCCTGGAGTGTCTCTTTGCCACCTCTGGCCGACCACAGGTAATTGAGAGTGATCAGGGTACCCATTTTACTGGATATACACTGCAAGAATGGGTGCGACAGCTGGGAATCAAATGGAAGTTTAATGTGCCATACAATCCTACCACAGCAGGCATGATAGAGAGGCACATGCCTTGTTAAAATCTGGAAAAGTCATATACCAATAGTCTGTGGGGATGGTCACTCCACTTATGGACCATGCTATGGCATTTGAATGAGAGACCCCAAAAGGGATCCCTAAGCCCTGTAGACATGCTAACACATATGGCTGCCTCCCTATACAATTGCAAGTACAAACCAAGGAAGAATCACTGAAGCCAAGGTTTAGCCACCAGAATAACATCTTGCTGCCAGCACCAACTGCACTGAACCACAGAGACTCCATTGAGTGGATGTGGCCTTGGACCTTTTGACACATGGACCAACAATGGCTGGCTCTCCTGGCACCTTGGGGACGAGGCCTAGAAGCTGGCCTCCTGTGTATTCCTGGAATAACAGCAGAGTGGCCGCCAAAGGTCAGTAGTATATCCTGAATGGCCAGAGGTAGGAGAATCTTACTGGGGAGTTTTATCATTATGGCCAGTGCATGCACTTCCAGTAGCACTATGTATAGACCCTCCAGTAACCCCCATGGGAAAAGGAGTAAAAGTATGGTATGCTAGACCTGGAAGGGACCCACTTCCTGCTACAGTCCTATCACAGGACCACTCTCTTGCATGCATCCTACCTGATGGACAAGATTTGCCTATGTTGGTGGCATTAAAACATGTCTTATCTCCCATAAAGTATTGTGGACTGGACACTTCCTCTGGCTTGAGGATTATTATAATTTTTGTTACCTGTATCAAAATGTTGCTGTATCTTAATTTTTATTATCTCTAAGTTGTTGTTATCCTCTGTTGCTATTGTGGAATCTGGTTACAGTGCTGCAGCTTTCTTGCACAGGGACTATTGCGGAAGATCGAAAATGTGTACACTGTAAGGCGAGAATCCTGGAGGGGTGGAGTGTGGGGAAGATGGGGTTCCTATGGCCAGGACCCTCATTGAACTTAAACCACCTGATGATGTAACTGGCCTGTTGCAGGGCTACTGCTTCCACACCTTTAGGCAATAAGCTATTACTGTGCTATAGAGAGAGCTCGGCCCACTGCTCTGGGAGGAGGCAGAGACACTAGTTCTCGACCTCCCACAGGGAGAACAAGCTGGGTAATAAACCCTTTCACCCCAAAGAATGTTTTGCTGTCAATTTCTTTGGTCACATTGAATCCATAGCGAACATGACCGGGGCTGAAACCCACTGGCAAGACACATACCAAAGCCTTCATCCAGCGGGACCCAGGCCCTTTCCCCACCCCAGCTCATGGGCAGGAGGAAGAGAAACAGAGTGGGGAAGGGGTGGAAGCCTGGGACTGCTGAACATCTACCCCCGGAGATCTGCTTTGCAATCAGAAACCTACATTATGTGGTGCTCTGGAGGCTGGGGAGCTGGAACAGGTGGAGTGCTTGAGAGGCATATTCCGGCTGTTTGTGGAGGACGGGATCCACACCCAGCAGCTCTGGGACAAGGGAAAAGCAGGCAGTCTGAGAGGCTTCCTAGCAGCAAGAGGGCTGGTGAAGGGGCGGGGTTTGCACAGAGCTTGCTGAGCATGAGAAGCGATAGGGGGACAAGGTTGTCTGGGTGCGCTCTGCCCAGCAGATTGGGAAATTTCAGCAGCTTCAGGAGCTCCATCCCCGTAGCTGGCTACTCAGGTCTGAGGCCCTCCACTGTGATACGCAGACTTCCGAGCCTTCCTCCTGGCCTGACGGCACTGGCTCACAAACTGGCAGTCACTGCGCTGGCAACAGGCCAGTCAGAGGGAGGCCCTGCCTACAACAGGTAGAGATGCAAAGCACAAAGGCTTACACCCGTCTGCTCGGCCCATTGGCTCTGATAGTGGAGACAGGCACAGCTGAAGGGAATCAGGAAAAAGATCCTTCCCTCCACCAGGCACCTGGTCCGCTCCCCTATGACCCCCAACCTCACTCTAGGGGCTGATCAACTCTAGAGACTGGAGCTTCTGGGCACTAGAGGGCACCACACAGAAATATGAAATGTCAAAAGAACATGGTTTAGACCAAAATCTCACAAACCCAGAAAAAGGGCCAAATGAAACTCTGAACTCACCAATCTTCCTGAAAGAGAGTTCAAATTAAATAATCATAAACATGCTTATGGATGGACAGAAAAATATTCAAGAACTCAGGGACGAATTTAAGATGGAGATTCAATCATTAAGAAATTCTGTATCTGAAATGCAACATACAATGGAGGGATTTAAAAGCAGATTAGATGTAGTAGAAGAGACGGTAAATGGAATAGAAATTAGAGAAGAGGAATACAAAGAAGCTAAGGCACAGAGATAAAAAAGGATCTTTAAGAATGAAAGAATATTGAGAGAAATGTGTGCCCAATCCAAACGGAACAATATTCGCATTATAGGGGTACCATAAGAAGAATAGAGAGAAAAAGAGATAGAAAGTGTCTTTGAGCATGCAATTGCTGAAAACTTGCCCAGTCTGGGGAAGGAGATAGTTTCTCAGGCCATGGAGGTGCACTGATCTCCCAACACAAGGGACCCAAGGAAAACAATATCAAGACATATAATAATTAAAATGACAAAGATCAAGGATAAAGACAGACTTTTAAAAGCAGCCAGAGAGAGAAAAAAGATCACATACAAAGGAAAACCCATCAAGCTATCATCAGATTTCTCAACAGAAACCTTACAGGCCAGAAGGGAGTGGCATGATATATTTAATGCAATGAAGCAGAGGGCCTCAAACCAAGAATACTCTACCCGGCAAGGTTATCATTTAAATTTGGAGGAGGGATTAAACATTTTTCAGATAAGCAAAAGCTGAGAGATTTTACCTCCCACAAACCACATGTACAGTAAATTTTGGAGGGACTCTTATATATAGAAGTATTCCTAAAGCTAAATAGATGTCACCCAAGGGATAGACAAAGAGTACAGAATATGATTCATAACATAAAAAGAATGGAGGAGGAAGAAAAAGAAAAAGGAGGAAAAAAAAGAACCTTTCGGTTGTGTTTGTAACAGCATACGAAGTGAGATAGACTATTAGATAGTAAGGGAATTACCCTTGAACCTTTGGTAAACCAGAATCTAAAGCCTGCAATGGCAATAAGTACAAACCTATCGATAATTGCCCTGAATGTAAATGGTCTGAATGCACCAATCAAAAGACATAGAGTCACTAAATGGATAAAAAAACAAGACCCATCTATATGCTGCCTACAAGAGACTCACTTTAAACCCAAAGAAATACACAGACTAAAAGTGAAGGGATGGAAAAAGATATATCGTGCACTAGGGAGAAAAAATTCACAAGAGACAAAGAAGGACATTACATAATGATAAAGGGGTCAATCCAACAAGAAGATATAACCATTATAAATATCTATGCACACAACAAAGGATCACCTACCTACATATGTGAAAAAAATACTAACATAATTAAAAGGGGAAACAGAATGCAATGCATTCATTCTAGGAGTTTTCAACACTCCACTCACTCCAAAGGACAGATCAATCAGACAGAAAATAAGTAAGGAGACAGAAGCACTGAACAACACATTAGAACAGATGGAGCTAACAGACATCTACAGAACTCTACACCCAAAAACAGCAGAATACACATTCTTTTCAAGTGCACATGGAACATTTTCAGATCATATACTAGGCCACAAAAAAAGCCTCGGTAAATTCCAAAAGATTGAAATTGTACCAACCAGCTTCTCACACCACAAAGGTATGAAACTAGAAATAAATTACACAAAGGAAACAGAAAAGCCCACAAACACATGGAGGCTTAACAACATGCTCTTAAATAACCAATGGATCAATGAACAAATAAAAACAGAGACCAAGCAACATATGGAGGCAAATGACAATGATAATTCAACACTGCAAAATCTGTGGGACGCAGCGAAGGCCATGCTAAGAGGGAAGCATACTGCAATGCAAGCCTACTTCAGGAAAGAAGAACAATCCCATATGAACTGTCTAAAATGACAATTAACAAAACTAGAAAAAAAAGAACAAATGAGGCCCAAAGTCAGTACAAGGAGGGACATAATAAAGTTAGAGCAGAAATAAATAAATTGAGAAATATAAAACAATAGAGAGAATCAATGAAAGCAGGAGCTGGTTCTTCAAGAAAATAAACAAAATAGACAAACCACTACCCAGACTTATCAAGAAAAAAAGAGAGTCTACACACATAAACAGAATCAAAAATGAGAAAGGAAAAATCACTACAGACACCACAGAAATACAAAGAATTATGAGAGAATACTATGAAAAATTATATGCTTACAAACTGGACATCATAGAAGAAATGGACAACTATCTAGAAAAATACAACCTTCCAAGGCTGACCCGGAAAGAAACAGAAAATATGCACAGACCAATTACTAGCAACTAAATTGGATTGGTAATCAAAAAACTACCTAAGAACAAAACACCTGGACCACATAGCTTCACCACTGAATTTTGTCAAACATTTAGTGAAGACCTAATACCCATCCTCCTTAAAGTTTTCTAAAAACTAGAAGAGGAAGGCATACTTCCAAACTCATTCTATGAGGCCAGCATCACTCTAATACCAAAACCAGGCAAAGACACCACAAAAAAAGAAAATTACAGACCAATATCCCTGAGAAACATAGATGCAAAAATACTCAACAAAATATTAGCAAACCGAATTCAAAAATACATCAAAAACATCATCCATCATGATCAAGTAGGATTCATTCTAGGGATGCAAGAATGGTACAATATTAGAAAAACCATCAACATCATCTACCACATAAACAAAAAGAAGGACAAAAACCATATGATCATCTCCATAGATGCTGAAAAAGCATTCGAGAAAATTCAACATCCATTCATGATAAAACTCTCAACAAAATGGGTACAGAGGGCAAGTACCTCAGCATAACAAAGGCCATATATGACAAACCCACAGTCAACATTATACTTAACAGCAAAAAGCTGAAAGCTTTTCCTTTGAGATCAGAAACAAGACAAGGATGCCTACTCTCCCCACTTTTATTCAACATAGTTCTAGAGGTCCTAGCCACGGCAATCAGACAACACAAAAAATAAAAGGCATCCAGATTGGTAAGAAAGATGTCAAACTCTCCTGTTTGCAGATGATATGATATTGTACATAAAAAACCCTAAAGAATCCACTCCAAAACTACTAGATCTAATGTCTGAATTCAGTAAAGTTGCTGGATACAAAATTAATACACAGAAATCTGTTGCATTTTTATACACCAACGATGAACTAGCAGAAAGAGAAATCAGGAAAACAATTCCATTCACAATTGCATCCAAAAGAATAAAATACCTAGGAATAAACCTAACCAAGTAAGTGAAAGACTTATACTCTGAAAACTACAAAACACTCATGAGAGAAATTAAAGAAGATACCAATAAATGGAAACACATCCCATGCGCATGGATAGGAAAAATTAATATTGTCATAATGGCCATTCTGCCTAAAGCAATCTACAGATTCAATGCTATCCCTATCAAAATACCAACAACATTCTTCAGTGAACTAGAGCAAATAGTCCTAAAATTCATATGGAACCACAGAAGACCCTGAATACCCAAAGCAATCCTGAGAAGGAAGAATAAAGTGGGGAGAATTACGCTCCCTGACTTCAAGCTCTAGTACAAAGCCACAGTAATCAAGACAATTTGGTACTGGCACAAGAACACACCCTCAGACCAGTGGCACAGACTAGAGAGCCAGATATAAACCCAAGCATATATGGTCAATTAATATATGATAAAGGAGCCATGGATATACAATGGGGAAATGACAGCCTCTTCAACAGCTGGTGTTGGCAAAACTGGACAGCTACTTGTAAGAGAATGAAACTGGATTATTGTCTAACCCCACACACAAAAGTAAACTCAAAATGGATCAAAGACCTGAATGTAAGTCATGAAACCATGAAACTCTTAGAAAAAAACATAGGCAAAAATCTCTTGGACGTAAATATGAGCACCTTCTTCATGAAGATATCTCCCTGGGCAAGGGAAACAAAAGCAAAAATGAACAAGTGGGACCATATAAAACTAAAAAGCTTCTGTACAGCAAAGGACACCATCAACAGAACAAAAAGACATCCTATGGTATGTGAGAATATATTCATAAATGACATATCCAATAAGGGGTTGACATCCAAATTATATAAAGAGCTCATGCACCCCAACAAACAAAAAGCAAATAGGCCAATTAAAAAATGGGTAGAGTAGCTGAACAGAAACTTCTCCAAAGAAGAAATTCAGATGGCCAACAGGCACATGAAAAGATGCTCCACATCCCTAATCATCAGAGAAATGCAAATTAAAACCACAATGAGATATCACCTCACCCCAGTTAGGATGGCCGCCATCGAAGAGACAAACAACAAGAAATGCTGGTGAGGATGTGGAGAAAGGGGAACCCTCCTACACTGCTGGTGGGACTGCAAATTAGTTCAACCATTGTGGAAAGCAGTATGGAGGTTCCTCAAAAAACTCAAAATAGAAATACCTTTTGACCCAGGAATTCCACCCCTAGGAATTCACCCTAAGAATGCAGCAGCCCAGTTTGAAAAAGACATATGCACCCCTATGTTTATCTCAGCACTATTTACAATAGGCAAGAAATGGAAGCAACCTAAGTGTCCATCAGTAGATGAATGGATAAAGAAGATGTGGTATATATACACAATGGACTGTTATTCAGCCATAAGAAGAAAACAAATCCTACCATTTGCAACAACATGGATGGAGCTAGAGGGTATTATGCTCAGTGAAATAAGCCAGGTGGAAAAAGACAAGTTTCAAATGATTTCACTCATCTGTGGAGTATAAGAACAAAGAAAAAACTGAAGGAACAAAACAGCAGCAGACTCACAGAACCCAAGAATGGACTAACAGTTACCAAAGGGAAAGTAATTGGGGAAGATGGGTGGGAAGGGAGGGATAAGGGGGAAAAAGGAGTATTACCATTAGTACACATAATGTAGCATGGGGTGGAGGGAGGCATACGGGGAAGGAAGTATAACACAGAGAAGACAAGTAGTGAATCTATAGCATGTTATTACACTGATGGACAGTGACTGTAATGGGGTATGTGGTGGGGACTTGATAGTACGGGGAGTTTAGTAACCATAATATTGCTCATATAATTGTACATAAATAATAGCAAAAAAAAACAAAACAAAGACATACAAGGCATCCAGATTGGTAAAGAAGAAGTCAAATTGTCACTATTTGCAGATGACATGATACTGTACATTGAAAACCCTAAAGACTCCATTCCAAAACTACTAGAACTAATATCTGAATTCAGCAAAGTTGCAGGATACAAAATTAACACACAGAAATCTGTTGCTTTCCTATACACTAATGATGAACTAACAGAAAGAGAAATCAGAAAAACAATTCTATTCACAATTGCATCAAAAAGAATAAAATACCTAGGAATAAACCTAACGAAGGAAGTGAAAGACCTGTACTCTGAAAACTACAAGACACTCCTAAGACAAATTAAAGAGGACACTAACAAATGGAAATGCATCCCATGCTCTTGGCTAGGAAGAATAAATATTGTCAAAATGGCTATACTACCTAAAGCAATCTACAGATTCAATGCAATCCCTATCAAACTACCAACAGCTTTCTTCAATGAACTGGAACAAATAATTCTAAAACTCATATGGAACCATAAAAGACCCCGAATAGCCAAAGCAATCCTGAGGAGGAATAAAACAGGGGGAATTATGCTCCCTGACTTCAAGCTCTACTACAAAGCCACAGTAATCAAGACAATTTGGTATTGGCACAAAAACAGACCCACAAACCAGTGGAACAGAATAGAAAATCCAAACATTAGCCCAAAAATATACAGTCAATTAATATTTGATAAAGGAGCCTTGGATATACAATGGGGAGATGACAGCCTCTTCAGCAGCTGGTGTTGGAAAAACTGGACAGCTACATGTAAGAGAATGAAACTGGACTAGTCTAACCCCATGCACAAAGGTAAACTCTAGGTGGATCAAAGACATGAATGTAGGTCATGAAACCATAAAACTCTTAGAAAAAAACATAGGCAAAAATCTCTTGGATATAAACATGAGCGACTTCTTCATGAACATCTCCCCGGGCAAGGGAAACAAAAGCAAAAATGAACAAGTGGGACTATATCAAGCTGAAAAGCTTCTGTACAGCAAAGGACACCATCAGTAGAACAAAAAGACATCCTACAGTATGGGAGAATATATTCATAAAAAACGTATCTGATAAAGGGTTGACATCCAAAATATATAAAGAACTCATGCACCTTAACAAACAGAAAGCAAATAATCCAATTAAGAAATGGGCAGAGGACATGAATAGACACTTCTCCAAAGAAGAAATTCAGATGGCCAACAGGCACATGAAAAGATGCTCCACATAGCTAATCATCAGAGAAATGCAGATTAAAACCACAATGAGATATCACCTCACACCAGTGAGGATGGCCAACATCCAAAACACAAACAACAACAAATGTTGGCGAGGATGTGGAGAAAAGGGAACCCTCCTACACTGCTGGTGGGACTGCAAATTAGTTCAACCATTGTGGAAAGCAGTATGGAGGTTCCTCAAAAAACTCAAAATAGAAATACCATTTGACCCAGGAATTCCACTCCTAGGAATTTACCCTAAGAATGCAGCAGCCCAGTTTGAAAAAGACATATGCACCCCTATGTTTATCGCAGCACTATTTACAATAGCCAAGAAATGGAAGCAACCTAAGTGTCCATCAGTAGATGAATGGATAAAGAAGATGTGGTACATATACACAATGGAATATTATTCAGCCATAAGAAGAAAACAAATCCTACCATTTGCAACAACATAGATGGAGCTAGAGGGTATTATGCTCAGTGAAATAAGCCAAGCCGAAAAAGACAAGTATCAAATGATTTCACTCATATGTGGAGTATAAGAACAAAGAAAAAAACTGAAGGAACAAAACAGCAGCAGACTCACAGAACCCAAGAACGGACTAATAGTTACCAAAGGGAAAGGGACTGGGGAAGATGGGTGAGAAGGGAGGGTAAGAGGGAAAAAGGGGCATTATGATTAGCAGACGTAATGTTGGGGGGGGGGGCACGGGGAGGGCTGTACAACTCAGAGAAGACAAGTAGTGATTCTATAGCATCTCACTACGCTGAGGGACAGTGACTGTAATGGGGTTGGTGAGGGGCACCTGATGAAGGGATAGTTTAATAACCATAATATTGCACATGTAATTGTAGATTAATGATACCAAAATAAATTATATTAAAAATAAAAGGCCAGGAGCAATTTGGCCTAGAATGCTTGAGTGTTTCACAAATAAAGAAGGGTATCTCGGTATAACCCGTGACTTCACTGTAAACAGCCCTAGCAAGCAGAGAACAACCCAGCCCACCTTGAGGGCAGGGCAGGTAGTACAAGTCCACACCCCTAGCCTTTTATTCATGTTCTCAAAAAATCCTCATTTGCCTATAAAACCCCCTAGACAACGCAGCACCCCGGGCTCTCTTGTCCCCTCCTGGCGTGAGCCGGGAGCTCTATCCTTTCACTTTATCTCTAAATAAAAGCCTGTACCTGGCTCTCCTACCTTGGGTGTTTGCTAAGCTCATTCTTCGGCTTCGTAAACAAGAACTCCGGCATCAGCTGGACTCCCAGTGGAATCTCCTAGCCGTTGCAAATAAAGACCTAGCCGATTCCTTCGTCCCTTTCAGCTACCGCCGTCCACGAGTTCCCACTGAACGTTGTTGAACAACCATTTCGCCTTTCTTAGCCTCGATTTTCTCCGCTGCAAAATGGGAACGAAGGTAGCAACCTCGCCGTGTGTGTTAGAAGTCGGATGATGGGTGTGAAACTGCCGTAGCACTCTAGAAATTCA
Source organism: Smutsia gigantea (assembly GCA_032199065.1). Lineage (NCBI taxonomy): Eukaryota > Metazoa > Chordata > Mammalia > Pholidota > Manidae > Smutsia > Smutsia gigantea. The sequence continues at coordinate 73,141 of JAVSCE010002494.1, read as the reverse complement.
TTCATTCATTCATCCATTTAACAGGCAGTTACTAAGCGCTCAGAGCAGTGCGGCACGGTTACCACAGCGCACACCCTCTCCTAGCGCAGATCTCACCCCTTTGGGTCCGGTGATGTAGAGGGCGTCACCTCATCAGTTTTTCTCCCGCAGAACTCCGGGTGGTGACCTTATTCAAAATGGCGCAAGCAGCCTCGGGGCTAGTGCGGCGGCGCAGACTCCGCATGCCCTCTGACCTGCTGGCAGCGACGGACGGGCAGCCGGGCGCCGCCATGTTGGCTGTTGTCCTGTGAGGGGAGAGGCGGCGGCGGCGGCGGCGGTGGTGGAGGCGGCAACACAAGTGGTGCGAGAGGTGCAAGGGAGCGGCACGAGCAGCAGCATGACTCGGAGGCGGAGCAGGCCAAGCGGCGGTGCGGGCCGCCGGGATGGGGCGCGGGCCGCCGGGCCGCAGAAACCCCAGGCGCCCGAACCTCCGCCGCCGCCGAGCCTGGAAGCGGGACCGGGAGCAGGGCCCCCAGAGGCGTTGGCGGAGCCCGACCGCGACAGCCCCAGGGAGGAGGACGAGCTCAAGCTGACGCCCGGCCCTCAGGTAGGAGCCAGCGAGTCCGGCTGCTTCGGCGCTTTCACCTCCCGGAGCGGGGTCGGGGCGGGCTTGGGGATAGACCTTCCTCTCCCGGTTGGAGCCGGAGCCTTTCCCCCAGAGCTGTGGCTGAGGCTTTCTCCACCGAGGCGGGAGTGAAGGCTAGACCCTTCTCTCCAATGTCGAGGCATGGCCTGTCCTGCCCTCCTGAGACCAGGCTGCCTGCCCTCTCCCAACGCCTGCAGCCGGAGGAGAGGTTGAACGTTCTGGTCGCACACCCACACTGGTACCGTCTCAAATCCGGAGAGCACAGCTCAGCTCTCTCTCCTTCACCTCCCGCTGGGCCCACCTGCTCCCTAACTCACCCACAGGCCATTTCAGGGCGCTGGGGCTGGAAGGCTGCAGCCTTTTCCCTCTCCCCACGGAAGCGGCTCCACCCTTTCCCCTCCCTGCCTGCAGCCACTGCCCCCTCAGCAGCTGTGCCCCCAGCTCCTGAGGCCTCTCTCCTCACCCTGCCCAACAGAGTAGTTGGAACAAACAGGCTGCCCAGAAAACTATTTAGTGGGGCTTCCGCACTGAGGTGGAAACCCAACAGAGCCCGCCCTTTCTCCCCTCTGTACCCCTGACCCCCGAGGCAGGCCGCTCGCGACCCTCAAGTCCCTGGGTTTGGCGAATCCTGCTGAGAGCGGTAGGAGGGCTCTCCAAAGCTTCCAGCTTGCCACTTGGAAGAAGGTCACTTTGTTTCGAGCAAAGAAGATAATGGGAGGTACTCTGCCAGTGTTCATTGAGAGGCCGGGATGGCATGAGCCACAATTGCTCCGGGAGGGTTGTAACACCTGGGGCTGGGTGGCTCGCCCTAAGCTTGCTCTGACAAAAGAGTTTTGAGTTGGTCTTTTGGCTGAGCCTGCCTAGGAAGGCAGGCTCCTGCAGGAGTCTTGGAGGGTCGGATACAGCGCCGGATGAGGATGAGGCGTGGCGGAAGATGCGTTTGGCTCTGCAGACACTGCATCGGGCAGCAGGGGACTCTGGGAGGCTGGTGCAGCCAGAAGGCATGGCTCTTGACAGCCTTCTAGTAGAATCTCTGGAATTGTGCATGTGAGTGGGGATGCCTTTTGGGGTACCATTCCCAGAAAGCCTTTCCTGACCTCCCCAGTTGTGTGAGGTGCCCTTTCTGTCTGTGCCCACAGCCCCCTGTGCTCCTTTCCGTTAGCACTGCCCATTCTGTGATGAGGCATTCTGTTGATACGTCTGTTCTCACACTGCACTGTGAACTCCACAGGGGCACAGACTATGTCATCTTTCTCTAGTGCTCCACACCTAGCCCTGGGACACCCTGACACAGAGTAGAAATAACTAGGAGAGTGAGATGAGAGAAGGAATCCATTGAGAACCTGTTCTTATCATAACGCAGTTTTGATACTGGTCTCCTTTGTGTCTCAGATCACAGTAAGATTTTTAATTAGTGAAAATGTCACCACTTACTGAGTGTCAGAAGCCCCACATTCACCCACACCCTGTACCCTGGGCTGAGACTGGTTCCAAAGGATGTGACTCCCCAAGTTGGATTCCCCCTTCACCTGCTCTGATTTCCAGCCCTGAAGCTGCTTGCCACTTAGCCAGCTTATAGTATTCATGGCCAGAAAGTTTGAGGGGTGGCTTAACCATTTAGCTTTTATTTAGGACAACTTTCCTAAGAGCGATAGGCTTTTATTAACATGGTAGGTTCCTACCATGTTCTTACCTACTTTGCTATTTGACCTGCCAATTCATTCATTTATTCGTGCCAGGCACTTTACATATCTTCTAATCTTCCCACCACTGCTGTGTTCTCCTTAGTATTTAAGCACAAATGTGATGAGTTAACTATTGGTGGAATTATTGGTCTGCTTTTGCTACATAAACTCTGAAAGTGCAAGAACCATGTCAGTCAGTCACCATTGTACCCGTATGCCTGGTGATTAACAAATGTTAATGAATGAACTGAAGGATAAAAATACTATTACCCCTGTTTTTCAGATGAAGAAACAGAAACTCAAAGCAACTAAACATTTGCCCAAATAACTCCCATTACAGGTCTCAGCTCCCCCACCCTCAAAGGACACTCTTGTGTGCTGTGGTGGATTTAACAGGTTTTTTTTTTTTTTTTTACAATAGCCACAAAGATGAAACAAAGTGATAGATTCTGCTCTCATTGTGTCCCAGCTTTTTTGCTGGGAAGGAAGGTTCTGGATGCAGAAGCAGGCTTTTGTGCCCTGGTGAAAAGCACCCGCTGAAAGGGTTGGGGTCAGGCATTCACAGGTGTGCCTTTGAGGAGGATCTCTGGTTCCCACAGCCACTTATACCCCTGTCTTATGTACACAGAATGGGTAAGTAAGGTGAAATTCAGTGTCATGTGCTGAACTGAGCCAAAGAACAGCAGATAGGACCACTTGCAGTCCACAGACAGGTTCTGATGTCCCAAGTCACACATTGTTTTGGTTTTGCTTTGATTTGAGCCAATATTTTAAAAACCAAAAGGTTTCCCACAAAACTGGTACTGTGCTATCTCTTAAAACTAAAAACCTGGTGCCACTGGGCCCATATTTCTGTGAGGCAGTACTCTGCAGTCTCTGAGTAATGTGTGCCCTTTATCATATGAAGGATACCTGATCTGTGCCAGACCTGGGGCTACCTGGGAATGCAGAAGTGACTGCCCACAAGGGGCTCATGGTCCAGAGAACATATATATATATATATATATAATCGCAGTAAGGCTAAAAGAGCATCCCTTCCTCTGAGTTAAGGTTCATAGGCCACTCTGATTCCACCCAGTGCCCGTCATCATTTGCATAACCTTACACATTTAAATACAGGACCTTGAGGTTAATTGGGATCCCCAAAGTCCTTACTTCCAATTGTTTCAGGCCACTAAATTACATTGATCTGTACACTAAGAACCCAATTCCTCGTTTACTAAACAAGGAGACTAAAACGGTTTATTGCCTTATTAGCAAGAAAAAAAAACACCAAAGCAATTGAAGAAGTGAGAAATAGTGTTTAGTGTTACAGACTTGAGGTGAACTCTTAAGCTCAGTCTCCTGGTTTTGGACTGGGCATGTTTCTTCCCCTCTCTCACCCTCGTTAGCAACATCACAGGAGAATGTGGAGCAACCCACATGGCACCTAGCCCAGCAAGGCTCCTCAGGCAAGAGCAGGAGCTGGAAGTGGTGTGGGTAGTAGCTGTGCCAGATGGCCATCCAAAGCATGAGGGTGCTCACCTGCCAGATCTGCGAGCTGTCTTTAGGACTCTCTTGGACCACTCAGCTTGTAATCCATAAACCCCCAGGAGACTTCCTACACTATAAACCAACAGTTGGTGGGGGTTGAGCTCATCCTGCCCTTCCCATCTCTGATCTCTCTACAGCATCCCCTGAGACTTTGCCCAGCCTAGTTTAAACGGACTCTATAGAGACCTGGTTCCTCCACTGCTCAGAGTTAAACCTGTTCCCTCAAGGGACTGGAGCAGATGATCAGTCAGTATCTTTATTAAAACCATTTTATTATCCACTCAGCATGCATTGCAGCCTCTGTGTCAGGGCTTCTATTTGGGGCATACAGATGAATGAGATAGTCCCTATAGCCAGGGGCCTCCCCTTAACATCACTGCCCACCCAGCCTGGCTACTCATTGTAAGTAGATGGAAATTATAACCAGGAGGAGATCCCTGCTACCTCCAGTTCTTGGTAAGCCAGTAGAGATTCACTATGTAGAAATGCCAAAAGGCCTTTGAAGATGAAGACTTAGCCACTAAGATTTTTTTAATTTTAATTTCCTTAAAATATTTCAGAGCTACAAGCTTAATATCTGACCGCAGATGAACTATTAAGATCCCAACACCTTTACTGAACCTAGAATTTTGACAGCAGGGGCTTCTTAATTCATTTCTGGGGTATTTATTATGCATGGTCCTTATGTGCTCAATAAATGGCTGTTAAATGATAATAAAATAAATAAGCTAGGTTTCTATCACTTTTTTCTTACTTGCCCCTAATGCTGGGCCAGGGTGGCAGTCATTCATGTAGGCCCATTGCACACACACCATGAGCAGTCTTCTCACCTGAGCTGGCATTCATCTATTCTGCAAACACTAATGGACACCTAATCTGTGCCAGGCCCTGGGCTAGCTGGGGATGCAGAAGTGAATCTAACATGCTTCCTACCCACAGGGGGCTCATGATCTGGAGAACGTGTCTGTAGTAACTGCAGTTAGGCTGGAAGAGCCTCGCTGCCTGTGAGTTAAGGTTCAAGTCCTTGAATCTAGTATGTGGTTTTCAGAAGTGTTTCAGCCTTTTGGTTTGTTTTCTCATGTATAAGGTAACAGTGATGCCAGGCTCACATTAGGGTGGCAAGTACTGCATGTCAAGCACTTAGCACATATAGTGTCTCTGATTACTATAGATGCTTGGTGCTGAGGATGCACAAACATGATAGCCTAGAGAAGGCTTTCAGAGCTGAGGCTTCAAAGTCAAGTAGAAATTGCTCTAGAGTAAAAGATTGGAAAAAGAGTCTAAACAAAGGAAGCAACATAAACAAAGACCCAGAAGCAAGAACTGTCTGACTCTGGGAAGTGGCAAGAGGTCAGCCTGCAGAGGTTAGCAGGGTTCTTGAAAACCACACCAAGAAGTTTGGGATTTATCCTGTAAGCAGTGAGGAATCAATGAAAGGCTTTAAGTAGGAAAGTAAATGTAATAGACTTCAGTAAATTCTCTGATAGCATGGGATGAAGTCGTTCTCTGTGGTAGAGGCAGCTATGATTGCTTGATTTCTGCTCTTCCCTCACCCCAGCCTAACTAAATAACAGATCCCCTATGATTTGCTGGACCCTGTCCCAGACCTACAGAATCAGAATCTTTAGGTCTGCAGCCCAGGAATCTATTGTTGTTAAATTGCCCCAGATGATTATGGTGTGTAGCTGGGTCTGGAAACTGCTGAATTGAGGGTGCCATGGGGATCTTTGTGGAGGCCTACTATATTCTTCAAACAGTGGGGCTTCCTAGGAAGGAGCTTTTCCGTAAGCGGGAATAGAAACAACCTAAGTTTAAAAAAAAAAAAGGCGTGTCAGTTCTCCTGTTGTTGCCCTATTAGTGATATTCTCTAACTGGCAGTCTTCCATTGTGTATCAAAACACTTACCCTTGTACTATATGCTGACACCTCTGCTGAACAGTTGGGATGCAGTGAATCATGGGGTGCAGGCTCTGCCCTTGTAAAGCTCAGTGTTGTAGAGTATATACCAACAACTGGGATACATGAGATAAGCTCTATTTGAGAGATCTGTAAAAAAAAGGTGTTAGAGCATCCCAGATCAAAGCACAGTTCATTCTGCCTGTAGACTTAGGAGGATATAACACCCAAACTAAGCCTAAAAAAGGAAGAGGCAGAAGGAATAGCAGGGGTGAGGGTGCGAGTGCTTTACATATTGGGCAAATGGAATGGTTAATGGTTCTTCATGGCAGGATGTGCAGAGCAGAGAAGGAGTGAGGAGAAGCAAACTCATGTCCTGGGAAAAGCTACATGTTTGCATCCTTTGGTCCTGTGCCGGTGCTCCCACTATGCCCTTCAGATTAAGCAGATGAACATGCTGCAGTCTATATGCCATCTTCCCTTTACCTAAGGCCTTCAACTATCCAGCTTCTTTTGGGTTTCCCTGTACATTCTGAAATGAATAGATCTCTCTCTACCCTGCAAAGTTGATACAGGGAAACTAAGACAGAAAGAAGGGGTCTGAAACATCAAATGCTCTTACTAGGAAGTTGTAGCAGAGAGCATGGACTGGGGGGTTCAAAGAGGCCTTGCAGGTCACCTGTCTAGTCCTGTCCTGTGCTTCAATAATAACTTTGGATTGGGCAAGTCTCACTTAGTAAGTTTCCCTGTCATTTCTTCCAGGACAGAAGAGGAAAGAAACTAACGGGTATTGAGCACCTACTGTGTGCCAGGCCCAGGCCAGGTACTTTACATGATTTATTTCCTTCTGTCCTCACAACTCTGTGAAGTATGGTTTTATTCTCATTTCATAAAAGAGGAAATTGAGGCTCAAAGAAATTTAGTAATACTCCAAGATCATACTGAAAATGGCAGAACTGGGATTTGAACGCACAATACTCTGTCTCCAAAGTTTATACTCTTCCACCCATGAGAAATTTGTGCTAGGGTTACAGAGTAGTAGGTAACATGGTTCACCTGAGATTCTAGGTTAATAGCAACAGTTTAGGCCTTCCTGTAACTGCTCCCAAAAAGCAGGTCCAACAGATGAGTTAGCCCCACTGGAAGGCCATTGGAGTCAGGGAGATTCACTGCCCCATCCTTGACTCAGCTTGTACAACTAGAAAGGATTCTCCACAGACTGGCTTAATGGTATGAAACAACTGTCCTTCTTGGAAGGACCTGAGCCAACAGCCTGAGTGGGAGTTTGGGTGAAAGCTTTAGGGCACTGAGGTGCAGTTGTATCAGCTCCCTAAGAATTTAGCCCTGATGCCAGCTTTAGAACTATCTGAGATTCTTAGCACTGATGCCCTTTCATCAGCGGCCTGAAGTGATGCAGCCATTCCTTAGCAGGAAGGGGTTGGTTCAGCTGTGTCTTAGATTCTATCCTTGGTGTAGAGCAGCTGAGATGTGAACCAAAGGGGCCTGAAGCATTTGTTCATTTATTCAATGAATGCCTGCTATGTGCCAGGCCCACACCAAGCCTAGTTTCCTGGGCACACTTAAATGACCAAGATACACTCCCTACCACCAAAGAGTGCTCATTCTACCAAGGGTGTGGGGACAGACAGAATATATCTGTGGCACACTGTGATAGGTGTTGTACTCAAAGACTGAGTTCTGCTTATCCTGGTCCAGCAAAAGCTGCTTTGACCTTAGGCCAAGATCCTGGAGGATGAGTAGTAGTTTACCAAGAAGTAGAGCTGAGGTGCCAGGATGTATCTGAGGAACAATATGAATAGAACCTAAGATTCTCAGGTGTTAAATGTGGAAGTGGAGCATAGAGAAGTCAGCTGGGGACAGAGATTGCCATGGTAGTGAGCTCAACCAGAAAGGAAGGAAAGATGAGCTAAAGGAAGGAGATCCTCAAACTGGATAGGTATGGAAAAGGCACATAATAAGCTTACATGGGGTAGAGAAGCACAACAGCCTAGTTTTTTTTTAATTTGTACATTATTTTTTGTATTAATTTTAATTGTATATTATTTTAATTTGTGTCCCTGCCTGATTATACAAAACATATATGGGAGTTGGGGAGCATTGACAACTGAGGCATGAACCTGCCTGGTTTAAGGATGTGTTTTTAAGGCAGGAATTCTACTGTTTGATTTTCCTAGCACCTAGCACAATGGTTGGCACCAGGTGGGGGCTCTGAAAGTGTTCGTTGTGTGAAGGGATGAATGGATGAACAGAAGAGTGGGTGATGATTGTGCTGATGAGTTTTTCTAAGCTGGGGATTAATCATTTTCTCTGCTTCTAGAAGGGAACTTTACCTGCTACTGTTGCCTGCGCTGGTGACAGGGAGGCAACAGTTGGTTGCCTGGAGAGTAGAGTGCTCTAATGGGCTATTTCAGAGTAAATTTTCAAAGCTGTTGCAAGGCTGCTGGGTAGATACAGCATGTGTCTTGCGGGATCTTCTACAAACATACAGGAACTCTTGTGAGTGAAAGGAATCCATGAGAGGAATGAGAGCCAGGTTTAGTGCTGGAAATTAGATCCAACTTCAGAACAGTCCTTGAACACTGCCTGGTCTGGTGACCCTGGGTTATTCCCCGGCAGTTCCCAAATTTGGACAGAAAGGTGAGGTGGAAAATTTACTCATGCCCCAAAACAGCTATCCAGATATGCTCTGAACTATATTGTTGTTATTGCTTATTGCACACCTGCTGGGTGACAGGCGCTGTTAGCATTGTTAAATGCTTTACATCAGCAGTTCTCCCAAGTGCTTGTTCTTGGGGCTCTTACATTCCTAAAGATTATTGAGGACTCAGAGGAGCTTTCTTTTGTAGGTTTATCCACTGATATTTACCAAATTAAATAATAAAGCTGAGAAAATTTAAAAATAGTTACTAATTCATTTGAGAGTAACAATATTAAACCTGTTAGTGAAATACAACTATTTTCAACAAAAAAAAATTAGAGAAATGGTCTTGTTTTCATTTTTGCAAGTTTATGTCTGGCTTCATAGAAAAAAGCTGGATTCTCCTACATGCTTCTGTATTCAGTCTGTTACAATTCATTGTTTTGGTTGAAGTATATTTAAAAAATCCATCCTGTGGCACAGATACATAGTTGGAAAAGGGAGGCCTTTCCAGATGATTGTTGATATTCTTTGCAATATGGGATCTGAGCCTATATCAATGAAATCTTCATACTCATTTACATTAAAATCCTTTGGTCCATCTAGCACTTTTTAATGTATTTTTCACTAATGCATGATTCTGTAACATCATGCTTTGATCATTTGGAAAATAGATTCACTGAGCTGTGCAGATCTTAATGTTTCTCTGTTTCATTTTACATATCAAGAGATAACATTTATTAGTATCACCACCAATTTCACAAGAAAAGTCTTTAAGTATTGGGAAGCTGTTAAGCTCATGATAGTGGATACGAATTTTCCAAAATCCTAATTTTAGACTGCAAGTTTGAATTTTATCATTGGCCGCACATAGAAAGTTGTTTTGCTTGAAGTGAAGTTTCCTTGAAGCTCATTTTGTATATTTTTTCAGAAAGTGTCTGCCAGTACCCAAGTCCAGATAACCATAGTTTTTATCAGTCATTCTTTCAAGTAAAAATCTATGTCCCATGAAAAAATTGTCTTCCCCTTCTTTGACTTTTACCTCTTTTTATCCAGGAAAACCTAGAATGCCTTAGCATAATGCTTCTCAGGCCAAGACAGAGAAGTCTTGGGCCTGTTCAGGTGAAGGAGCAGAGATACTGATTATAGTGGCTGCACATAACAGCCTCCTGGGCTACGAGTGGCCCTGATCTGTGGTTCATCTGACTCCTAGACCACTCTAGGGGTACACATGATAAGACATGGGTCCTCTGTGCGAGTGATCTACTCTCCAGAGATTCTGTTTTTGCTCAGAATGTGAAGCAGAATTACCCCAGAGCTTTTTTGAGTAGATCCCAAATCAAGAGAACCCCTAGAACCATTCCTTGTTCTTCCCCAGTATTTTGCCTAAGGCTAGACCTATATCTGGAGATCCAGGTCTGGTCTGTATCCAGACCTGAATCTGGAATTTAAACTGAGGTGAAAAGGAATAATTAGTCATTGCCGAGGGCTGTCGGTTTAAGAATCTGTTCCATCAGCCTTTGTGATAAAGAAAAATGGTTGGGTGTTTCATTCACTCTGTAAATTAATTGATCTCATTCTTGTGTGGGAATACTGTTTGAGGCGCTAAAAATACAGCACAAGAACAGCTAGTTGAAAGCCTGAGTTTGACTTAATAAGGACATAAAGGGGTCATGATCGCCAGGAATCTGGAAAGTGGGAGGAGATTGCAGTCAAAGGGAATTCTGAACTTATTATTTCTGCCAAAGCAAAAATTTGAGGAGCAGTGCTAGTGCTGACTGATTATAACATCTCCAGGGTTTGGAATTCTCACCACCCTCCAGCAGTTAGAGAAAAAATCGGAAAAGTCCCCAGGTTCCACCAGGCACTGTACCCAAGGGCAGGCACCAAGGCTTAGGGTTAAGACAGCTTTAGGGGTGGCCCCCAGAAGTGCCTGAGCCTAGAGAGAAGGACTCAAGTATACCAGACTCAGGACAGTGGATAAACCAGTTTCCAGTATAGACTTACTAAGAACAGAACAGCTAAGGGGCCTAGATAACAGGTTGAGTGCCTACTGTGTGGATCCCTTGACCTAAGCTTGGCATCTCTGATGTCACTTAATTCTCTGGGCAACCTTATGCAATGTGGTCAGTATCATCCTGGCTTCAGTTAGGACTCGACTAGCTTTCCAGGCCCTGTGTTTCTTCCTTTAACTGGAAGCATAGTCTGTCCTGTAAACTCACTTCCACTAATGGCTATTCTTATTTATTATGTATACCAGTTTGGCTCTAGGAAGAGTCACATTATTTCCATGAATAGGGCATACCATTGTAATCCCCAAGGAATGCAGTCTTCCACTATCCCTCACTTGAGATTGGAGCCATTCAGGTGGAATTCCAGGGTGGGGAGATGGCCTTTCTTTGGGGAGCAGTAATTTCAAGCACTGTCTCACCAAGCTGCCTGCCAGCTATATTGTCATAGGGACACTTAACAAATCAGAGTTAGCCACCATGTGCCAAGCTGAGCATATGCCCTGTGCTATACTGTGAGGGATCCAGACAAGAATCAGAACTGGTGCTTGCTTTCTAGAAGCAAAACATGTTAGAAGGGACAGAAGATGAAGGTAAATAAATTAAGTGGAAGGTACAAATGGTGTAACCAAGTCACAGTGGCTGTGGAGGTGCAGGGAGGAGAGGTGAATTGTAAGAGGGATTCTAGGAAAGCTGGGATAAGGTTAGATTCAAGCTGGGTCTTTAAGTCCTGTCCCTCCCCACCCCCAACTACTTACTGGTAAATGTGGAAAGGAAGGGGGTTTTCAGCAGATGATTGCCTTTAGCAAAGGCATGAGATAGGAGAATACAGAGAGTATTGGGGGATCTCAAGGAACGACTTCATAGAGTTGTCAGCAAAGATTAAGGTGTCTTAGATTCATCACACATAAGAGATTCTTGCATTCTTACAAACTACAGTAACCGTATTTTCAATCCTAGTCCTGATTTTAAATATTATTTCTCACTACTCTCATTATGTTCATGTTAGTTCCATATGTTGAGTAACGTGTTACGGGTTTGGCACTGGACTAGATGCTTTATCACATTTAGTGCTCACAGCCGACCCCACAAATCAGGACTTAATCCCACTTTACAGATTAGGAGACAGAGAGTAGAACTTGCCCAAAACCATATGGCTGGTAAGCGGTAAAGGCCCAGGATTAATGCCAAAGCCAATGTATTTCCACTGACCCTAGCACCCCCCAAGTGCTTTGGCAACTAGTATAGTCACACTGACCACGCATTTAATTTACAAGAATGTTCTTTTTTTATTATTTATTTTGGTATCATTAATCTACAATTACGTGTGCAATATTATGGTTATTAAACTACCCACTTCATCAGGTCCCCCCCACCAACCCCATTACATTCACTGTCCATCAGCGTAGTGAGATGCTATAGAATCACTACTTGTCTTCTCTGAGTTGTACAGCCCTCCCTGCGCCCCCGCCAACATTACATCTGCTAATCGTAATGCCCCTTTTTCCCTGTTGTCCCTCCCTTCCCATCCATCCTCCTCAGTTACAAGAATGTTCTTTTAAAAGAAACAGGAAAAACACTTACTATGCATTGCCATATACATTACACATTTGAATTATTGATGCCTCCAAAATCATATATGCTATACTTCATAGGCCATATAAAGAATTTCAAGAATAATTTTACTCATACCTGATTTTCATCTTATATAATAGTTTTAGAACCTAACACCCAAATGAAAGGAAGCTCTGTTGTAGTAAAATTACATGTTCTGGAGTTTGCCTTACGAATATGGTCATCATCTTTACAGGGAGAGGGACTTGGTTGTTGGCTTCACCTTCTCTTCCCCACTGGAGTTACTGTGGCACCTTATAGCTATCAAAAGTTTCCTGGTACACTTCTCAGAAAGGCATCCATTGCCTTAATTTCTCTGAACACTATCCTTCTCCATCAACCCTCCCCCCTTGCCATGAGATATTCAACACCATATGCTTCTACAGTTGCAGTAAAGTTTCTCTTCCTTGCTCATTGAAATGCTTCCTTGGCAGAGACCATTTAGGCAGCATCTCACATGAGTTCCACATAGATTTCTCTCTCTGCCTCTCTTTCTCTGTACTCTTTTGCAAGGTCCTTGTACTTCCCCAAATGTTTTATCATGCTCCTTCCTGGTACTACTGTTTGGTGCCTTTCTTTCTAGAAACGAGAGACCCAGGTCAGTTACAGACTTAAGGATACCCTGATGCCAACGTATTGTGAGAAGGTGATTTTACTCAAGAAAGATGATGGCATTTATTTTATTGGTAGGATAAGGATGATGTCCTTAATCCTTTGCTTAATCCTCTGCAAACACCTGTCACCTAGTGGTGAGTAAGTTTGGAAGGTATGTCAGTTAACTATTGTGTGTAACAAACCACCCCCAAAACTTAGTGGCTTAAAACAACACTATTTATTATTTTTCATGAGTCTCTGGGTTGACTGGACGTTCTGCCCTGGGCTCACTCATGGATCTGATCCACTAGCCGATCAGCAGGGAAGACTATTTTCTCCATGTCTTTCACATCTCTCCAGCAGCTAGCCCAGTCACACTCTTACAGCATGGCAGAGGTGCAAGAGCAAGCAAGCCCAGCCATGCAAGGAAGCAAGTAGTATTGCAAGCTTATGCTGGCAGCATGTTGGCTAACATCCCACTGGCCCAAGAAAGTGACATGACCAAGCACAGCGTCAGAGAGAGGGGACTACAAAGTTGCAGGATATAAAAAAGCCATTAATTGGGGTCATTAAATCAATCAGTATCCTAGTACGTACCCCTCAAAGTGACAGGAAACCTATAGACTTAATGTTTCTAGGTCATATTTATCCTAGAAGGAAAAAAAAGTCCAAATTATAATTACTATGTATTGGGCCTATGCTATGGACATGCACAGGGCTAGGCACTTCCCTGTTTATTCACTGAGCCTCATAACAACTCTACAAGGTAGGTAGGAAATCAGAGCTCAGGAAATTAAATAACTTGCTCAAGGTCACCTAGCTAATGCGTGGCAGGCCAGGCAGGGATTAGAATGTGTGTCGGTCTGATGCCCAAAGCCCAACTTCTTTTCACCACACCTCACTGCCTCTCAGAAGCAGCAGGGTCTGCCTTCCCTTACCTCCAACACAGTTTTCAATTGAGTTGATGCTATTTGACTATACAAACCCCTCCTCCAAAATGCTGCTGTGATCCTAATAGAATCATGCAGCTTTCCAGAAACCCACATACTCTCCCAAACTCTGCATTAACTGAAAGCATTTTTTTCCTCCCAGATGGCATTGGTCTGTGGACTGCACAGACAACCCAAGATTTGTGACCTCTCCCAGACATTCCAGAGAAGGAAGGGCCATCCTCTCGTTTACCTTCAAGATTTGGGGACATTGGGGCATTAGGGCTTTGAGCATGAGCTTTGGAGTCAGCCTGAAAGGGTTCAAATCCTAGTTCCACCACTCACTAGCTCTATAACCTTGGGCAACTTATTTGATTTCTTGAAATCTGTTTCTTCATCTTTAAAAAAAAGTGGGAATAATAACACCTAGTTTGCAGAGCTGTTACAAGAACTAAAATTATGCATATGAAGTGCCTAACCCAGTGCCTGGCACGTAATAAGTGACATTATTAGTATCATGAATATTATTTCTAAGCAGAGCCTTTCTCCTCCTGGGAAACCCTGTTTCTGTCTGTTGGACAGGTTCCCCCCACCTCCAGCCAGTCTGTGCAGACTTGCTGCCTGCTGTGTCATCGGGAACGCAAAGGCTGGGAAGAAGGCCCTTCCCAAAACGGACTGGTATTGCAGGGTGAGAAGCTGCCCCCTGACTTCATGCCAAAGCTCGTCAAGAATCTCCTAGGCGAGATGCCTCTGTGGGTCTGCCAGAGTTGCCGAAAGAGCATGGAGGAAGATGAAAGGCAGACAGGTCGAGAACATGCAGTGGCGGTAGGTAACCGCTGAGAAGGGGTCTCTGAACACAGGAAGGCTGCCTGCCCAGAAAAGTCAGGCTTGTTGAGCTGTTCCTTCCCTTCAGCTGGCTCTCTTTGGGCAGCTGCTACACACAGGTGCTGAGAGGCAGCTGGGCTGTATCCACACAACATTAGTGGCTTGGGTTCACAGTTGGGGAAAGAAGAGAGAGGCTGCAGGCAGCCCACTGGCCCCTAAGGAGAGTCTGTACAACGTGAGGGCCAGCTTGTAGGTTCTGGTAGATCGATATCCTGCCCCTTCCATGTCATCTTGCTGCCGTCATCTCTGTGGCAGCTGAAAGCCAACCAGTATGATGTGGAGGGCAAAGGTCAGCTTGAGAGTCTGTAATGTGCCTCAGAAAGTCTCCCAGAAGCCTGAGAGCTATCTTAACTGCCATCTCCTGAATCACAATGGCCAGACTTTCCTTCAGCCTCTCTCTTTTACCCAGGACCAGATAGCTTCAGGACTACTGACTTGAAGGCCCTTGCTCTCCTTGGCAGCTCTCAGGACTCCCTGAAGGCCCACAGTTGACAGGCAGTCTCTGGCCCCTACCAGTCTCTCTCACTAGCATCCACACCCTTCACTTCATCAGGGGTACCACAGCCCCTCCCGGCAAAGGTTTGGCCAGAATTTGCCCTTGTACTTGGAGTTATGGGAATTGTGCTTAGGCACAGGGGCCTGGAGGAGGTAAGTTAGTTTAGGCAGCAGAGGGTCAGCTCTGATGTGTGCTCTTTTACCATAAGCCTTTTTCTTCCCCCTTCTCCAGATCTCCTTGTCACACACATCCTGCAAATCACAGTCTTGTGGGGGTGACTCTCATTCCTCTTCGTCCTCTTCTTCATCGTCCTCATCCTCGTCCTCCTGCCACGGGAACTCAGGGGACTGGGATCCCAGCTCGTTCCTGTCAGCACATAAGCTCTCAGGCCTTTGGAACTCCCCACACCCCAGTGGGGCCATGCCGCTTAGCTCGCTTGGGAGTCCTCCTACCATCCCTGGTGAGTCTCCAAGCTCAGAGGAGAGCCAGGCCACATAAATGTAAAGAGCTGTGTTTTCTTAACCGCTTTGTTCAAACACAAACAAGTCAAAAGATCAGTTATTAATATAAGTAAAATAGGAGCTCTTCTAATGGAAGCAGAGGGGATACCTAGCCCTTGACTTGACAGTTCCTGTGGGATGGGACTCCTGTTCCTAGGACTCTGAAGTTGAGAAATACAGCTGTCATTGGTTCTGGTCACTATTCCCATTGGATCCAGGAAGGGGCCTGATGAACACTGGCTGAGAAGAAAGTGGAGTCTGAGAGGGCCCTTATGAAATTAGGCCTTAGATCACCTAAAACCTCACCCTGGCAGCAGCACAAAGGACCTGGGTGCCTTCATCTTCCAAGGCCTCCTTTTCTCCACCTGAGGGATGGATATAAAAGCACTGCACTTTCATCCACAAGAGACTGGCAGTGTAAGCTGCTGTGATTATTACCCAATTTTGCAGCTTTATAAGCCTTCTTTAAACCCTGAGATAACTTTAGAAACCCAAGAAAAAAATCTCAGCTTATTGATGTACTATGTAAATGTGAATTACTATCTACTTCTAAATGAAGGGCCTGAATTCTTCAAAGGGTTCTTTCCCCCAGAATTGTGAGAGTTGAACAGTACGTAATGCCAGTTATTTTGGAGCATAAGCCAGAGAGGGTCATCAAAGCCTTTTCCCATTTCTCCTCTGAAATCTGGGACCACCTGAGAGTCTAGCATACCCTGGCTGCCTCAGTCCTCAGGGCCCAAAGGCAGAGCCTCAGTCTGCTGTTCACTGGCTTTTGTAGATTGTGCCCTGAACCTCAGGAAAGCCTATAAATAAGCAGGTCCTAAAGAGACCCTGAGAGCTAGAACACGTGTCCTCTGTTTGTGCCACGGCAGAAGTTTGACGGCCTTCTGTGGGCCCAGCATTTTGGTGCCTTCTCTCTCAGGCCTGGGCTCCTTGATCCTGCCACGTTGCTGCCTACAGAGAAACCTCTCCGGCCCAAGCCACCACTGGACTTTCCCAAAAGCTCACAAGTCCACTGTGCTGAGACAGTGGTTCCTCTGGTCATAGTAAGCAGGATGCTGTGACAGTGAGCCCCTGGGCTTTCCTTCCCATGGTTTGGGCTCCCACTCTGACTTCTTTCTCCCCCATCTGCCCACAGGTGAGGTTTTCTCCATCTCGGAGCACCACCGGCACTCAGACCTCACTGCTCCACCTAACAGCCCCACCGGCCACCACCCCCAGCCAGCATCGCTGATCCCATCTCACCTCGGATCCTTTAGCTCACCCCCCCACCCACATCTGCTGCCCACCACCCCAGCAGCGCCTTTCCCTGCCCAGGCTTCTGAATGCCCTATTGCCGCTGCTGCCACTCCCCACACCCCAGGGGCATGTCAGAGTCCCCATCTGCCCTCCACCAGCTTGCCGCTCCTGAAAATGCCCCCACCATTCTCAGGGTGCAGCCACCCCTGCAGTGGGCACTGCAGTGGGCCTCTCCTCCCGCCACCCAGCTCTCAGCAGCTTCCGAGCACTCACAGGTAAGTGAGCATGGGAGGGGCGGGCGCCCCACTCACTTGAACTTAGCATTTGGGTGGAAATTGAAGGGTACATTTTGTTTGTTGTTTTTCATAGTTTTTCCAGTTATAAAAGAAATATGTGCTTATTATTTTTTTTTAACTTGCAAACATTTAGAAATGTATAAAGAAAAAGTTCCCTCATAACCTAAAGATAAACTTCTAAAGCTGTGGTATATTTTATTCCTGATATTTCTGTGTGTAAGTAAATATCATAATTCGGTCTAGGTTCTATACATTTTTGTGTACTTTTTAACATTATACCATGATCATTTCCCCAGTTAAAATTCTTCAAAAAACTTTTCAATGGCCACATGTTTTACTGTATAGCTATGACATAATTTATTTTATAACTCCCCAATTCCTGGACATTTAGGCATTTCTAGTTTTTAACCATTATAAACAAGGCTCTAATAAGCATCTGTGCACCCAGATCTGTCTTTGAGTCAAGAATTATGGCTTTCAAAGTAGATTCCTACAAGTAACTAAGTGCTGAGGAAGTTTATATTAATATATTTTCTATATATATAAACTTGAAAGATACAAATTTTTGGAGAATATAGATGTATATTTTTGTATTATAAGTCAGATCTGTGTTTATTATGCATTTCCATTTCCCATTCTAAAATCCCGCTACCCCAATACAACTACTCTTAGCTGTTTTCCCTTGTGTGTCTTGCCCACACAGCGTTGGTGGTATCTGTCATATTTGACCATCTGGTTTCACTTGGCATTGTTAAGTTCCTGTGTGGTATTTTGAGCCATGGCTAAAGGCTAGAAAATACTCTCCACAGTACACTTTTTCTCCAGTTGTTGAACATTTAGGTCATTCCAACATTTTAACATTATAATGTCTCTAAAGATGTCTTTGCCTAAAGCTTTTTCCCTCTTTTGGATTATTCTCCTTGGAAAAGATCCCTCAAAATGAAAAAAGTTCTCATTTTAAAGGATGTTAAATGTCTTTTTTTTTCTTTGTCTTTATTTTTGTTAAGAAATGTTCTTAACACACATTGAAAAATTACTTTCCAAAGGGCTCCTCAAATTGACGTATAGCCAATATTAGGAGGCTAGTTTTCTCCATATTCTCAGAAGCACTGCATATTTTGATTATGCTAATATAGAGGAAGATTGGTCAGTTTGAAGTAAGCATCTCTAAGAACCAATGATAATGGTTCCGGCTCTCCTTTTCTACCCCTTTAGCTCAGGCTGCCCTGGGAGCTGAGCCTCCTCACTGTTCTTTGCCCTGCCTTTCCTCCTGTCTCCCATCGCTCCAGCCTCGGCCTTGGCCATGGCCCCAGCCCTGGGTCACTCCAGCTGCTGATAGCCAGCCCAAGGCTCTGGAACTTCTAGCTCCAATTCTGGGACCTTGCAGGCCCATGTCTCTTCCTTACCCTGGAAAAAAAATAGTCTATACTAAAGGTGTTCCCAGTGCTTCCTCAAGTCCAGAGGCAGAGCAGTGCAGTGAGAGAGCATGAGCTTGGCCACTGCTTGGGCAAAGCAGTTAGGCACTCCGAACCTGTCTCTTCCACTGAAAGGTGGTGAGAGCAGCACCTGTTTTTCAGGACTCTGGGGGTGGTTAAAAATGACATGCTAGAAATCTGGTACAAACAGTAGCTGTTAGAGTTTGGCCTACAGGGCACATTTGCTTTCCTAACAACCTCAAGGCCCCATGGCTAAGGTAGCTCCACCCACTAGTGCAGACTCAGTCTTAAGGAGCTCAGAGAGTGAAAGGAGACCTCGTTAACCTCCTTCAGGTGCTCTAGGCAACTATCTAACCACTAATCTGCTCAGACACCCATTTACTGAGCACCTACTGTATGCACGGGTATTAAACTATACACTGGGACCCAAACATAGAAGTGGCATGGTCCCTGCCCTTGGGGAATGTACAGGCTGGTCTGAGAGACAAACAAGCAAACAGACATTGCAGTAAAGTGTGATAGTAGGATACAGAGAGATGTACATGGTACCCTCCAACTCTAGGAAGGTCGCATGGTAGGTGTGGGCAGGGGAGGCATGGGAAACCTTTCCAGAATAGCACCATTGAGCTGTGCCCTGAGGGACAGTGAAGGTGTTGGCCCTGGTCCTATGAAAAGCACTGATGTGGTCTCACTACCTTGCCCTTGATAGGATGAAGCAGAGGAAGGGTGGTTGTGACGGTAATGGGTGGGGGTGCATTCCCAGGCTCCCGCTCTGCAGCCTACCCTCCCTCATGTTTGGGCCTATCTTTCAACCCCATCAGCAGGGACCCTGGGTGCAAAGGGCACAAGTTTACACACAATGGCCTGGCCTGCCAGCTGCCCCAGCCCTGCGAGGCAGATGAGGGCCTGGGCGAGGAAGAGGACAGCAGCTCAGAACGTAGCTCCTGCACCTCATCCTCCACCCACCAGAGAGATGGGAAGTTCTGTGACTGCTGCTACTGTGAGTTCTTCGGCCACAACGCGGTGAGTGAGCCTGCAAGGCCACAGAGGGCTGGGGACTGGCCAAGGTGAGCCAAAGGAGCACCCCACTCTCCCCAGAGACCCCTTTGCTCACAGGGGTAGTAACTGCACTGAGACCCTATAAGTCCTCACATCTGTGTCTGCTCACTTGATCCTCAAAGCACATTTGGGAGGTAGGGACTTTTAAACATTCTGTTACCTTTGCACTTTTTGCGGTTTCTCTTTAGGTTGACTTTTTCTTTAGGCAAAAGGAAAGGAAATGACAGAAAGCTATGATTCTGATGAATGTGTATATGTTTATAATCACAGAGAAGTGAACACTTGTGTGTGATGGAGGCAAAGTAGAAGCAAAGGCTCTCAGTCCTTCAAGTGTGAGAGCCAGCCCAGGGCAGGCCATGAGCACAGATTGTGCAAGGAAGGAGGCTCAGAGCAGAGTACATGTTATCTCTCTGGACAGGGGGAGAAGACAGTTCAGAAGTCTCATAAGGTGAAGAGGAGAGGGCCGCCAGCTAGGGTAGAGCAGTTGAGGACAGAAGAAAGTAATCACATTGCTAGTCACCTTTGAGCTAGTGGTTATTATCCTCATTTTAGTGGTGACAAAATAGAGGCTCACAAAGACTCAGTGACCTGCCCAAGGTCATACAACTTCCAAGTGACGAGGCCCAGGCTCAAACCTGCTTTCTTGCTCCCAACACTGTCACATCCCTTCCACTCCCTCCACCCACCCCTGCCTTGGCTCCGGTCCTGGCTGAGGGTGAAGCCATTTGGCCTTTGTGGCTGTGGTAGAAAGAACAGTTGTCTCACTTCTCACCCATGTTCTAGGAAGCCAGTGGGTGGGAGTGCTATGGGCTTCCCGGGCCCAGGGTATAACATCAGCACCTCCCCCTCCCCCAGCCACCCGCTGCCCCGACGAGTCGGAATTATACCGAGATCCGAGAGAAGCTCCGCTCAAGGCTGACCAGGCGGAAAGAGGAGCTGCCCATGAAGGGGGGCACCCTGGGAGGGATCCCTGGGGAGCCCGCCGTGGACCACCGAGATGTCGATGAGCTGCTGGAATTCATCAACAGCACGGAGCCCAAAGTCCCCAACAGCGCCAGGGCCGCCAAGCGGGCCCGGCACAAGCTGAAAAAGAAGGTGGGTGTGGGGGGGAGTCCAGCTCTACCACCTCTCTTCCCTGAGGAATTCCTTGTCCCAACCCCCAAGACTTTTGGGGCATGAATGGTGCTGGCTACTAAAGGCCTTGGCATAGTTCTGTGCTCTGGGAAGGTCTGAACAAGCTCAGGAGGCATTAGGGTCAGGGACCCTGGGGACCAATGACTGGAAGGAAAACATGTCCTGGCCTCAGAAGCCATTTGCTGGATTCCTCAAAGCCCAGGACTTGCTTCAGTCGGTCAGTCAGTCATTTATTCTCAATAAACACTTCTGCAAATACTGGGTGCCAAATATGATGCAGTTAAGTTCTCACCCTAGAGAAGCTCAGTCCAGTAGAAAGACTAGTAAAACTCGACAGGTGCATTAGCATGTGACAAGTACTGGGATGAGGGAAGCCCTCCACCATCCTGCCTGGGCATGCTAGAAATGGCTATACCAAGAGGCTGACTTAGAAGTTGAGTTACAGGGAGTAAATATAACTTTATCAGGAAGTTTCTCCTAGCAGCAGGCATAGCACATCCACAGCCACTTGGTGAAACCAGAGCTCAAACAGGTGAAGTAGGACAGAGAGTAGAGGTGAGGAGGGGCCTCATAGGCCGGCTGAAGAGCTTTGACTTGATTCTACAGCTGAGGGCGGGGGTCAATAGAGAGCTTTAATCAGAGAATGCACTTGGTTGGATCTGTATTTCAGGATTACTGTGTTGCCATCTGGAAGGTTCTGGAGGGATGATACTCCAGAAAACTTGAGAGCCAGGGGAGAGATGAATGGTGGGCTGGAGAAGGAGAGATGGATTTTCAGAGGAAGCAGAAGTGACAGGCTTTGGTGATCTAATTGCAGGACACGGAGATGAAGGAGTCAGGGGTGTCCACCAGTTGTTTGCTTGAGTGACTGGCAGGATGACATGCCTTTCACTGATCAAGGTTAGGATGGCAAAAGACTGGGGATTCAGTGGGGCACAATGACTTGGGAGGTTCTTGTGAGACATCCAAGTGTAGATGAGGTGTGGGGCTGGGAGTTGCCAGCATGGAGATGTAATTGAAGCCATGGGCATGACTTTGCCCTCAGGCTAAATGAGCTCCTCCCAGAGGGCTGAGGATAGACCCCAGTGAGCTATTTCTAGGCAGCCCTGCTGCCTGGTGAACCCCAGGGCTTGATGGCTCGTCCCCTGCCACCTCATTACCTCTTTGCCTGCCTGCCTCCAGCTGTGTCTGCACAGTGCCACACTCAGGAGCTCAGAAGAAATTGGGTTTGGCCACCAGCTAGCTCCAAGTCCTGGATGGTCAAATAGCTCTGGTGCTCTGGAAAGCAGCAGTGACTATCTATCTTTCTCCAGCCTAGAGGACAACCAGGATCCTTTCCCTGCAGCCTGAAGTAGTGAACCAAGGGGTCCCACCACTCTTCAGAAAATAGTCAGCATTTTTGTTCTCCCATCCAGCATTGTCTGGCCAGAAGCATGCAGTGGGCAGCAGTGGTCTCTTTGGCCTTTCCTCACCTCTTAAGGCAGTGTTCCCATTAGGTCCCAGCAAGCACACTTCAGAGTTCCCAGGCACAGTGTGCTTTCCATAAATCCATGTGCCCACACATCCTTTCCCTTTCACCAGTAACATTCTCTGCTTCCTTCCAAGCTCAGTTCAGATGTTTCCTCCTTGGCAGACATCCTCAGGTAACTTCTGCTGAACTCCTGCTACAGCTTGCACATCTCTCTAGTCTGCCATTTATCACACTCTGCTCCCTCATTCAAAACTTGCTGCACAGCTACTGTCTGCCCAGCCCAATCTAGAGGCCAGGATACAACACGGAAGCAGTCAGCTGCAATATAGTGTGATAGGCAGTAATGGTCGTTAATCTGTTTCTACATCAGACTCTTTCCCCAGTGTCCCTTCCCCACCTCCCAGATTTAATTACTCACTGTCTGGCTGTCCACCAAAACACAGCTTTCCCTAGGAGCCATCCACTTAGACTGCTCATCCTTTCCCACCTTGGGAGAAAGATAAAACTGAATGTCTCTGCTCCCTTACACCTTTTCCAGATTTTAACTCTCTCCCCTTCATGTCCTAATCCCTGCTCCTTTGGAACGAACCTCTGGCTCTGTCATCTACAAACTCCCAGCCACTCCTCTTCATCTACTGAAGACTGTCATCTGCCCCTTTCTTCTCTTTCCAGACCAGTAGAGATCCCTTGCCCATTGTTCGCTTGCTCTCTCACTGGTATTCCTTGCCCCACTGCCCTTCCATTACAACCACTCAGAAAAATCACAACCCTGGGTTCGATCACAACCTGCCTTTCCCCTTCTGCACCTCAAGGAAAGTATGGGATCCAGCCTATCTGTGGCACCCTGGCCACATGGTCTCCTGGTTGCCTGAGCTACAGGAGGTCCCTGGTAGCCCCCTGGTCTTCTTGCTTCTCATCATTTCCATTCACCACAGCCCCTTTGTCAGACCCATTCTCCTCAAACCTCCAGGCTTTTCCCACCCCACCTTATTTTTTGACAGATAACCTTTCTTGTTACTTCAGCAAGATAAAAAAGCAGGGAATAGACTCTCTGTCTTACCACCCTACCTGCAAACTTTCTTCTTGTCAAGAGGGAAGAGTTACTCCTTTTCTTCCCGGAGGCTAGTGCACCCCTTTTCTGCCTCCTCAGTCTAACAGCGACTTTCTGCTCTGTAGCTCCCACCTGTCCTCTAGGCTGTTTCCCATCAGCATTTCACTATGCCCAGTACTACTCTCTCTTTTAAAAAGCAAACTGTCCCTTGGATGTACAGCCTCTCTCTTACCCATCTATCTCTTTCCTGTAGAGCACAGCCAGATTTCTTGGAAAATGTCTGCATTTACTGTCCTTATTCCTCCTGTTAGCTCTCTACCAACTGTTTTTCACTCCACCCCCAACAAAAAGCCACCAGTTACTTTTTTGTCACCAAATCACAGTCTCCTGTTCCATCTTCCTCGTTCACTGAGTAACAGCTCACACTTCTGTGTTGGCTCTCCTCTTCAAACATTGTTCTCTTTAGCTTCTCAGTCCCCTGTCAAGTGGGGGCAGGGAAGGGACATGGGAACACCATGTTCTCCAGCTTTCTCACCTTCCTCTCTGACCTCTTTTCTGTCTCCTTAGTGAGCTCCTCTTCCTCTATCTGACCCTCCCCCATGAGAACATCTCTTGGGCAAAAAGTTATCATCTGGATAGTGTTGCTCCCAGTTCAGTTGATTTAATGTCAGCCTATTTCTTCCCTGCACTTCATTCACACTGATGTCCTACAGCTGCTGCTGGGTGCCTCCTCACAGATAGCCTGCAGGTACCCAAACTGAGCTTGTTCTCTTTCTCCAAAGAGGAGAGACCTGCTCTTCCTTCTCTGTTGCCTGTCTAGTTAATGGCACCACCATCTATCCAGTTGCCTGAACCAGAGCCTGGGTGCCATCCTGGGAGGAATGCATCATGGTGATCGAGAGCAGCGGGGCTTGGAGTTGGACCTCAGTTTGAAACCCAGCTCTGCCACACTCACTGTATGACCTTGGGCAAATCATTTAACCTCCAAGCCTCAGTTTCTTCATCCATAAAATGAGAATAACAGAACCTAACTCAGATTGTTATGAGAGTGAAATAGAGTGATGCACAGAAAGGTTCAGCGGAGTGAGCACCTGGTCAGTGTAGCTGCTATAGCAGTAGTAGTGGTTGTCCATGTTTTCGTGACTCATCCCATTGTCTCTCCCTACCTGTCACCAAGAGTTGGCCACACCGCCTGCTAGATAGCTCAAACCGTCCACTTCTCTCCCTCCACCTTACCGCCACTACCTTAAAAGCTTTCAGTGGCTGAACATTGCCCTCAGAACCAAACCCAGACTCGAGCATGGCCTGCAGGCCTCTTCGGGATCCAGCCCCTGCTTAGCTTTCCAGCTTCATCTATCAGTTGCTCCCTTCTGGCCTTCCTGTCCACCCCTAGCTCAGGCCCATTCCAAAAGATATCTGGGTTCTACCTGCCACTCTTACTGTTTGCATTCCCTAAAGATTTTGTGTGTTGCCATTTCCCAGCCTTTATACTTGCTCTTCCTCCTGCCTAGAAGATGCTTGTCTTATGCTCTCGAGGATAACACATTCACCCTTCAGTGCTCAGTAAGATACTGCCTCCTCTGAGAAGTACTCCCTGATGGCCCAGTCTGGAATCCCAGAGCACCTTGTGCTTTCTTCCCTGTAGTTCTTGTCGCTCAGAATTAAACAGCCTGTGTTTGCATGTCTTATCTTCTCCAGCATAGAGCAGAGTGAGCAGAGACTGTGTCTCATGCACGGCTGAATTCCCAGAGCCCAGCCCAGTGCCTCACTGTCAATAGTCAAGAAAAGGATTATCAGGCAGGCTTGAAAAATCCTAGGAACTCTGCAGATCAGCCTGGGTGTGCTATCCCACCTCTGCCGTGTAACCTTATGCCAACTCTTATTCTTCCCATAGTGGAGTATCCTCATCTGTAAACTGAGGAGGATGCTACAACAAGGGCAATTGTGTGGATTAAATGAGACAGGTGGGGCGGTGGGGGTACGAGGCTCTTGGTACAAAACAGAAAATAAGTGTTTCTGTGCTTTTCCTCTCGCTACCAAATTGTACATGGTTTCACATCACTTGCTGTTCACCATTAGTTTTCAGACTTCTTTGTTTAGCAGCAGAACTCTTCTGCGAATGAAATCTTCCATGGAACCGCAGTTCCTAACAAATAAAAGCAAAGCTGTTCTGGTGCAGGGGAGGAGCAAAGTAAAGGGCTTTCCAGGACTTTGTCTGTCCTCAGGGTCTCAAGGCTCTGCCTGTGGCCTTGAACTTCACAGCGCACAGCTGGAAACACTATTCCAGACTGAGCTGCTTCCTCACCTGAGCACCACAGTGCCAAGGCATAACCTTAATAGCACCTGTGGAAAGGGACATACACCTTCTCAGGTGTCCTGCAACCCTGTGAGGTATATAGGTAGATAGCTTTTCTCCCAAATTTGCAAATGAGGAGAATAAGGTTCAGAGAGAGTAACTGATTTGTCCAAGGTCCCACAGTTGTGGTCTTAGTAAGCTGAGCCTGTATTCAAAAAAGGTGGAAGAATAAATGTATACCTGCTGGGGCACAAGATTACCCTGTCTAAGTTGACTCTGAGGTGGTAGCAAGGCCTCTTTTGTTACTGTTTCCTTTTCCTGTTTCTCCCCATCCATTCCCAGATCAACTAGAAATATCTGAAATGGTGAAAGTCATCCAGCTCCTGGTACATCACCACCACCCCCTATCTGTAGGCTTTTGACATCTGTCTCCTATCTCCCCCTAAAGGCTTCCCTAGCCTGCTGGTACCATGAGATTGGGCAGAGGAGTGGGGTGACTTAGAGCCCACAAACTCATTTTCACTCTCAGAACCATGTCTGTTAACACTGACTGGCAGGATCCAGCCTCCCTAAGCTTCCTGGGCCTCACCCAGTCAGCAGGGCTGCTTTTACATCTTGCTTTGGGGCCCCATGTGTCTGTCTATTGTATGCTGTTGGGCACAATGTAGATGTGCTGATCAACTGAGCAGTGAATGGCCTTCCTATGGGAACATCACCCTCTTCAGTAGCACTCATACACCATGTTCAGAGGGCACACACATTCCTGGCCACCCGGAACAGTCTGATAGACCATGGCAGCCTCACAGCCCCACATCTTCCTTCTTGAAAAACCCCCACAATGTCACAGCTTTTTTTGTCCCCTACCACTTGCACAATTGGAGAGAATGTCTCTGCAGTAGCTGTCTTCCTTACATGGATTCCCACTTTGGTCTTCACGCCAGAGTTATGTCCCCGTTTTACAGGTGAATCCACTGACACTCAGCCAGCGAGTGAATTGCTTAAGCTCAAGCCTGGGAGGCAAGATGTAGTTAGCAATGTTCCTATCTCTTTGAGTCCTAGCCTTCAGGCCTTGGGACTGACACTGGGGCTATAGATGAACAAGCCATAAACACCCTACCCTCTGTGGATGTAACTGCCTCCACCACTAGGACAGGTACCTGTCTGATTATATTTTGTCCTCACTCCTGCAGAGTGGGCAAGCAGGCCAGATTCACAAGACCTTGCCTCTATCCAGTTAGCAGCAAAGCTGAGCCCCTGGCTGATGTGTCAGGTGTCACTTTGTGACTGGCACCTGCCAGGTCCCAGCTCAAACTGCCTCTTGTATTGGCAGGAAAAGGAGAAGGCCCAGTTAGCGGCAGAAGCTCTAAAGCAGGTGAATCGTGTTTCTGGAAACCGAGAAGCAAGGTCTGCCAGAGAAAGGCTTTTGGAGTGGCCTGACCAAGAGCTAGACCGGGTCAACAGCTTCCTGAGCAGCCGTCTGCAGGAGATCAAGAACACTGTCAAGGACTCCATCCGCGCCAGCTTCAGTATGTGTGAGCTCAGCATGGACAGCAATGGTTTCTCTAAGGAGGGGGCTGCAGAGACAGAACCCCAGAGTCTACCCCCCTCAAACCTCAATGGCTCCTCAGAGCAACGGCCTGACATCAGCCTTGACCTGTCCCCTTTGACTTTGGGCTCCCCTCAGAACCACACGTTACAAGCCCCAGGCGAGCCAGCCCCATCCTGGGCAGAAATAAGAGGGCCCCACCCACCATGGACAGAGGTGAGGGGCCCCCCACCCAGTATCATCCCTGAGAATGGGCTAGTGAGGAGACTTAACACTGTGCCCAACCTGTCCCGGGTGATCTGGGTCAAGACACCCAAACCAAGTAACCGTAGCTGTGAGGAGCCAAGGGCAAAGGAGGTCCCCATTTGCAAGCAGGAGCTGCCTGAGCCTGTGGCCTCAGTTGGAAAGCCACGGAAAGGGAAAAGACAGGGCAGTCAGGCCAAGAAAAATGAGGTGAGCCTAGTCCCCCGGTCCCCAGCCAGTCTCGAAGTTCCCAATACCAAGGGCCAGACTCCCAGCCCCAAGCAGCCAGGTAAGGCTCCAGAGCCTCCCAAAGAGGGCATCTTTGCCGAAGCTGGAGAGGGAGGCATGGGGAGCCAGCCAGGACCAGGCTGGGCCAGCAGCCCCAAAACTGACAAGGAGAAGGTCAGCACCTGGCGAAACTGGCCAGGTGAGGCCAAGGCACAGCCTCCAGAGCAGGAGTCTGTGCAGCCCCCAGGCCCAGCAAGGCCACAGAGTTTGCCGCAGGGCAAGGGTCGCAGCCGCCGCAGCCGCAACAAGCAAGAGAAGACAGCCACCTCCTTGGGTGAGTGCACTAGGACCTGAGTGGCTGACACCCACCCAGCCAGGCCACAGGGTGGGGGGCAGTCCTTGTGTGTGGGCAGTGCTTCCCCAAGAGCATGACCTCTAGAGGCCTGGTTGTGGGCACTCAGCCCTCCTGGCTGTGTCTTCCTAGACGATGTGTTCCTGCCCAAGGACATGGATGGGGTAGAGATGGATGAGACTGACCGGGAGGTGGAGTACTTCAAGAGGTAGGTGAGGGGCTGCCTGCTCTCTGCCCACACCCAGGCCTCTCCCTCAGCCCTGTGCCTCCGGAGGAAGAGCCTCTCCAGGCTGTCGAATGAGCCTATCTGCTGGAAGCCAAGTAGCCACTTGGCAGGACGGGGCATCTGGGAAAGTACAAGGGAAGGGGAGAAGGAAGCAAGTCAGGCCCCAAGAACCAAGGCTTTCTCCAGCTTTATTCACTTGTACTGCCTCTGCTCTGCCTGGGCTGAACTCTGGGGCAGAGATGAGTCAGACAGTATAGGTGGGGAGAAGAACCACAACCAAGCTGAAACCTGAGGAATAAGACCAAGTGGGCCAGATGAAATGAAAAGGATATTCATGACTGCAGGGCTAGCAGGTAAAAAGGATTGAGAGTAAAAAAAAAAATACAGTACTAAGGGGAACATAAGACAGCCTGGTATAGCTGGAATAAAATACAGGGTGAACAGAGCCTGTATCCCAAGGCAGTGTTACTCTCTTCATATACTGTTCCCTGGGCTGGTGGACACCCTGTCCAGGAAGCCCCTAAGCCAGCAAAGCCCCCGTACCTGTTAGACTCCAGTATCTGGGAGCCAGAGGGGTTGTGCAGAGCTGACCTGGTCTCTTTAGGTTTAGAAGAGGGGTTCAGCAGGGAGGGGAGGGAAACTCTGATTGTGCTTCTCCCAAACCTGATAGGTTCTGTTTGGATTCTGCAAAGCAAACTCGTCAGAAAGTTGCTGTGAACTGGACCAACTTCAGCCTCAAGAAAACCACTCCCAGCACAGCTCAGTGAGGTATAGAGACCCCCCCAAGTGTTGTGTGCACCCCTCTCCCCAAGCTCTGCCACCTTCTGGGTCCCTGCCAGACAATTTCATACTCTGGGGCACATGGAGTTGGGCTGGGGCTTGACAGCCCTAGCCCCTGCACCTCCACAGTGACCGCCCCAGCGGGCTCTGTGCTCTGAAGACACAGGCTCCTTTTCTCCTGTGGCACTCACCCCCAGGCCTCCACTGCTCCTCACTGACCCAGGCCCTCCTGCAAGCCCTTCTGCCCATGTTCCTGAAGAGCCCCTCTTGCACTGTCACCCTAGGCTACCTCCACCAGGCCTCCATTTCCTTTTCCTAGCTGCCTCCCAAACACCCAAGCAGCTGTGAACCCAAGGGCTGTACCCACCCCTGACATTTTCAGCCTGACATTTGCCTGACCTGGTTCCTCCATGTAGGCTACCAGAGTACTTCCCAGCTAAAGCCACACAAGAAGGAGCCAGCCCCAGGAGAGTGGGCAGACGAGCAAGACAAGGCCTTCGAGAGAGGTTATGTAGGCCTGGAGAAGTTGGTGGGCATTCTCCCCAGATAGAATAGGTTCCATCAGGAAACTGATAGCTAAGCTGCCACCTCCTGGAAGAATAGATCTGGCCCCACGCTAGGCTGTGGCCTCTCTTCCCAGCCACCTGCATAGGTCCTTTTGTCTGAAATACTGGCATATCGGATGACTGAGAACAGAAGACTGAGAAGGCACTGGGCTGAGAAGCATACTGCAGGAGAAAAGGTGGCTGGCTGGCAGGTCTTGGTGCTGGGCTTGGGGCCAAATGGCTGTGCAGTGCTATATCTTAACCCTGGGCTGTGTCCCTGCAGCCAGGCATTTTCTGGTTAGTAACCACCCAGCTTGGCAACAGGAGTCTGGGGCAGGTGGGCTGAGCTCAGGGATCCCACAGAAGGATGCTCTCGCCTGTGCTCTTTTCAGTGCCAGGGCAGCAGACTTTCTGGACCCCTTGTCCCCTTTGGGGTCGGGATCCCCCACCCTAGATGCCAGCCTTAGCTCTGGGCAGCCTTCAGGACTGGGCTCCCTGTGGCACCTTGTGCTGCCCCAGAGTCAGGACTTATCTTTGGACTTGCCTCAGCCTCTCTGCTCTGAGGAGCTGAACTCCCTGACCCTTTGCCAAACCATAATGTCCACACCCCCAGGAGCTTCTGCCAGGTGCCTTCCTGCCTCCTTTCTCCACCTCCACAGGCACCAGGAGTTGTGGGGATCCTGGATGCTTTCATTTGTTGCCCCTTTTCAGAGGAAAGGGAGTGCACCTCCTGAAGCCCAGTGTCCCATCCTGAAACCCTCATCCAGCATCTCCCACTCCCTGTGGCTGATCTCCTTCCCAAGACAGGAGACACCCCACTACCCCCAAAAGTCTCTCCATTAACCACCTCTACCCTGCTCAGCATGGAATTGAGCCCCAAGTACGTGAGAAAGCAGAGCTGACACAGAATCAGGACACAGCCCTGCTGTGTAACTGGAGCCTGTGGCAGGATTGTGAGTTCATACACTGCCTCTCTGCTGCCTGTCAGTAGGAGAGCAAGTGCCAGAGGATGGGCTCCTACTCCACCCTGCCCTGGGGGGATGTACTGTAATGGGGTCCTGGGACAATCCTTGAAATCTAGGATACTGTTCCACATCTGGACAGAACCCCAGGTCTGGGGCTCTGACCCCCGATAGGGTCTTAACCTTCATTCTGTGCTAGACGTGACTGAGGAAGTCATTCAGTGTTTTCAACCCAGGAAGCAAAAATAGTAGGCAGCTATTCCTGCCTCCACAGGGACCCATGGGAACACAGAACTAGCACGGAGAGGCTAAGGTGAGGGTCTTGTTCACCATGTGGCCATGCTCTCCTGTTTTTCTCAGCTGTGGCCGGGTCAAGCTTCTTAAGGGTATCCTGAGACCCCAACTGCCACCTGAAGGTCTACAATTTCTTCCTTCACAACCCCACCCACCCAAGACTTCCCTGCTCCCCACCATCCCGGACCAACCAAAAGCTGAATGGATGCCGTGCTGTGCTGGGGCCCCCTCAGGACCTCCAGAGCCGCTTCCTGGTGCTACGCAGCCTCCACACTCAGAGCCTGGGGGCTGGGCTGGCCTGTGGGCCGGGGCTGATGGTACTGCTGGCCCAACACTGCTCTCTTGGTGTTTGTTTGTTTGTTTTGTTTTCATTTGTTTTTTGTTTTTCAATTCTTTACTTTTGATACTGTGAAGATCTTTCCTGCCGAAAGATAAAGCAACATTTGGACACAGTCAGTGTGTTGGTGGTTTGCTGATCTGGGTAGGAGGTAAGGTGAGGGGTGTACTCAGAAGCAAGGGGTCAGCCTTAGTAACCTTATTGAGCACATACTATGCATCAACAGTTTGGCACAGCTTCCACTTAATCCTCACAGCAATTCTAAGTGGAACTGTTAACCCATTTTATAGATGAGGAAGCTGAAGCTAGAATAGGAAAGTGATTTCAGGAGCTCAGTCTGGCCAACTGGTGTCAGAGCACAGGCCTGGATGACAGCAGATTTGTGCCCTTCCCTCCTGCTGGGAGGACGCTAGGCTATGAACCCAAAGCAGCCCCTTCCCCATGCTGTGTCTCAGTTTTCCCCTCTGCAAAGGGGTTGAGTTAGAGGAACTTGGTTTCTATACAGCTGATGTGAGAAGGGGTCTGGGAAAATCTTGAGGTCTTCATGGACCATGCACCTATAGCCTGGGTGATTGGGGTTGTCAGGGTAGTCAGGTAAGTAGGGTTTCTGTAAATTGGGAAGGGGCATGTAGTCTAAGTGCCTGAGAGTTAAGAGGATAATGAACCTGTCTATACAGAAAAGCAAATGATCTCATTCCTGTCCCCCCACTCCCCACCCCCACAGTGGATCTGGTTTGTAAAATCAGATTTGAAAATAATATATATGCTAGAAATGCCTCACACACATTTGTGTCCCAACTCCTTGCCCCCTGCCCATGTCATTTTCTCTACTAAAAGCAGCTCTTAACTTCAGCTGAAGTGGGGAGCAATGGATGTAGTGGCCACACAGTCACTAAGAGCCCCTTATGGAGTGTCAGGAGCAGGATCAGAAACTACTCCCTGCCTCACTTGCCCAGGGTTAAAACCTACTAATGGGCTGACAGTCAGCGCCAGCTTCCTGTTCTGAAGTAAAACAGCATTGCCTGTAGGTTCACAATTCCCAAGGAAGGGTGGATGATTCCCTTTGAAACCTTTCACTGTATATATATTACCTGGGTTCCTCTCTACCTTGAACTTCTGCACCAGGCTCCTGCCAGTTGAGTTAACATAGCTATCCAATATTGTGCTTCATCACTAAAAAATTGAAGATCTGATCAAACAGCCACTTTACTTACAGAGAAAGAGTTCTGTGGGTGATATTCAGGGCCTCCATTCCTGGTTCCTGCCTCTGGCACTCACTCCAAATCCAACAGACACCCTCAGTCTTCCAGTTAGGCCTGGTACCCTGCAGTCTCAACTTGATCACATATTTCCCTTTTCTCAGATTACCCTTCCTTCATTACTTCCTACTTATCCACATTCCCAGCTGAGAGGCCACTATTACTATGAGAATCAGTTTGCCCTACCTTTCTGATACTTCCAAATGCACCCCCTTGTCTATCTTAATATTTCTCCTTAATCTCAAGACCAGTTATCAATACCTTTCTGCCTTAATCTGTAGTCTCAAAAATCAGGTTTGTGCCTTGCTTGTCTTTGATCTGCCTCGGCACTGCACAGTGTAAGACACATGCTCAAGTTAAGTGTATTAATGAAGGAAAGAAGGGTACTGACCCGTCACTCCTCTGAAATTCCGTGGCAGTCAGAGCCCTGCATGCCCTGGGCCCAGTCTACCTTTCCAGCTGGCTACCTCCACCCCATTCCTGCAGCGTGACTTCTTGGTTCCCTGAGGAATCTGTGCATTTGCACATACATGGCCAGACCTTCGCTCCTGCAGGACCCTCTATCATGAGGCCTCTCTCTTCCACTCCCTGTTCTGAAACGCCATAAATCCCTGGAAACTCGGATCCAAGTCTCGAAGCCTCTGGTTCCTCAGGCACTCTGAGCTCTGTGAACGGCATTTACAGTAATACGAATGTACCGGCCGTCAGTTAACCATCGTCATCAGTATTTTATTTATCCCTCACCACTCTGATTACCTCACATAGATGAGGACACCAGTCAGTGGCAGTGCATGTTGAGTCATTTATTCCGCAAGACGCACGCACCTGGCCCCGTGGCCCGTACAGGGGACGGAGTCTCAGGATCCCAGCTGGCCCTGTCCTAGAGCGTGCCGGGTGACGTCAGGGTGAGGCTGAACACCTGGCAGACCGCCCTCTTCGGGATCTGCGGTTTCCACTCGGGCGCCTTCCTCTTGCACCGGGCTTGGTTTGGGTCCTTAGTGTACACTCCAAATCCACCAGCGTCCCACAATACCCTGTATGACGCTTTCGCCCTCAGCCCTGGCAACAGCTGTGTAACTACCCATAGGGACGTTGACGCCGCGCAGAAAGTTTGTCCCAGTGTGCGATCCGGCACTCAGGTCGTTGCTAGGTGCCGTGGTCTGCTCCTTCACATCTGATTGGATCTCTCGAAAACGAGGCGGAGTTTTCCGTGGCGCGCATGCGTGCAGTAAAGGATGGAGGAGTCGGAACCCGAGCGGAAGGTGGGAGCGAGGTTGGGGTCCGTGCGGGTGGCAGGCGGTAGTGAAGGTTGGGGGTCGGTCTGATTTGTGTGTATCTGCAGCGGTCTCGCACAGACGAAGTGACTGCCGCAGGAAGCCGCTCCGAGGCGGAGGATGAGGATGACGAGGACTACGTTCCCTACGTTCCATTGCGACAGCGCCGGCAGCTGCTGGTGAGGGCCCTGCGTTGGAGGAGGAATGAGGGAGTGGGATGGAAGTTTCTCTGTGGGATAGGCCGCGGCCTCAGGAGGGGTGAGGTGTCCTTACACGGGACCATGGCTCCCAGGCAAACGAAGGACTAGCGACCTGATCAAAACAGTATGGCAGCTAACTGTCTCCGGGGCACATGACTCTCCTGAAGCAGAAACCCCTGGGCCCAATACATCGCTCTGTCTTGGGCTTGGCCCTGAGGGTCTCTGGTGGACCCTCAGCTCCAGAAGCTGCTGCAGCGAAGGCGCAAGGGAGCTACGGAGGAGGAGCAGCACGACAGCGGCAGTGAGCCCCGGGGAGATGAGGACGACATCCCGCTGGGCCCTCAGTCCAATGTCAGCCTGCTGGATCAGCACCAGCACCTCAAAGAGAAGGCCGAAGGTGGGTAGGGCATCAGGGGAAAGGCTGAGCTTGGTGCACTGCTTTGGTGTCTCTTTGCATCTTCTGCTTCTTGTCTCAGCCCGCAAGGAATCTGCCAAGGAGAAGCAGCTGAAGGAAGAGGAGAAGATTCTGGAGAGTGTGGCTGAAGGCCGAGGTATAGTTGTAGCTAGAGCAGGAGGAAGTGGACTGAGCCTCCTCCCCCAACCCCACATGTTATATCTCAAGGGGCCTGGCCTCCGGGAAGCAGGAGCCATCCCTGAGTAACATTTGTCTTCTCAGCCTTGATGTCAGTGAAGGAGATGGCTAAGGGAATCACATATGATGATCCAATCAAAACCAGGTATGTCTTGCCAGTCTGTAGGAAGGTAGTCACCCTTACTTGGGATGGTGCGTAGCTGAGACTGGCAGGGACATCTCAAAGCCAGCTGTGCCCAGACCCTCTTTTGACCCCTACCACCCACCCATACAGTTGGATGCCACCCCGTTATGTCCTGAGCATGTCTGAAGAGCGGCATGAGCGCGTACGGAGAAAATACCATATCCTGGTGGAAGGAGATGGCATCCCACCACCCATCAAGAGCTTCAAGGAAATGAAATTTCCTGCAGGTACCTAAGAACTGGGAAAGGCTGACACATTCATAGCCAAACATCTTTGAGGTTGTGTCCTAACCCCCCTGAGCTCAGCAGCTGCAGTGGTGAATCTAGCCACTAGGGATGGGAGGATTTGAGGAGGGGTTTCTTTTTGCTCCTTTTTCAGTTGCCCCAGCTGTACATGTTTCCTGTTCTTTTCTATTAGAGAGCTTCAGTGGGCAAGTGACATTGGCCTTAGACAGACCTAGGTGTAAATCCTACCCCCATTTAGCCTAGGAGTCTCGGACAAGTGTGTTTTTCTTTCTTTCTCTGGGCCTGAGTTTCACCATTTGTAACTTGAGGGAGATGGTGCTAATTGTACAGGTTTTGGGTCATGGTAAAGTACCTGTGAAACACAAAGATGATGCTGGGGTTGTTTTCCGTAGCCATCCTGAGAGGCCTGAAGAAGAAAGGCATCCACCATCCTACACCCATTCAGATCCAGGGCATCCCCACCATGTGAGTCTGGAACTGGGGGCACAGAGGAGGGTGACAATGGGGAAAAAGTCACTACATGTCCACTTAGAGAAGCAGTCCTTGTGTTCTGCTGAGACTGACCCTCTGACCTGTTCTTCCCTAACAGTTTATCTGGCCGTGACATGATAGGCATTGCCTTCACTGGGTCAGGCAAGACGCTGGTGTTCACATTGCCTGTCATCATGTTCTGCCTGGAACAAGAAAAGAGGTTACCTTTCTCCAAACGTGAAGGGCCCTATGGACTCATCATCTGCCCCTCAGTAAGATAGGCTGGCATGGAGGGCAGGGCAGATGAGACCACCTTCTGGTGCCAGCCTCTGCCTCTGTACATACAGCGGGAACTGGCCCGGCAGACCCACGGCATCTTGGAGTATTACTGCCGCCTGCTGCAGGAGGACAGCTCACCTCTCCTGCGCTGCGCTCTCTGCATTGGGGGCATGTCTGTCAAGGAGCAGATGGAAACCATCCGACAGTAAGCACAGTCAGCCCCACCTTACGGGTCTTTCCAAAGCCCCTAGATAAGCTAAAGGACCCTTTGCTTTAGCTATTCCACAGATCCTTGCAGAGGCCTCAAGGAGCTCCCCATATAATGAGGAGATTGATAAGTGGGGAGGAGGGATATGATAAGTTAGTGTGGGGGCACAACAGATGCATTGGGGTATCTGGGAGGTCAGGAAGTCAGGGTATTCCAGGCAGAAGCACAGAGATAGGGGGTCTGGGGTGTCCAGAAAGGTCAGGGTCATTAATCTAGTCCATCAGGAGGCTAAGGCATTGGGGAGGGGCTGGACCCGTGCCCTTTCCACACAGTGCAGTTCCCAGCAGACATTGTCAAATGCCCTGAACCAGGCCCTGGGGTCATAGGCCAGACCCAGCCCCTGTTCTTGAGACATTCAGTTCCAGAAAAGATTCAGACACAGAAAGGATGGATTCAGTGTACCAGAGCAAGGGAGCCTATCAAGGATGTTTGCAAAGAGAGCTGCAGGAGCACAGGCTCAGACCTGTCTGAAGAGTTAAGACAGTGTTCCTGGGGGTGAGAGGAGTGCCAGGCAGAGGGGACACATGGCTGGGAGGAGCTCTGGCAGTGCTTGAGAAGGCTACAGCCTCCTTCAAAAGAGACGTCTGCTGTATGTGAAGCAGGTGGTGGGAGTGACAGGAAGGGGACAGCGGAGGAGAGACAGAAGGAGTCCAGAGGGAAGAACAGGACAGAGCGCTTGTCTCCAGGTGTAGGGATGGGCAGGTGGCCCCAACCTCAGGGTCTGTTCTTGATTCCTAGTGGGGTGCACATGATGGTAGCCACCCCTGGACGTCTCATGGATCTGCTGCAGAAGAAGATGGTTAGCCTAGACATCTGTCGCTACCTGGCTCTGGATGAGGCCGATCGCATGATCGACATGGGCTTCGAGGGCGACATCCGCACCATCTTTTCCTACTTCAAGGTGCCCATCCCCACCCAGCCAGGGCACTCCCTGCACCCCGCACTCCACATTCATTTGTGAAGGGCCCTGAGACCCTGCATTGCCCACACGCCATCCCTGCTTCAGGGGCTATACCCCAGCTGATCAGCTTCCCAGTCCCCATATTCCCTCAGCCCCAGCCCTACCCTTCCTCAGGGCCAGCGGCAGACCCTGCTTTTCAGTGCCACCATGCCAAAGAAGATTCAGAACTTTGCCAAGAGCGCACTGGTAAAGCCTGTCACAATCAACGTGGGGCGCGCTGGGGCTGCCAGCCTGGATGTTATCCAGGTGGGCAGGCCCTCCTGATGTGCACAGTCTCACCTGTGAGGGCTGGGTCTTGTGAGATTCCCTTGAAGCTGATTGGAGCAGGGTTGGGGGTCTCCCTGTGGGCACTGGGGGTTTCATTCCAAGCCACAGCCTTTAGCTGAAAACATTCTTAGGAGGGCCAGCTTTCGGTGGCAAGGGGCTTTTGGATTGGGGGCCTGGCCTCTGTGGCATGGCCAGGGCTGGTGAGCCTATTCTCAGGATCACCTGACAGGGACCCTGTGGTGGCAGGAGGTGGAATATGTGAAGGAAGAAGCCAAAATGGTGTACTTGCTCGAGTGCTTGCAGAAGACACCTCCACCCGTGAGTGTACCGGCTAGGCTAACCCAGGACCCCCAGGATGAAGGGGTGGGTGGGAGGGGCCTCATGCTGGGGAAGGGCAGGGACACACAGGCAGAGTCAGCCTCTGTGATTGGAGTCGGCCTTCCCGGACAGGTGCTCATCTTTGCGGAGAAGAAAGCAGATGTGGACGCCATCCATGAGTACCTGCTTCTCAAGGGGGTCGAGGCTGTGGCCATCCATGGGGGCAAAGGTTAGGGGAGTGTATGCTTAGGCATACAGCCAATTGCCATCACAGACTCTCACCTATTCCCTTTCCCTGCCTGGCCAGCCTGCCACTGCTCCCCAGACGCCTGCTATCGCTCTAACAGCTCCTGTCTGACTCTTCCAGACCAGGAGGAGCGGACCAAGGCCATTGAGGCATTCCGGGAGGGCAAGAAGGATGTACTCGTGGCCACAGATGTAGCCTCCAAGGGCCTCGACTTCCCTGCCATCCAGCATGTGATCAATTACGACATGCCTGAGGAGATCGAGAACTATGGTGGGGAGCTTAGGGGCTAGGGGGGTGGGCTTGGCTCCAGTCCCTGGGCAGTGGGCCAGAGGCTCTGTCCCTGTCTGTGCAGTGCACCGTATCGGCCGCACCGGGCGCTCAGGAAACACAGGCATTGCCACCACCTTCATCAACAAGGCCTGTGGTGAGTCTGCCACCAGGGCCACCTCCTGTAGCCACCCACATCCCGGTTACAGGGCCCAGGGCTGGTCCTGATAGTTCCCCACTGCCTCCACAGACGAGTCCGTGTTGATGGACCTCAAAGCCCTACTGCTGGAGGCCAAGCAGAAGGTGCCACCTGTGCTGCAAGTGCTGCACTGTGGGGACGAGTCCATGCTGGACATCGGAGGTGACCGCAGAGCAGGAAACACTTGCTGGCTGGGGGTGGGGGGTAGGCCCGACACATCCGGGGAGCACCATGAAACAGGTCCGTGCTGCACCGTAGTGGGCTTGGGGGCTGCCAGGGGAGCCTAGCTCTGGGGTGTGGAGCCTGGCCCTGTGACCTTGCTGATCTCTGCCCCCATACCCCGTGTCCCCAGGAGAGCGAGGCTGTGCCTTCTGTGGGGGCCTGGGCCATCGGATCACTGACTGCCCTAAACTGGAGGCTATGCAGACCAAGCAGGTCAGCAACATCGGCCGCAAGGACTACCTGGCCCACAGCTCCATGGACTTCTGAGCTGCCTCTCCTCTCCAAGAGGCCTCAGTCCCTGGGCTGGGGCTCCAACCGCCTCCCATACACAACAGCCCCCGGACAAAAAGCCAGCATCCTTGGCCCAGCCGGCCTGGGCTGGGCCAGGCCACGCCTGGCTGCCTGCTGCTCCCCGTGCCCCCCAGAATTTCTATTTTTGTTCCACTTTACCCAGCTGCCAATAAAGCACAAGATTCTCTCATCTGAGCCCAGCCCCGCCTCTGTGTTTCGCTTTGTCTACCCATTTCCTGGGCAGGCCTCTGCCTCTGAGGCAGGGCCCTGGCATCTCCCACCATTGCTGCCAACACCAACCTGCAGGTTCTTAGCTGTGGAAGGAGTCACCTAGTTGGGGCCCCTACTCTGGAGGTTCAGGGTATCTCCTCTGGGCTACTAGATTTATGACTCAAGGAGGGACCACATTGGGGGGTCAAAGGGAAATGGTTGGGTTTTCTGGTCTGTCTGGTTAGCTCTTCCAACCTCCAGCCCTGCCCCAGCCTCCCTCTTCCTGTCAGTTATGTGAAGCTCCTGGAGTCCCTTGGGAGGCAGCTTCCCGCCTCGGGGCCCCTCTCCACCTGCCTGCCCATGCAAGGCTCGCAGGAGAGAACCCTCTGCTCCCTCACTGAGGGGGCAGCAGATGCCACAGGACTGCTACTCAGGTCACAACACTCCCTGACCCCTCTATGTGGCCAGGTCCCTGCTGGGCCCAGCACCAAGACAAACCAGGCAGGCGCCTGCTCAGAAGAGACGGATAAGATAAGAAACAGGTGGCAGTCATCTGCTGGCAAATGGAGCAGGATTTTGGCATCTGGCACAGGGTAGACAGGAAGGACACTGCTGGTGGCTCCTCCATGCCAGACACTTCATGTATAAGGTCACATGCTTATGCCAGCAGGACAGCAGTTGCTTAAGCCATATTTGTCACTTGGTGTGTGGCCTTGGGCAAGTTACTTAATATTTCTGAGACTCTATTTCCTCATCGTTGAAATGGCAATAAGGATGCAAAGGACATGGTATCAGGCTTCTGGAACCCAGGAGTGCCCAGACTGCAGTAGGCACAAAGCCAGGTGAGGGGTCCCTTGAAAGATTTTCTGCCCACACCCCATAGGTG
Organism: Smutsia gigantea; assembly: GCA_032199065.1. Taxonomy (NCBI): domain Eukaryota; kingdom Metazoa; phylum Chordata; class Mammalia; order Pholidota; family Manidae; genus Smutsia; species Smutsia gigantea. The sequence goes on along the minus strand of JAVSCE010002494.1, from coordinate 33,581 downwards.
ACCCCTGAACAGTGTTCCTCAGCCTAGTTACACATTCCTTTCCATTGGTGGCATCGAACGCATGATATGAGGCTGTCCCCAGAATTCAAACCCACAGCAGAACCCTGATATTGGCCTTCTAGCAGGGTGATGAAAAAAAAAAAGGCACCCAACAAGGAGCAAAGCTTAAAAAGAACATGTGAGCTCTCTAGCGGCCCACCAGGGGCGTGCTCCGCACACATACGCGACCAGGGCTGCACCAGGAGGACAGGCTCACTGCTGGAGCCTTAGTACTCTCAGGCAGCACTGGGTGGCCAAGGGAGGCCTTCCGAAGGAAGAGGAGGCACAGCACCGAGTAGCACCATGGTGAGGGGTGCCTGGAGGGCCTGGGCTGAGGGGAGATGGAGGCCAGAACACTACCCAACTTGAATGCTGAGCCGAGGAGCCCAGGCTAGACTGGAGGGCAGTGGGGAGCCTGGAAATGTTTGGGAAGGGGAGGTTGGTTTAGGGTTGGCAAAGAGTGCTGGGCCCAGGTGGGGCCGCAGTTCAAAAGGGAGATGGTGAGGCTGGCAATAGACGGGTCTGTGAAGACAGAGAGGAGCAAGTGGAATATCAGAAATACTTCCGAGATAAAGACAAGCAGAGCAGGACTGAGTGAGATAGTACCAAGTAGAGCTCTGAGTGGGAAAGCTGGAGTTTGCCAGTCCAGCTAGAGGAGGCTCCTAGGGCAGAGACAGTGCTGCGGGAATGCCGGGAACCAGACAGGGGAGGGGTCAGAGCTATGACTCAGGGAACCAGAGGCTCACACCCAGCTGACCCAGTGCAGGAATGGACCATCTGCCCTCAAGTGGTCTGAGGCTCCCTCCAGGCACACGTGGGCACCTTGGGCCAGCTGGAACCCAAGGAAGAAATGTGTGATACCTCCCACCGTCTATCCTGGATTCTTCACTGAAGACGGGGCTCCCCTCCCCCGAGCATTGCAGCTGCTCTCTGGACAGAGGGAGGGGGAAGTGGCCAGAAGGGGAAGTGTGAGGAGTTCCCCTCCAGCCTGTCATCAGTCTCATCAGGCCCTCGGAGTGGCTGCCCAGGGCCGGGCAGTGGCCATGGAGCCTCTGGAGACCCCCATCAAGGATGGCATCCTCTACCAGCAGCACACCAAGTTTGGCAAGGTGGGACCCTGGCGGCCAGGCAGCTGCCTGAGAAAAATGGTGGGCTTTGCTCCAGCAGAGAGCTTCCAGGGACCGGGAGAATGGGGAAGAGAGTCAGGGTGGGGTTCAGCCCGTGTGGGGTTGTGGAACTGAGCCCACTCAGCCTGAGCCGGCTGGGCTGAGCAGGTCTTTGTGAGGACCTGCCTCACTTACAGGTGGCGAAGCCAAGGGCAGGGAGGGTTTAAGAATCCAAACCTTGGGGCAGGGCAGAGCCAACCGGCTGGCTAATCCAACAGCCTTCCACCTGACCTAGGAGGGGGCCGGGGGCTGCACTGGAGGAGCCCTCAGAAGTAGAGCCCCCACCCCTGCAGAAGCAGCCCCGCTTGGCTCCTCCCAGTTCTGTCATGGGACGTGCTGGGGGAGTTCGCCTTTCTGCTCTCACAGTCGGCCCTGCCCTGCCACAGCGCAGCTGCAGCTGCTGCCCAGGCAGAGAAATAGTCTGTTTCCTTTGCTTGATGTTATTTGCATATTTCCTTCCTTGCCATCTTGAAACTGAGGCCTCCCTCCCACCCCAACCCTTGTCCCATGGCCCAAATGATTTTTTCTTTGTAGGGGAGAGAGCACCACCATAACGGCAGTAGAGGTGGTCTGCCCCAGCCACTAGGACCCTCATGGACATAAGACAATAGAAGCCCCAGCCTCGACTCCTCATGACTTTCTGAGAGACGACACTAGTGCTCATAGGGGTGATGGTTAGGAAAGTGTGAAGCAGATTTCAACTCAGGACTGACTGGCCCTAAGCACTGACCCTTCACCCTGCTGGGCTGGCTGTGGCAAGGGCTCCTTCCCCGGTGCCCTGAGCTGCTGGAGGAGGCAGAGGCCAGCCAGGGTGGCCAGGAGCATTTGCTGAGCGGCTTACGTTAAGCTGAGCTGCAGGGAGAAGTGCCACCCAAGGGTCTTCTCCCCAATCCTCATCTCTCACAGAAGTCCTGGAGGAAGGTATGGGGTCTGCTGTATGCAGGAGGCCCATCGGGCGTGGCACGGCTGGAGAGCTGGGAGGTCCGGGATTGCGGCCCAGGACCAGTGGGTGACAGGTCTGCGGTGCCTGGCCGGCGAGGGGAGAGGCGGGTCATCCGCCTGGCTGACTGCGTGTCCGTGTTGCCGGCTGATGGCGAGAGCTGCCCCCGGGACACTGGTGCCTTCCTGCTTACCACCACGGAGCGAAGCCACCTGCTGGCGGCACAGCACCGCCAAGCATGGATGGGGCCCATCTGCCAGCTGGCCTTCCCGGTAAGCACAGGGTGGGCAGGCGGGGCAGCCAGGGGCCAGCCCAAGGGACCACCTGACGACCCCCTTGTTCATTTCCATGCTCATTCACATCCTGTCACTTAGCAAGTACCTATGAGCCTGGGAAACAGCCCAGAATCCCCCAGAACAAATCTCAGATGGCCATGCATGTATGGAGAAAATGAAAGTCTCGGAGGAGCCAGGAGGGAATAGGGGAACATTAGGCAGGATGGTCCAGAAGGCCTCTCAGGAGGAGACAGTGAGCCTGAGTCCTCCAGCACACATAAGAACCTACCAGATAAAGATCTGAGGAAACAGCCCCCCAGACGATGAGGTGTGAGAAGTGTCCTGAACAGAGGGAACAACACTGGCAAAGGCCTTGAGGCAGGGAAAAATTTGGTGTGTTCAAGGGGCAGAAAGAGGGCCAGTGTGGTTGGAGGGTAAGGAGTGGCAGAGGCCCAAGAGGGGGCTAAGGTAGGGAGTTGGGTGGAAGCCAGCTGAGACCACTTTGGGCCATGTGCAGAGTTTTGGGTTTTATTCTGAGAGGAGAAATCTGGGGGGGGTTGAGCCAGGGAGTAAGAGTTTTAAAGCTTCATAGTCCAGGATGCACTAAACGGAAATTAGTCTTGGAGTTCCTCAAAAACTTCACATAGAGTTAGCCTATGACCCAGCAATTCCACTACTAGGTATATACTCAACAGAATTGAAACAGGTGTTCAAATAAGACTAGTATGAGAATGTTCAGTGCAGCATTATTATTCACAATGGCCAAAAGGGGAAAATAACCCAAATGTCCATCAACTGAAGAATGGTTAAACTAACCGTGGTCTATCTATAGGACGTTACGTGACTATAAAAAGGAATGAATTACTGATACATGCTGCGCCATGGATGGGCCTGGAAAACATTATGCTAAGCACAAAAGGCCACATTTTATGTGAAATACCTAGGATAGGCGAATCCATAGCAATGGAAAGCAGCTAGCCTAGTGGTTGCCAGGGGCTAGGGGAGAGAGAATGGGGAGCGGCTGCTAATGGCCACAGGGTTTCCATTTGAAGTGATGAAAAAGTTCTGGAACTAGATAAAAGTGTTGATTTCAGAACCTTGTGACTATATTTTTAAAAACACTGAATTAGGCACTTTAAAATGGTAAAAAAAAATTTTTTTTTTGCTAACATGGTAAATTTTGTGTTGTGTGCTTTACCACAGTTGTAAACTGTTTTAAAAATAAAGTGAACAGGAGCAAAAAAACCAGCAAGAAAGCCATTGCACGTGATCCTGGCCATGCTCCAGTAGGCCTAGGCTGTGGTGGAGATGCTGGGAGTCAGAACTCCAAGGACTGGAGGGATGAGGGGTGGAGTGGGGAGATGGGGAAAGAGGCCTGGCGGAGGAGTGAGGGGCACACCCCCTCCAAACTTCTGCCCCTTTACCACTCCAAGCTGTCAGGGACTGCAGCCAGTGCGTGCCTGGCCAAACTCAAGGATGATGGGGAACAGCCTCCAGTGTGCCTTTCCAGCTCTCAGCACTCTCAAGGGGGAGCCAGGGGGGCACATGGACTCAGAGGGGTACCCAGGGCCCTGCAGTGTGTTAGGGGCAAAACTGGGACTGGAACCCAGGTCCCTGGATGCCCTTGTTTGTCAGGGAGTCCTGGGTTACTGACCCCAGGGAAGGGTGTGGGGAGAGGAGTGGGAGCCCCTGACCTCTGACCTTATCCCATTCACCAGGGCACAGGGGAGAGTTCCTCAGGATCAGCAGAGGCTGGGGATCCCAAGAGAGGCCTGGTCCCCATGGAGGAGAACTCCATCTACTCCTCCTGGCAAGAAGGTGAGTTGGGGAGGTACAGAGGAAGCCTTGCTCTCACTACATGGAGGTCTTGGATCTTTGGGGAACGCATGGGGGCTGTGCTGGCTGTCCTCACGGTCCTCCCGCCTGCAGTGAGCAAGTTTCCAGTGGTGGTGCAGAGGACCGAGGCTGCCATGCGCTGCCAGCTAAAGGGGCCCTATCTCCTGGTGCTGGGCCAGGATGCCATCCAGCTGAGAGAGCCCTCCAGCCCCCAGGCCCTCTACACCTGGCCCTACCGCTTCCTGCGCAAGTTCGGCTCTGACAAGGTGAGGTGCTGGGCGGCCACCCCACCCCGCTGGTCCTGCAGGGAGGAGTGGTGGGTGACGGGCACCCTGGCCCCTCAGCCATGACCTGCCCAAGCCACCCCTCCTGCACCCCAGGGTATGTTCTCCTTTGAAGCTGGCCGCCGTTGTGACTCAGGTGAGGGCCTCTTCGCCTTCAGCAGCCCCCAAGCCCTTGACCTGTGTGGGGCAGTGGCCACTGCCATCAGCCGCCAGAGGGAGCGGCTACCAGTGCTGGCTGTGCCCCGGCCCTGCCCACTGTTGCGGGCCACCTCCCTGCCCTCACTGGACCCACCCAGTGAGCTGCAGGAGGGACCCCCAGGGCCTGAGCCTCCTAGCTCCCAGCGGGTACTCCTGGCTGAGCCTGGGCCCCAGAGCCTGCCACCACTGCTGGGCCCGGAGCCCCTCATCAAGCCAGCGCCTGAGCTCTATGCCTCAGTGTGCAAGAGGGCCAGCGGGCCCCCACGAGTTGCTGAGCACCTCTACGAGAACCTCTGTGTGCTGGAGGCAGGCTCTGTTTCCCCCAACGATGGTGGGCCCATGCAGGAGGGCCCTGGTGGACACAGCCCCTTAGCCAGCCCCATCTACCACAACAGCAAGGACCTGGGCTGGCCTTGTCCGGCCCATGACAGCAGCCTGGAAGCCCAATATAGGCGACTGCTGGAGCTGGAGCTGGGCAACAACTACGAGGAGGCTGGGGGCTCTGGCCGCCCCTGCACTCACACGGGCTTCAAGGCCAAGCTGGTGACACTGCTGAGCCGAGAGCGGAGGAAGGGCCCAGTCCCCTGTGACCGGCCCTGAGCGTCCTGTGTGGTGTGGCAGCAGGAGGAAAGGAAGGCTCTGTCCATGGAACAGGAGGGAGGGCAAATGATGGACAACTAGAGACACAGCCCTGAATCCACCCTGGCGTGTGGGGACAAGGCAGGCAGCCTGGGGAGGGCTCCCCGTGTGCCCTGCCAGTCACCTAGGGTATAGTGTACAGATATGCTGGTAATAAAGTCTCCCAGCTCCCCATCCATCTTGTGGCCCACAGTCCACACCTTCTCACTTCAGCACCTGTCAGTGGCACTCATGGGTCCCCATGTACACACAGACACTCACTTAACATGTGTCACAACAAACATCACTGGGGATTACTGTGCTCAGTTCCAGGGACACACATGACTTGGACTTGGCCTCTGCCACCAGTGTGCTCAAGCCCCCTCGAGCAGATGGGCGGGATACAGATAATTATGATCCATGTGGTCCTATGCAGCAGAAATGGCTCAGTCAGGCAGAGGGAGACATGAGGCTTGCTGATGGGGGAGGTGCCCTCTGGATTGAGTGTTAAGGGCAGGCGGAGCTTCACCAGGCAGGCAGCAATCCCTGAGGCTTTCTAGGCCAAGGATGGATATGCATAGGCCCAGAGACAAAGAGAAGAGTGTTGTCACAGAAGGGCAGTTGGTGGCCAAGCATGAGAGGCCTGACCATCCTGTAATGAACTTGGTCTCATCCTCAGTGGAGGAACATAGTCATGGTGGGGAAGGAGCAGTGTGGAAAACAAAAGTGAGGGAGCTACACTGGTGATGGAGAAGACTGAGCGGGGGAGGAGCGGATGTGTGGGAGAGGGAGGGGTGGGAGGAAGGGACTTCAAAGATTGCACACCCAAAGCTCCTGCTCTCCACTGAGACTCAAAAATATGCAGATGCTTCTGGGGAACTTCAGGCCTCAGTCTTATCAAATGTCACAGATGAAAGTCAATTACCTGTCAGGCATGCATTCTTTCCTTAAGAGTTTAACCATGTGCTTGGTCCATGCCACACACTGGGGATGCAGCCATGTTCAAGACAGCCCACATTCCAGAGGGAGACAAACAACTCTCTTAAAGACTTTAGTGCTCTCATTCTACTACTGTCACCATCCCTGGAGTCTCCATGAATAGCATCATATGCCCAAGGACCTGGCCTCCTGGCCCCTTGACCTCAACTCTGCCTCAGCTGCCCACACCCTTGGCACATCCCAAACCTTGTGTTCATGACAGTGATACTCCCTCTTTGCCACCTTATTTCCAAGCATCCACCTCTTGCCACCTCTTTCTTTCCTTCCAGCCCACTTCCTCTAGCATGGCCCATAAAGCTCCTCTCCAGCTACAGTGACCTTTTTCTCACCATCTGTGTGGCACTGTCCTCAGTTCCATCCTGGTCTGACTTAGATTCTGTGCTCCACCAACATGGTCAACCCATAACGCTCCCCTTTCGTTCTCTTATTTGTCTGGCAAAGCCCTCGGCCTCAGGTAAGCTCAACTCTCCTCAGCGCTTGGCTCCTGGCAGCTGCTTACAGCAGGGAAATTCACATCCTCAGGCTGATTGCCTTCTCTTTTTTTTTTCACTTTTTTTTATTAAGGTATTACTGATATACAGTCTTATGAAAGTTTCACATGAAAAAACAATGTGGTTACTACATTTACCCATATTATCAAGTCCCCACCCATACCCCAATGCAGTCACTGTCCATCAGTGTAGTAAGATGATTGCATTCTCTTTAACAATATGATCTCAAGTCTCAATAGACAGGCTCTCCAGAGAGACTGCATGTCCCAGAGTGGCTTCTTTCCTCCTCTTCAAGGCCTCACACGTTCTCCTCTCTGTCCCTGCCCATCGCACCTCGGAGAGATTCTGGAGAAAACGCAGCCAACAGAACGCCCTCAACCTCCCACCACCTGTCCACAAGTGCCTCAGCACCTGCACCATCTCCTTCCTGCCCTCCAGGGGGAGCAGTGTCTGCTCCCCAGCACGTGCTCCGCTCCCAGCACCTCACAGCTTGGCAACCTTTGATCTCACAGTTGCCTCAGCCACGTCCCCATTTCTCTGTTCCTCTTCACAATGAAACTCCTCAAAAGTTGATTACTCTCATTTCCACTTTCTCATCCTCCATTCTCCCTTCCACCAACTCCAGCTCCAGTGGATCCTCCTACTCCATTACATCACTCTCACCAGGGTCACCAACCTTCTTGTTCCCCAAAACAAAAGCAATTAGGACTCCCTTTGTGACCCAGACTCCCTGACAGCCTTCTTGCACCACTGTCTTCATTCGCTTTTCCTTCTTCCTCATGGCCTGTCCTTCCCAGCCTCTGCTGTCTCCTCCTCTGCCTGGGGCTCTGGCCTCAGACACAGAATACAGCTCAACCCTAGCTGCCCACCGAATCACCATGGAGCTTTTTAAAATGGCCCATGCCTAGGCCCACACCCAGGGGCTGGGATTTCCTCAGTCCTGGCAGGGCCTGAGTGCCCCTGTCTGCTTTCAGCTTGCCAGGCAGTTGCAGTGTGTGCCCAGGGTGGAGGAGTACTGCCTTGAGCAGCTGCTCTGGCCTCCAGCTTTCACAGATTATCACAATGCTGATGACTCCCCAATGTCTATCTTCAGCACAGACGTCTCCCCTGAGCCCCAGATGTAAGAACCCAACTACATCTAAAAGGCATCTCCAAATACCACATGTGAAGGGAGGTTGGGGGAAGGGGCTTTCAGGAAGTGCTGTCCCAGGGTGTCTGTAGCCACAGAGGGCAAAGCCCAGAAGGTTGTTAGAGCCACGGGGAGGCAGAGTTCGGAGCCACTTTGGAAGCTCCTCCTGATGAGCAAAGTCTTCCCATGATCCATCAGGCTGCCTGCCAGAGAGCAAGCTGAGGCCAGGAGGCTACCAGGGTGGTTGCGGCAGGGCCCGTCCACCCCACAGGGGCAAGCCAGCCCTTGCCAGCTCTGCAAATCCCAGGACACAGTGGAGATTACCCAGAGAGTCAGGGTCATGGTCAGAACTGGGTCCCTGGTCGGCATGCTTTCTTATTATAAATCTATGTCTGTTTTACTTTTGTGAGGTTCTAATGAGACAGTGAAAGAGAAAGTCTTCAAAAATCTCCAAGTCTCTGGGCACCTTGCCCTGGAGCTGCAGGTGTCCTAGACACCAGGGGGCACTGTGTCCTAGCCTGGAGCCTGTTCCTACCCAGGGGCTACCTATGCTGGGAGCTCTTGTGGTTCCATACAGGCCTAAGCCTTGCAAGGGCATAAAGAATGGGACTCTGGGGTCCTCTCTGCTGGAGGACTACGAGGACCCCAGGCTGCCCTTCTTCCTTTGCTCATCTGCTCGTTCACCTACTCAATCCTTCTCTGAACTGCTCATTCACATCCACTGTGTGCAGGCACTGGGGATGGACACAGTGGTGGACAAACAGACAAGTCTCTGCTCCCATGGGACTAATATTCTAACGGGGACAAAGGGCAGTGAAGAAACAAACAGTATTATGTCGGATGGTGGTAAGTGCTTTGGGGAGAAACAAAGTAGGGTAAGGAACTAGTGCATGATGTGGGTGAGGTGTCAAGGGGCTGCTGTTTTAGCTAAGGTGATCAGGGAAGGCCCCTTGGAGGAGACAACAGATGAGCAGAGAGAACAAAGTGGGACAGCCTGTTGTTTAGATATCAGGGGGAAAGTGTTCCAAACAGGAGCTGCAAGTGCAAATCTCTGAGGCAGAAATATGCTTGACTTGTTGGAGGAGGCCAGAGTGGCTGGAGTGGAGTGAGTAAGGGGAAGAGTGATGGGAGGTGGACCCAGCTTATTAGTGCCATATATACATACCTTAAGGACACTGGAGTTTTATTTTAAGTGCAACAAGAAGCCTACTGGAATGCTAAAAGCTGAGGGTGGTGTGATTTCTGCTTCAAAAATATAATTTTGGCTGCTGCATGGAAAAGATGTGGAGTGGGCAAGGGAGATAGGAGACTGTTAGGGTGTCTAGGCATGAGAGGAGTGGCAGGGACAACACTGGCCACAGAGACCAGATGTGGAACATATTCTGAAGGTGGAATTTGCAAAATCTGGGGTATGACAGAGAAGAGAAAAGAAGGATAACTTCATAGTTTGTAGTGGACCAGGTGGATGAATGCTGGTATCATTTACTGAGGTGAAGAAGGATTTAGGAAGGTGGGGAATGCACTAATTTAAATTAAGACATGATGGTTTGGGATATCTAGTAGACTTCCAAGTAGAGGCTGGATAGCCTCTTGGATATTGGAGTCTGGAGTTCTTCAAGGGATATCAGAGCTGGACATACAACTTTGGAGTCCTTGCCATGTGGGTGTTATTTATAGCCACTGAGCAGGATGGGATACCAGCTAGTGAATGCAGACAGGAAAGATCTGATGGCCATGCTGCAAGGCAGAAGAGGAGCTGCCAAAAGAGATGGAGAGGGAGAAACCAGTGGGGCAGGGGGAGGCATGAAGCCAGGGAAAGAGGCACCAGTGCTGCTCCCAGGCAGGGTGAAAGAAAAGCTGAGAACCCCCCATTGATTTGATAACCTGGAGGTCATTGGAGAACCAGAGGATTGGTGGAAACAACAGCCTGACTAGAGCGGGTTCAAAAGAGAATAGGAAACAAGTGGAGACAGGGCGATAGACAACACTTTTGCAGAATTTTACTCTCCAGAGGAGTGAGATGAAAGAGCAATAGCCGGTTCTTCAAAGACGAGAACTCTCACAGCAGTTTGTGCAGTGAGGGGAATGAGGCAGAACAGGGGGAATGTGATGATGGCAGAGGTGGGAGAACGGCAGCAGCCATGCCCTCTTAAGAGCTGAGGGGTGGGCGTCTATGCACTCACCCACACACTCCCGTCCCTGTTCAAAAATTCCCCCGCTGCCTAGCCGCCCGGGTTGAACGCTAGCGGCAAAATGGGGACTCTGACATTACCGCTAGAGTCCTCCTGTTAAACTCACTGTGGAGGCGCTGCCCGCTGTGCAGTGGGGTACAAGGCCACAGCTCATCTCGACAGTGTGTGGTTGATGCTGAGGAGGGGTGGCTGGGAAGTCGGCTGCTGAATGCCGGAGGTTAGAGGATGGAAGTGAAGACAGGGTCCACAGACCAGGCTCAGATCCTCACCCCACCTCAACTAACCCCACCTCTGCGTGTCCCCTCCAAGTACCTCTGTCGTTTATTTAGAAATTCTGGAGCCGTGGATGGCTGTACCTTACGCCAAACAATGCCTATCCTCACAGCGGTCCAACGAGGTATTACTGTCCTATTTTTTCCAGGAGGAAACAGGTTCGGAAAGTCCAGGTCTATTCGGTTTCCAAGGCCACTTTCTTCCCTCTTAGCCAGTGGGAGGAGTAACGCGCTGAACGAGCTGCAAGCGGGCCAGCCAAGCGCTACTTCCCACAGCCAGGACCCCGCCCAGACCCCGCCCCAGCAAGAGGACCCGGGCCCACCGCCTTCCTGCTCAAAGCGAGACCGGGCTTCATGATTGGACGGGGCGAGAGGATTGGGTGGGGCTTCCCACCAGCAAAGACGCCGCTCGTGGGCGTGACTTCTATGGGGCGTGGCCTAAGTCTCCACCCACCCACCCCTTCCGCGGCCTCAAAGGGGAAGGTGGCCGCGGGGGCGGGCTCAGAGCACTGGCAGTAGATCCCACCGCGGCTCTTTGGAACCTGCCGCCTAGCAGCGCCCCAGCGGGGCCAAGCAGGTACAGGCGACCGCGCGGGTGTCTCGGACTGGGCCAGGCTGGGGACAGGAGCCTGCTGGGAACCACAGAGGGCACTGGGGATTGTGGCTAACCCTGCGCTTACTCCCAAGGGCCCGGGCCCCTGCCTCCGCCCCCGCCTTCCTGCGGCTAAGCCGGCTGCGGCGGGGCCGACTGGCGCCTGCGCCGCTTCCTGCGCCCGGGACTCGGCCAGTGCGTGGGGCCTGGGCGGGGGCTCAGGGGAAACTGAGTCACGGCGGGATGGAAGCAGGCCTGTGTAGGAGGCACCATCCCCGTGAGCTCCAGGACGAATCCCTTTCCTGGCTACGCTTTGGGGTTCTAGGCCCCACCGATCAACATTGGGGCCGCGGCCCCGCCCGGTACCTTCCAGGGCCCAGGGCCCAGGGGTCGGGCCGAGGCGCCTAGCAGCCTCACCCACCCGAATGGCTAGGACCCGCTCCAGCCGCCTCCCCTCCCTGTCTTCCCACCCCTCCCCCTCGCGTTCCGAGCCCCCGTGTGCTCCCTCCGCTGACTCTCCTCATAGTGTCAGCTTACACGCCTTATATAGTCCGAGCAGGCTCCAGCCGCGGCCTGCCTGCTGGGACCTGGGGGCGGGGGAGAGGAGCGCCGGCCCCTGACTCACCTCGCCTTTTCTCAAAGGCTCAAGGCTGGCTTGGGGGGAGGCCGTGCCAAATCACACCTGTGGCCCACTCCCTGATGAAAAGAACCTTAAGATTGGATGTGGGCTCTCCTCACCGGCCCAGTCCCTGTCTTTGCAAAATGTGGTCTGCTAGCCAGCAGCTCAGCAAACCTGACAAGGTACCCGCCTACCCGTGCCCTGGGTGTGCTCAGCGTCTCCCAGGTGCCTGCTTGGCACCAGCCCAGATTAGTGTCCAGAGCTGGGTCCGCCTGTGCACCCACCATGCCAGCCACTCACTTTTTTTCTCTTTTCAGGAGCAGGCACCATGGATTCCTTTAAGGTGGTACTGGAGGGGCCTGCACCTTGGGGCTTCCGGCTGCAGGGGGGCAAGGACTTCAATGTGCCCCTCTCCATCTCCCGGGTGAGCCTAGGTTGGGGTAGGGGTGCCCCCAGGAGTCTTTGGGTGCTCAGGTGTCAGGTGGGTGTTTGGAATCCCGAGTCCGAGCAGGAGTGAGCCAGGTGTAATAGACCAGGAGGTGCCCAGGCCCAGAGAGGTGGGCACCTGCCACAAGGACTCCCAACCAGGCGGATACTGAGAGAGGAGCCTCTACACTTCCCCAGCAGGGCACTATATCTGATACCATCCCATGGAGCTACTGGGGCACCTCTGAGGCCCCGGGGGGAATCTACAGGAGAAGAGCCTGAGGTCTTAAGGAAGTGTCTAAGCTGCTTGAAGGAGGAATGTTTGGAGCCAGGCCCCAAGGCAGGGCACTCAGATTGCAAGATCTCACTTCAACCTCATTGGCATCTAAGAAATAGCAGTTGTCACCTGTTTTTCCAGAGGGGGAACTCAGGGCTCTGAGAGGTGGAAAGGCTCCTTCAGAGATCCCATTGCAAAGCAGGGATTTGAATTCAGGCACTGGGATGGCCTACAGTTTGCGGGGGTAGAAGGTGGGGTTGTCTCCAGCCTAAGTGAAGACCTCTCTCCTATCCACTGGTCCCACTCAAGATGTAGTGGCCTTTGACCCCAAGCAGGGATGTGGGACTGGGCTCTAGGGCTCTGACTTCAGCTCCTGAGAGTCTTTCTGCCCTGGTGGGGGCGGAGCTGGGGGCTGGCTCCTCCCTGTGGCCGGGGGATTGCCTTATAAGCGCAAGAATGCAGCCCCACACTGGGATGACCAACTGGTGACAGGAGTCTAAGCTGAAAAAGGCTAGCCTGTGCCCGAACCCCTGAACCCCATCGGTGGGCCCTTCAGCTGGTGGCCACCAAGCCATGGCTCCGCTCTAGGGTCAGTTGTGGGACACAAAGAACAAACTACCTGCCCAGAGAGGGTGAGGCCAGTCCTTGGGCTGGTGTCTCTTACTGTGGCCTGAGGGTCAGGAGGGGCCAGGGACTTCCTGCTCTCACATCTGTCTGCCCAGAACCTAGTAGGCAGGCAGCTGTTGGAAGCCCAGGGCAAGCTCAGTTTAGAGGGGGCCAAAAGGTTGTCCAGGCACTGCGCATCCTGAGAGGGGCCCAGGGCGGAGTCTGTCCGTGAAAGCTGGGCTTGGTGGCCAGGGCAGGCAGTTACTGTTCTTCCCAGTGACCTTTCCATGGGGTTCCCCTAGAAACTGTACCCCTGTTAGTACCCCTGCTGGGTAGCTAAGGGCAGTGGTCCCCTGCCATACATACCCACCCTTACAGTTCTCAAGCCCTACCAGCCCAGAAAACCTATCCTGTATCTCCCTCCTTGGGAAAGTGCTGACCATTGTGACTTGGGGCCAGAGGCCTTGGCCAGCCCAACTCCTGTTGGTGGGGATGGGCAACATAATAGCTGGGGGGTTGTACTTTCAAATATGGCCTGTTGAGGGCACTCTGGGCCTAAGCTCCCCTGTAGGCAGCACCAGCCGGGGGTGAGGCCACCCCAGCTGATCCCAGCCCTGAAGTTGGAGCTAGGCCCCTGGTGGGCCGGTGGGCTGGTGGGCCAGGGGGCTGGCAGGGTGATCTTTTTCCCTAGCTGGGCAGGCCCTTCCCTCTCCCCTGACCCCAGCATGGAGAGGGGTAGGGAGGGACTAGAGCTGGCTGAGGGCCTTGGCTGGGAGATGAGGTAATGTCTGGGTCTTGGGGGTTGGGCCGCTCAGTAAGCTATTGGGCTGACTCACCCCCACCCCATGCAGTATCCAGCCCCCTGGCTTTTCCCCTTGGTCCCTCAGGCCTCCCTGATCTCTCCAGTCACTCCCCCAGGGCTTCTCCTGCTTCACTATAGCTCTCTGACCACTGTTCTGTTCCTCAGGTGCTTCCTGTCCTTACTCGGGAAAGGAAGTGGTCCACAATTCCCCAACCCCTCCCCAGGACCCAGCTGCCCCTGTCCACACCAGGGCTCCCACCTCAGGCTCAGCTCCCAGGAGCTAGCCCATGTGGGCAGGGAGTGGCTGGACCAGCTTTGCCTTCTTCTGACTCACCATGATCTCGACTAAGTCATTTCCTCTCAAGGGCATCACTTCCCCATGCCCATTATAAAGGGTTGTTGGATTGAACTAAAGGTGAGATAGGAGATCCAGGCCCCAAACCTAACCAGGGGGTCAGAGATTCCTTCTAGGTAGGCTGACCTCTAAGCTCTGCCATAACACTCAGCACAGGTGGCCTGGTGTAGGGGAGCCTTAGGGTCAGGGTCAAAGCTGGCCTTGCTGCTTATTAGTAGGGCAGCTTGAGAGAAATTACTTCATCTCTCTGTTTTCCCATGTACAAAATGGGTATAATCCCAGACTCTACTCCACAGGGCTGTGGAGGATTCAGTGTTAGTATGTGGCACTACTACGTGCTCAATAATGTAAGCTGCTATTCTTAGAGGGTGCTGAAGAAGGAACCACCCAGTTGTGTTACCCTTCCAGTCTCCCAAACATAAAAAAGATGTCAAACCCCAACACTCCCTTATTGCCCCAGTGCTGTCAGTCTCTGCATCTGGTCCCTCTGCCCTCTGCTATCTCCCTGGAACCTCTTGCCTCTCCTCTCCCTGCCTCAACTCAGTCTGTGTACCAGCCCACTTGAGGAACCTCCTGCGGCCATGGGCAGCCTCTATCTCCCAGACCTTCCTTCCCTGACATGTGAGTTGTGAGTCTTGCCTTCCACCACTGCTCCACAGAACTCTGCTCAGGGCCAGGCCCCTTGCCAGATAGATGGGCAGCCCTGTGAGCTTGGACCCATGAACAGAAGTGCTGCCCCTTTCTGGGTTACTGCCACTGGGCTAGAGGGCTGGGAGGGCCCAATGGGGTTTGTCAGGGTCGCCTCTGTCAGAATTATGGGAAATGGCCCACTCTGGGCCTTCAAACTGCTCATGGCCCACTTAACATCAAGCCAAGTCCTGGTTCCTTCTCCTGGCATTCAAGACTCAAAAATGGACTCTCACTCCTTAGGTAGCACCTCCCACTCTGTTTACCAAGACCCACCACTTCCCAGAAGTCATCCCTAATGGTCTCAACTCATGCTCGTAGTGACCATTTCCTTCCAGCCTACTATTTCCTCTCTGGTCGCAGGAATCAGGAATTCCCAGCTCAAAGCCCTGTGGACTGGGGGAGAGGGTGTTATGGCAATTGAAAGCTTTAGAGTAACACTCATTTACAGCCTGTGAAGCCCTAGGTGACACCTTGGGCCCCCTTCAGGCACTGTTCACTGGGAGCCTGGAGATGA
The DNA here is from genome assembly GCA_032199065.1 of Smutsia gigantea. Lineage (NCBI taxonomy): Eukaryota > Metazoa > Chordata > Mammalia > Pholidota > Manidae > Smutsia > Smutsia gigantea. The sequence goes on along the minus strand of JAVSCE010002494.1, from coordinate 18,261 downwards.
GGGAGCCTGTTCCTAGCTCTCAAAGGGTCCTGGCAGCTCTCTGCAGTTGGCCCCAGGACAGGGTGCTGGGAGTGTAAAAGGTCAGTGTGAGCATCTAGTAGTGTCAGGAACTTGCACAAGCCAGAGGGTGAGTGGAACAGCCTGGGCAAGAGGCCAGCAGGGGCCTCAAAAGACTGGTTGGAGCTGAGAAGCTTGAGGTTTAGCCTAGTGGAGGCTGCTTGTTGGCATCAGCAGTTTCTAGATGGTGGGGTGGGTCATGGAGGTGAATAAATAAGCAAGGTGTTTGGGTGATCGTGAAGCTCAGGTGACCCCCACCCCTTCCAGGTCACTTTAGCATCCAACAGCTGCCCGGAAACATGTTGAAAGAAGAGGTCTCTGGGTTCTAGAAGTGGGGCAGCTTAAGCAGGGTTGACTACTGCTGGCCTCAGTTTGGTCCCTAGTCTTGGGCCTCCGTGACCCTCCATCTCTCCATAGCTTACTCCCGGAGGCAAAGCTGCACAGGCCGGTGTGGTTGTGGGTGACTGGGTACTGAGCATCGATGGTGAGAATGCTGGGGGCCTCACGCACATTGAGGCCCAGAACAAGATCCGTGCCTGCGGGGAGCGTCTCAGCCTGGGTCTCAGCAGGTCCGTGGCCACTGGGCTGCCAGGCGGGTGGGGTGTCCTCGGGCCTGGCCTGCTATCTGTCACCCCTTCTCCTCCTCCAGGGCCCAGCCGGCTCAGAGCAAACAGCAGAAGGTAGATGATGGGTCTGGGACATCTGGGCGGCGGGCGGGATAGGAATGGACGCCGGCTCCCTTGGTGGGGCCTCGGTACCTTCATCGCTGGCTGGGAGTAGAGGGTGGAAGCCGGAGCTGGGGAGAGTCGGGGAAACTGGAGTTAGGCCAGGGGCTGCCGCACAGTCCGGGCACTTTGCATGTCTGTCTGGCTGCCCGCTGCCTCCCGCTGGCCCGTGCTGTAAGCCACACTCCCCTGCTCTCAACCGTTGAGGTTTGAGATCTGCGCTCCCGGTAGCCTCCCCGCCAGATGTGCGGGGGCGGGGATGGAGCGCTGCTGTCCTCTCCGCGCCCCTGAGGGGCCCCGGCCAGCCCAGCTTCCCGCCGCACGCCCTGCACCGCTCTGTCTCCGCCCAGGCCCAGGCCCTCGCCGCGGAATCCCCGCGGTACATCTTTGCACCCGGCTTCTCCCTCAACAAGACGGCCCGGCCCTTTGGGGCGCCCCTGCCCGCTGACAGCGCCCTGCAACACAATGGGTACGTTCGTCCTGCCTGCCCACCGCCCACACCCCGTCTCTGGAGCCCCACGCCCGCTGCTGTTGCTCAGACGTGTGCGCTGCACCCCGGTGCCCCGGAACCGTGCGGCAGCGACCCCTGGCGGCCGGGCGGGGACCGCAGGCACTGGGCCTTTCCAAGGGTGTGGCTCCTGCCCAGGCGCTGCCCTCCTGGGGTCTCTGACTGAGGCAGCGGCGACCCCGCGGCCTGCGGCCCCGGGTTGGGGTGTGGTGTTGGGCCACCTGAGCCCCAGACACTCAGTGCAGCCTTGCCCACAGCTATTCTGACCTTCTTCCCCGTGTCTGTCCTTTTGTCCCTTTATCTGTCCATCTGTCTTATTTCTTTCACAGGTGCAGACCCCTGACAAGTCAGTGAGCCCCCTCTGCCTGTCCCTCTCTTCCTTCCTTTTGACATTCTGGGCGGTGGCCCCTCCCTACCCTAACTGCCCTCTCCTCTCACTTAACACCCACCCGCCTACCCGGCAGGGCCCTGGGCTTGTCCTTCTTCACTCTCCCATCACTGTAGCCCATATGTACCAAACCCTGGGAGGGGCTGCCCCCATTGTCCACCCCCAGCATGCGGTTCTGAGCCATACCCTCCCCACAGACAGCCGCTCCGACCGCTGGCCCCAGATGCCAGCAAGCAGCGGCTGACGGAGGACACGGAGGACTGGCGGCCACGGCCTGGGACAGGACAGTCCCGTTCCTTCCATATCCTCGCCCATCTCACAGGCACCGAGTTCAGTAAGTGCCAGCCCAGGGCAGGGTTCAGCTGGAGCCCTCTCTCTGCCCTGTGACCATCTACCAGGGCTCAGGGTTGGGGTGGCTCTCTGTCTTCTCTTGCTCAATGCCTGCCTCTGCCTCTTCAGTGCAAGACCCGGATGAGGAGCACCTGAAGAAATCAAGGTAAAAGAATATGCACAGCCCTCTCTCTCATGCCCTGCCTCTCCTGTTCCAGCCACAGCCCTGCTCCTGCTCCTAAGGATCCCCAGCCAGGACTCTCCATTCTCCTTCCTTCTTTCCTTTTTTCCTTCCATCCTCCCTGCCTTCCTCCCTTCCATCTCTTCTTCCTTCCACTTCCTCCTCCTTCTCTCTCTGTCCCTCAGGGAAAAGTATGTCCTGGAGCTGCAGAGCCCACGCTACACCCACCTCCGGGACTGGCACCACCAGCGCTCTGCCCACGTGCTCAACATGCAGTCGTAGCTTGGCCCTCACCTGCCAGCTGCCCTCTTTGCTTCTCTCTTTACGTATTTCTCCTGCCCAGGGCACCCACCTTGATGCCTCCAGCTTCTGCCTACCTCACCCACCCCTTTCCTACCCCTGGACTGAGCCTCCTGCTAGCCTGGCACACGGCCTGGCTCCGTCTGACACTGCCTTCCCTCTTTGCCCTATGGTACTGCTGACTGCCAGGTCTGTGCTGGCTTGGGCATGGAAATAAACATTCTCAGCCCTGCTTTCTCTGCCTCTGTCTTCTATCTTTGTGGGTTTGGTTTGCCTTTTGGGCTTGGGGATGTTAGGTGGTTAAGACCCAGTGTGGGCACTGCCAGTCTGGGTCTTAGTGGGAGGCAGTACCTGGTCAAGTGTGCCCTGCCATCAGAGCCGCATCTCTGGGGTGGGGGAGCCTCAAGAGCTGCCCCAGAAGCAAGAGCCCTGCTCCACCTGCCAGTCCCATACAACAGGCCAGCCAGCTGGAACCTGGCTAGGAGAAGCTGCCCTCCCCATCCCTACCCCACTGGGACCTGGAGTCCAACCCAGCAGCTCTCATGTACCCAGGCATCTCCCATGGGGCCAGCAGGATCAAGGTTGGGGGTGGGGGGTGGAGCCATGCCAGGAACCTCAGCTATACAGGGCCTTGAATGGCAGATCTTACAGCCAGGTGCCCAGGACAGAAGCCCCAGCCCCAGCTTCAGCTACACCCCAGGACCCCTGGCCTGGTGAGAGAGAATGGGCTTGGACATGGGGAAGGGTGGGTAGTTTCCAGGGGCTTGGGGGTGGTGGGCCCCTCCAAGCTGCCCTGGGCACTACCCCCATCCTGTGGGGTCACTGGGCACCCCCCTGGAGATACTTTCCTTGGCCCTGGCAGGCCCTACCACCCCCAGCCCCACTAGCCGCCCACCCTGGGCTGTGGACCCTGCATTTGCTGAGCGCTACGCCCCGGACAAGACAAGCACGGTGCTGACCCGGCACAGCCAGCCAGCCACACCCACACCTCTGCAGAACCGCACCTCCATCGTGCAGGCAGCCTCTGGAGGGGGCACAGGAGGGGGTGGTGGCAGCAATGGCAAGACTCCTGTGTGTCACCAGTGCCACAAGGTCATCCGGTGGGTGGCCCTGTACCTTTCCTACCCTGGCCTTTCCTGTCTTGAAATCTGGCCCTGGCATCTTTTCAATTTCTACTCTCCCATTAGTCTTCCCACTGGTCTCAGCTGCCACTGCAAGAGGATAAGGATTCAGTTACTAGCTGGAACTGAGGGAGGGACCTAGCCTGGGTCCTCAGATTCCGAATCTCACCTTACCTCCCCCACCCCACCCTACATGGCCTCTATCAGTGTTTTCCCTGGTGAAATTGAAGAAGTGTGTCAAGGACATTAGCTGCTCCCTGGGCAAGGAAGGGCCTGCCCCCTCCTAGCCCCTCCCTCTCTGTGCTACTCCCTGGGGCCCAGCAGGGTTACACAGTGCCCCCCAGAGTCAGTGTGCCAGATTCTAGAGCCTTCCTACTTCTCAGCCCCAGCCCTGCCCTGCTTTCAACTCCTGTCAACTCTTAGGCTCTACAAAGCACACCTTCCTTCAGACACCCCCATTTACCTGAGACCTGCAGGCCCCTGCCCAGATGACATGGAATAGCCAAGCAGGACCCAATGGGCACCAGGGTTGGCTCAGGTGCCCCTGGTCTGCAAGGCTCAAGGGCACTCTGGGCCTCCCACCCCCAGGGCACCATTTCCTCTGGTTTGTCTCGTTAGTCCCCATCCAGTGCAGCCCTCCTCCCTGTTCCAGCACTGCCCCTGTCCCTCATCTCCTTTCATTAAAGCAGTGCAGCTTCATTATTCTTGCTCTGTGACATTGGGCAAGCCTATTTTCTCCTGTTTGGTAAATGGGGAGAATGAACTTTCCCTTCAAGACTTCAGAATAGATGCTCAGTGAACCCACTTGGGCTCTGGCCAAAAGCTGCCACCGCATTTGCATACACTTCCTCTCATTACTCTGCCTCCCCCTCAGGGGCCGTTATCTGGTGGCACTGGGCCATGCATACCACCCCGAGGAGTTTGTGTGCAGCCAGTGTGGAAAGGTTCTGGAAGAGGGCGGCTTCTTTGAGGAGAAGGGTGCCATCTTCTGCCCCTCCTGCTATGATGTGCGCTACGCACCCAGCTGTGCCAAGTGCAAGAAGAAGATCACAGGCGTGAGTGGGGCTGGTGGGCGGGCGGGAAGGGGAGCCCGACCCTGAGCGTCAAGCACCTCCTGTGCCTGGGGGCTCTCCCTGGCTGCCCCGTTGGTGTCTCCATACATTAGCCAGGGTCCTCTTAGTAAATGTCCAAAATCCTCCTCAAAAGGGCTCAAGTAAGCAAGAGTGTACAGGTTTCCCTTACTATCCTAAAGTAGAGCCTTCCTGTGAAATCTTTTTAAGCTGAAATGATATAAAGCAAAAGAAGAGATTACCATTAATTTATATGGAAAAATTTTTGAGCCTTCCCAGACCAGGAAAATAACCTCTCTTAGGCTTTTCCTATACCTTAGGACACATCTTGCTAATGGCTACACAAAATAAATCGAGAGAAAGTGCAAATGCTCACACAATTTGAAGCTCTGGCAACTTGATGGTGAGAGGCTGAGGGTGGTTTCCCGGGGAAGGAGCCTGGCGGTGCCACTCCCGCTGCTCAGGGCATGCGTGCCTCTAGAACTGCAAAGCAAATCCTGACCACTATTTTTGCTTTTTGTCATATTTTTTTCAGTTAGCAAAAACAGGTACTAACGTAGGTCTTTTGTAAAAGTGAAGTGGCATAACACAAACTTTCAAAAAGTAGGGGATACCTGTATTGGCTCAAATCATCAGAAAGCCCAAGGGACTAACTTAAGGCCCAGCTGAGTGCAGGTCCCAAGGTTATCAGGACTCTTTTACCACTTGGCTTTGTTTTCATCTGTGTTGGTTTCATTCCCAGCATGATTTTCCCTAGAAGGCAGCAAAGATGGTGCCACAGTGGCTCCAGGGTTACATCTCAGCTTAGCACTACGAAGTGAATGAGAGCACCTCTGAGCCACTTGATACATCAGGAGTTCCAGGTGCTCCTCGGCCTGGGTTGTGTCACATGCCCATCTCTGAACCAAGCCCTGTGACTCGGATTGGCCAGGCCTGGATGACACCCATCCCTGGAGCAGGGATTGGGTGGCCTTGCCTGAATCACAGACTGAGGGTAAGGGAAGACTGGCTCCCCAAAATGAAACTGGCTGCCATGATCCTAAGAAAGAAAGTGAGCAGTGTACAGGCCAGCACAAGATATGGCAGCTGTCAGTGGGATTGCCTGCAGCTGCAGGAGCAGAAAGCCCCACTACAGAGATTAAACAGAAAGGGTTATTTACTTCAGTCACAAGAACTCCAGAGCTGGAACAGCAGCTCAAGGGTGCCTTTAGGTTTTTCCTGCCTTTTGGCTCCAAAATCCTTAGCATGTAGACCTTTGTCTCCAGGACAATTGTCTCATGGTCTGAGTGCCCAGGCATTATATTCTTGTTGCGGCAGGAAGGAGAGGGAAGGGGCAGACAGCATTCTTGTAATGAGATGTTTGACCCTGAAAGACAAACCAGGAACCTGCCCCTTTATCTCAGTGGTTGGAATTGCTAGACTGTGAGCAGCTGGACCACAGGGGAGGCTGGCAAATCCAGTATTTTAGCCTCCATCCCCCTTAAGGAAGGAGGGCTAAAGAGAAAAGGGTTGTAACAGGCTTTGGAGAGACTAATCCACCACATGTCAGCTGCCCCTCATGCGTGAGAAAACAGCGACCCTGAAGGATAACTCATATGCCTGAAGGGCACAGGACTATTGAGTGGCAAATCCAGACATTCAGATTCGAAAACTTGTGATTCAAAATCCTATTCTTCACACTGAGGCTGAACACTGGGCATACCATGGCCAGGTTTCCTGTGGTGAAACCTGGCTGCCAACCGGAGCTCCGCTTGGGACTTGGGTCACTGTGTGTCATGAACAGTGACGACGGGTCATTTACTTTCCCCCTTTATTGTGTTACTAAGTGTGGGCAGTGTGCCCCATGCAGAGGGCCCCTTGTGAAGAGACAGGCGTGTGTCAGGGCTGAGGGCAGAGCCAGAGGAAAAGGCAGAGCAGGCAGGATGACAAGCTGAGGGGGGTCCTGTCGCACATGTATGGCAGCTGAAGCCCAGAGAGGAGCAGAAACTGCCTAGGGCTGCAGGCACTGCTGGCTCCCGGCTTACACTCTTCCTGCACTGATGCCTCCCCTTATTTCTGGATCCAGAGGCAGAGCTGCCAGGTGTGGCCAGAGAGCTCTGTGGTGGTATTCACATTGGTGGAGATTATATTGACTGCAAGTGATAGAAAACTCAAAGTGATGGCAGCATAGTTCCCCCATAAGAAAGTCCTGATGTAGGCAGTTTGGGACTGGTAGGTGGATCCAGGCCTCTGTAGCTTGTTACTTGGCCATTCTCAGTACAGGCTTACTTGTCACTCATAGTCCAAGACAGCTCTTGAGCCTCAGCCCAAACTTCCACGTTTCAGCCAGTAGGAAGTTGGAAGGGAAAGAAGGGACGGAAGGCCCACAGCTGCCATCCACCCCTTCTACTTCCATCCCATTGACCAGACCTCAGTCATATGACTGCACTGAGCTGCAAGGGAGGCTGGGAAAAATAGTCTATTTTGTGTAGCCATGTGCCTAGCAAAAAATGGAAGTTGCATCAATAGGAGAAAGAAAATGGATATCATCACAGCCTTTGTCACATAATGACAGTTTGTGTGTGGGGCACTTACTCATGTGTGTAACTTCGCAATTATACTGTGAGGTCAGTTTGGTTATTCCCCTTTTACAGATGAAAGAATTTTTCCCAAGATCACAGTCATTTTCCCGCCAGCTTAGGCCACACCCATCAGACTGTTGTAATGGAATGGGCTGAATCCCAGCACCTGTCTTGAGCTGGACTTGCTTCCACAGATCAAGGCCCTACTGTTCAGTGACTGCTCTGAGTAGGAAGTAGCTTGAAAAAGGATCAGGGAGAGCGCTCCAAGCAGAGGGAATGGCTTATGTCACAAGACAGCACTCAGAAAGGGTGTGAGATGAGGCAGAAGAGGTGGGCAGGGGCTGTGCTGGGAGTTTGGAGCTGGGATCTGATGAGGTCAGGTGTGCAGTGTGCTGCAGCAAGCTTCCTCTGGGGTGGGGCTGGAGGCACAGCTGGAGAAGAGGCACAGAGGCGGCTGCAGCCTGGGTCAGGGCAGTGGGGATGGGAAAGGCAGGCAGAGTTAGGAAACTTGAGCAGGTAAAACTGACATCAATAACTGGCTCACAGATTCTTCTGACCTCTTGCTGATGGGACCAGGCCCAGCTCTGGCCTCCCACGCTCCTGCCTGAGCCCTGTCCCACCAGCTTGCAGCCAGGTTCCTTCCCTAAGCCCTCTGTCTGCTCCTTGAAAAGAGGCACACCAGGCAGAGGGAAGAACCAGCTGTGGAATCAGCTGGACTTGGACACAAAACCCACTTTTCAAATCTGTTGGCTGTGTGACTAGAGCAAGTCACTGTCTCTGGGACTCACTAAAATGGAGGTGGCAGTAACTCCCTCGCCAGGGTGCTTGTGAGGTATATGTGGGATGTGACACAGATGTTGTAGAGGGCACAGATGGGCCATCTGAGAGCTAGGTACACTATCTTAAAAAATCAGGAGATTTCACTTTAACAGCTAGAATTCCATCTTCACCTCCCAAACATTCCTGAGCATCAGCACTGCCCCTACTGACAGGCACGAGGCCCGGGACTCCCAGCTTCAGACGCAGGGCCGTCCTCACAACAATCCTGCAAGGCTGGGATTAGGTTCCCATTTCACAAGAGAAGGAACCAAGTGCCAAGAGATGGTAAAGGTGTTGGCCAAGTCACCCAACTAAAAAGCAAGGTCAGGCTGAACCCACGGATCTGAACCCCCTGCAGACCCCACACTGAATTCTGCCTGCTCCAGATCTGAATGCTGCCCGTGGGACCTAGGGTCCTGGGAATCAATCACATAGCCCCTCCCTGGGCCTCTACTGCCTCCCCTCTCCATTGGAGCAGCTTAACTCAACTCACAAACATTTATTGATAACCACACACAGGGCCAGGCACTGTTGGGATGTATCAGCTGATAGAACAGTTCTTGTTTCTCCTGGACCTTATATTTGAGCAGGAAGGAGAGAAGGGGCAAATGATAAGCAGTAGACACAATAAGTAAATTATGTGGTACTGTGTAAGAGAAAAACAGAGTTAAAAGCATTAGGAGCATGTCACCGGGAAGACAGGTTTATTAGCTGGTGTCAGAGTGGGCCTCTCAGGGAAGGTAACATATGAGCAGAAAATTGAGGGGAAGGCTGAGACTTGAAAATGTGCAGCAGAGCCGTCCAGGCATGGGACAGCCTAGTGCAGCAACCATGGGCGAGAGGCCGTGGGAGGAGAGCAGAAAGGCAGAGGCCCGACCTGCCTGCCTCTGGCCCCTTTTCAGGGCTTTGGCCTTTACTCAGAGAAATATAGAGCAGGCAGGGATTCAAGCAGAAGGGTTTGTGGCCTGGCTCAGTGACCTCTGTCTGTAGGGCTGAGGGAGGAGCCCAGAGGCCAGTTCTGTGCAGTCACCAAGGCCAGGTGCCCAGAGCTCACATCCTGCATCAGAGCAGCTACAAGAAGTCAGAATGTGGATGTGACGCAGCTTGGTGGACCCAACAGGATTTCCTGGCAGACTTGGTGCATGGTGTGAGAGAAAGAGGGGAATTTGGCCTGAGCAGATGGCAGGATGGAGTTAGATGGGGATGGCTATGGGAGGAGTAAGTTTGAGTCATGGAGACTGGGAGCTGACCTTTGGACATGTCAAGTCTGAGAGGTATAGTGGACATTCACAGGGAGATCGTAAAGGTGGAGATAGAGTGTGAGAGGAGCGGAGATGGTGAGATGTAACACTTACATGGGGAGGAAGAGGGCCCAAGGCCGGCCTTTCTGTGTCCCCAGCTCTGAGTGGAGGGGGCCAAGCCCCCTGGTGACTGTCGCCTCCTCCTAGGAGATCATGCATGCCCTGAAGATGACCTGGCATGTGCATTGCTTCACCTGCGTGGCCTGCAAGACACCCATTCGGAACAGGGCCTTCTACATGGAGGAAGGTGCGCCCTACTGTGAGCGAGGTAGGTGGGTATGCAGGTGAAGGGTGGAGCCAGGGTGAGGGGCTGGTGAGAACCAAGTGCCCCCTCTTCTCTGCCTTCATCCTCAGACTATGAAAAGATGTTTGGCACAAAATGCCGTGGCTGTGACTTCAAGATCGATGCTGGGGACCGCTTCCTGGAGGCCCTGGGGTTCAGCTGGCACGACACGTGTTTTGTGTGTGCGGTGAGTGCCTCCCCTCAGACTCGGACTCAGGTCCCCTGCCCGCATCTTGGGTTCTTTGCCAGCCTCCTTTCCACCCCGTGCCTCTGGGGTTCAAGAGAGGTTGGGAAGGCCCTCTCCTGCCACCTCCAAGCCCATGTGACTGGACTTGGCTGTCCCCAGATATGTCAGATCAACCTGGAAGGAAAGACTTTCTACTCCAAGAAAGACAAGCCCCTCTGCAAGAGCCACGCCTTCTCCCACGTGTGAGCCTCTCCCACCCGCTGTTGCCTCACACAGCCCAGCTGCAGGGGTCGCTGCTTCTTCGAGAGTCACCACCCCAGACTCCTGGGTAGAATTGGCAAAGGACATCCCAACCCCAACTCCTGGCCCAAGCCTGGGGCGGTTTTGGGCACTGCCCCATCCCCTTCTTCTCCTACTCCCCCCACCGCCATCACACTGGTGCTGTTCACCACCAGTGCCACAATAAACCTGTACACAGCTGTGCCCCATGTGTACTTCCTCCTGTGTATCAGGAAAGGGATTAGAGGCACATAGCAGGCTGGAGGTTAAGATGGTTTTTTCCAGAATGACCATCCTGGCAGTCCTTGTGGTGAGGACATAGAGGGCTCAAGGTCAGTAGGAGGAACTAAGTGGGGATCCATATGCTGGGCCCAGGCATCCACAGAAGTGGGGGGAGCCTGGTCTGGCCTGGCTTGGAGGTCAGAGGAGTTGGGGGTGCATCAGCAGAGATGGGACATGGGAAATGGTAACAGCCAGAGTGAAGGCCCAGAGGTGCTAGCTCCCATCCATGTGGTACGGCAAGCGATAGAGCTGCAGAGGACATATTCGAGGTCCTAGGAGGCTACCAGTGCCAGACCAAGGAGCTGGGACTGCCTCCTGATGGCAAAGCTGGGTGGGGGGTCAGGGCACAGAGGACTTTGAAGTAGTGAAGCAAACAGTTCCAATCGTGGTGTAAAAGATCTCTCGGAGCCATGAGCAGGGTGGATGGAAGGAGGGAGATTGGGAGTAGCCAGGGGCCAGGAGAAGGGAGGAGCAGAAAGCAACACAGCAGAAGGGGGAATCAGCCTAGAGTAGGGGCTTGTGGGATGCAGGGTGAGGAGAGGAAGGATGGCAACTTTGCTGGGAATCTGGGATATACCAGCTATTGCTGGTGGCATCTCATGTGATACTCCGAGCCACCCTATGAGCTGTCTTCAGTTACTCTTATTTTGGATGAAAGTTTAGAGGACCTGACCAAGGTTGCATGCCACCAAGCCACAAGCCAGACTAGAAGCCAGGCCTGAAGCTGGGTGCACTGTCCAGAGATCTGACTGCCACTGAGCACCATTCACCAGCAAGTGCCCCGCAGATGCTGGCTTCTGCTGGCTATCTCAAAATCTGGAGCCTCTGTGGTGGCCCCATCTTTCTCCAGGGCCTCTTGCTTCCCATTGGTGCCCTTTGTCACCCTGCGGGGACTGTCACCTCTCCTGTCCCAAGCCTGGATTGGAGAGGGACTGTGGAGAGGGCCCAAACTAGGCCAGGACAACTCAGCATGCCCATAGCCACCTGTGCAAGGCTCCCTAGCATGGAGGCCTTGAGCACACTGAGGTCAGCATTCTCAAGAGGTTCTTGGGCCCATCCTTTTCAAAAGAACAGAAAGGGCTCTCTGATTTGTTCTCTTGAGGAAACAGGGCCCTGTATTGTTTGGATGTCTTGAAGAGCCTAGAATGGTGCCTGGCACATGGGCCAATGAATGAATGTTGAATGACTCAAGCAGGTGTCTGTGGGACATTTAGGAGACAAATTCAGGAAGCAGCTGAAGATTCAAGTCCATATTTACCTTGGATTCCATTTGGGAGTGAGTTTGAGACAGTCTGGGGACAGTCATCAGAGGCGCTTGTAATTGATGCCCAGAGAGAACAGGGCCCAGGCAGGTCACATCAGGAGTAAAGCAGGTGGAATGTGATTCTCATTCAACCTAGACATCCCTGGCACATTAAAGAGAATCTCACTTCCACAAAGAAATGTTCTCTCTCCCACTTCTGAACCATGAAGCCCTCAATCCATCCTTGGTTTCCATGGTTACAAGCAAGCGAGCACACAGGGCGGATGGTGATTGCTGCCGGGAACCTTCTGGGCAGAGTCGGGGGCAGCCGCCCTCAGCCTCAACCAAGGGATGTGCGTGGGAATGCCAGGCTTGACCGGATCTGCCAGTTTACTAACAGCATTCAGAAATTCAGATTTTTATGTGAAATCTGGTTTTTGAATGTTGGCAACTAAAATTTTTAAGAATCCTATTTTTAAAAATAATAAACGTCGTCAAATCCAGTGTGTGGACAGCTGGGGTCCCAGCATAGAGAAGCGGCAACATTGCAGCACTGGGCAGAGAGCACAGGAGGCGGCAGAGGATGACAGCCTCCAGACAGCTCCTGGCAGGGCAGGTAGGGCAGCCAGGCCAGGGCAGGAGGTTTCCAGAAGTTGCCAGCGTTGTCAGGCAGATAAAGCCGAGGAGTCCCCATGGCATTTTGCAATATGGTGACGTTTGCCAGATCAGTTTAGCAGAGAGCTGGGGCGGCTGCCAGGGTTAAAGGGACAAAGTGGGGTGTGGGGGGGTGAGGAGGTGGACTAAGAGTGGAGATGAGAGAGTGTAGACAGCTCTTTCAAGAGGCTTGGCTGTGGTGGGTCAAAAGACTGACCACTAACATCCAGGATCAGTCTAGCAGCCAAGATGGGTGGAAGGAGGAAGCTGGGAGGTGTCTGCAAGGGAAGGTTGGTGGAAGAAGTTGGGGGGCTGGGGATATAAAGGAGAGTCGAATAAAGAGCAGAGCTGGGGACTAAATCTCAGCGAGGAGCTAGTCTAAAGGAAGTAAAAACAAGCATGGGGCACCTGTTCGGAATGGTCACCTCTGGCAAGAACCAAAGAGCAATGACTTGTGCAATCACACACACTTAAGAGATGACATTAAAGGCATGCTTCAGGGCAGGGAACTGAGTCTCAGAGAAGGAAAAGGACCTGTCCAGAGCCACCCAGCAGGAATGGCCTAGGTTTCCTCCACAAATGAAAGGCTGAGGGTCTCCCAGCTGTCCTCCACAGAGCTGCAGGGATCACTGTGTTCCAAAGCTGGGGTACAAGGCTGTGCTGGTGGAGGCAGTGGGAGCTGGGAAATGTCATGCCAGGCAGGGGAGGCCATTAGCGCCCTGGGACAGTGCAGTTTCCCTGACCAAGGGGGCAGAGCCCATGGCAGGGGGCTGAGTGGGCAGTTGGAGAAGCAGCAGGAGAGAGAGGGGCTTTTGTTATCTCTGAGCAGTTTGAGCTCATTTGAAGTCAGCAGGGAGAGGTAGCGGAGAGGAACTGTTTTGCTGGAGAACAAACAGAGCACAGAAGCAGGAACTGATGATTCTGATCTGCCTCCTCAGTGCTGGACCCCACGTGGCTCTGGAACACGCACAAGGTACACAGAATCCCTTGGACCCCTCCAAGGAGCTCTGCTACAGGAAGGGAACTGAGGCTAGGCATTAAAAGGCCTGGCTCTATGGTACACAGGGAGCAGCAGCCAAGGCTGGGATTTGCACCAAAGTAGGCCTGGGTCTAAAGCCAACCCTGAGAGTGGAGGAAGGGTCCTTTCCCAAAGTGAGGCAGGGAGCCGTAGGGTTCTAGGGGCCATAGTGGAGAAAGGAGCAGCTTGCTGCGAGCCTGGGAAAAACTCAGGCGGGTGGGGCCAGCCATGGCAGACTGTGGCCAGGGAGGCCCCGGCGACCAGCCTGGTCCCTCCTCAGGGCCTGGGGGCACTAGAAGATCAACTCAACTTTCACCTGTGTCCTTGTTACTGACAAAAATGACCCAACTTAGAGACTAGGTAGATTAGGAACGACTCTTTCAGCGGTAGTTCAAACTAGTTTAAATAAGAACAGGAATAGCATTTCATCCAACTGAACAGGTTAATGTCTTCAGAGATGGTGGGAGCTGGTATCTGTGGACATTACTGGGAAATCTGAGTTCTCTCACTTCCTCTGTCTCAGTTCTGCTTTCCTCAGTGCTGCCTTTATTTTCAAGTGGCTCTCCCCATTATTGGTGCAGATGCTCTTTAGCCAGTTCCAAGCCTAAATCCTGCCAGCTGAGCAGCCTCACTGGGGCCTTTCTTAATGGCTCCAGCAAAAGCCCCAAGGCTGTTGCCCATTGGACTGACTTGGGACACATGTCCATCCCTAAAGCAGTCACTGGGTCAGCACTGGCCTGGATCACATGCTCCCCTCTGGAGCCTGTAATGGAAAATCAGCCCGTAGACAGGAACCAGGATGCCTGACCATGGACGTCCACTGCAATGGGCAACTTCTCCCCCTCCAAGCCCAGGACCCCTGCCACCTGACTCCTTCCCTAGACTCCATCACTGTAGCCTCAGTAACTACTTCTGACCAAGTCCAGGCCAGGCCAGCCCCTGGATGTGGAAATGGGGGTGCTAAGAGAGGAAGCAGGGAGAGCAGGTAGGGTGCTGAAGTGACATGGCACAGGCCTGCATTCAGACTTTGCCACTAACCTGCTGTGTGCCTCCGGGCAAGTCGCTGCTCTGAGCCTTGGTTTTCCCATCTGTAAAACAGTAATAACAGCCAACACATCAATAGTACCTACTATGTGCACTGAAGCACTTTGTAGATAGTTATTTAAAATCCTCAGACCCTGTGAAGTAGTTACCATCCTCCTCCTCCTCATTTTATAGTTGAAGATAAGCAAGACCAGAAAGGTCAAGCTATGAGTCTAATGTCACACAGTTAGCAAGGTCTGCATGGCAGCAATGAGCCTATCAGGAGCTGAAAGTGGCTGGCCCTGTGCCAGTGCCCATACCTGGGGAGCGCCGTGAGCGTTGTACTGATGAGGGGGCACTGTTGAAGGTGTGCTTGGTAAAGAGCTTGCAGAGGCAGGATGAGGGCAGAGAAGGCTCCACCAGTGATGCTCAAAAGGTCCTGAGGGCAACTGGACACCTGCCTTGAGAGATATGGGGAGATGAAGAAGAAAGGGCACCAGCGGTGAGAGGAGGGTAGGGCTTCAAGGATGAAGGGCCGAGTGTCTCACTTTCTAAGCCTCCATCCAGTCCCATTTTATCCTGTTATTAAAGAGGAAATTCGGTGAGGGAAAGTGTTCTAGCCAAGGTCACATAGCAAGTGACCAGCTTCTGGATCTGTGTCTTCTCTCTTGTCTTTTCCACACCAGGAACCCAGAAGCCATTGGACCAGCCTCCCAGGGTGGGGGAGCTCACTCTCTGGGGGTGGGAGAGACCTGATATGTTGGTGACTTGAAGGTGATCAGTGCTTTATAGACAGGAAGGCAGATGGGGACCTCCAAGGAGGCACCCAGCACCCAGTACCTACCCATGAAGACTGGGTGTGGGGGTTTCAGAGCAGTGGGTGGCTAAAAGGAAGAGTTTCACAGAGGAAAGAGATCAGTGGTCACCCCTCTCCCCCTGGTCAAGGGAACCAAGGACTACAATGGGGACCACTGAATTTAGCAATTTAAGAGTCACTAGTGACCTTTGCCAGAGCAGTGCCAGGGGTAACCAGGGAAGAAGGAGAGGGATTACAGATACACAAATTATGGGATGAAGATGGTGTGGTGGGGTGAAGGATGAGAAGATCAAGAGTGGGCTCCAGGGCCTGTGAATCGGGAACCCTCCTACTCCTCTAGAAATAGAGAAAATTGGGTACGGGGCATACTGGAACTCTATCTTTGTAATTTTTCTGTCATCTAAAATTTCTAAAATTAAGTTTATTTTAAAAAATAGATGGCAAAGATGTGAGAGTGTGTATGGCTGGAGAGTTTGTAGGTGGCTGGGGGAGGCAGGCCTTTGAGAAGGCAGAGCTCCCACCTAGGGCTTTTGTCTTGTGGATGTGCAACTGCTGAGCAGGAGGTGCCGGAGGGGCAAGTGAGAGGAGTTCTGAGCTGGGGCAAGTCAAAAGAAGGAAGAGACTAGGGCCTGAGATCCCTCTACCTATACCCTCCCAGGCACCCTTCAGCCTGCCTGTGGGTCTCCTCCCTCCCCAGAATCCCACTGAGTGTGCGTGGGCCTTGCTCCAAGTGCAGGCGGTAGAGAAACTGCCAGGGCCAGGGATCCATGGGCAAAGTAGGCACAGCGAGTTCCCCACGCAGGGGCCTGTGAAGTGTTTAAAGAGGTTCTTCGTACTCCAAAGCCCCGGGGAACCACTGCTGGGGGGTCAGTGCACACACTGTTCTTCTCCTCTTGGCATAGCTGATTACCCAGCTCAGAATTCTGGAAGCCCAATCACAACACCTCCTCTTGCACCTCCCAGATTGGATGGAGTAAAGTTTTGCTCAGGTTCTGTCAACTCCCCTGGGAAGATGGGGATGGGAGGATCTGTAGGTGGTGGAAAAGACTTCCTGGAGCTGGGGAGAGTTTCCAGGTCCCACCTGAGTAAGGAGTGTTCCACCAGGAGGCCCTGGCAGTGATGCCCACCCCCTGCAGGGGACTGCTGCACTCAGAGCTTTGAGAATTAAAGGTGCCAGGGGGTGGAGGTGTCCTCGGAGGAGCTCTGTCCTGGGACTGTGGGGTTAGCTGCTGCTTCCGGAACTCTCCTTGGGATTCCTCTGGGAGGCCTGAGACTTGGGAGAGAAAACCCATCTGAGAGGGCCCAAGAAGCAGCTGCTAAGGAGAGGGTGTTCAGCACAGGGGTTGGGGAAGAGGATGGGAATGCTGGGCTTATGAGCTGGATTGGGGTGGGAATGGTCAAGGAGGCAGGGGCAGAGAGGTGTGGTTGGGAACTGGGTCAGAATGAGAACAGGGTAAGCTGGACTGAGAAGGGTGCAGCTAGGGGTAGGATATGATGAATGGTTGGGGTACATGCTGAGCCTCGGGACAGGAGTGGGCTGGAGCAGGGCCGGGCAAGAAAGCCGTTGGATTTGGGGTGGGGATGCTGGTGGCAGTGGATAATGATGCGGATGGACCAAGAATGGACCGTTCAGAGTTGGGAATGGGTTGCAGAGGGACCAGGGGTGGCTGGTGCATGAATTGGATTGGGGTTAGGACACAAACGGGTTTCACATAGTTTGGGATGGGCCAGGGATGAGGGTGAGGCTGGGATGGAGACAAATTAAACACTGAGTGGGGCTGGGCCCCAAAGCAGTGCAGTGGATTTGGGATTGGGATAGAGAGCTGAGAAGGGTGAAGCTGGGCCTGGGTAGGGGTTGCAGAGGGGAGTCATGGCGAGATGGGGACCGGACTGGATTTGGGGCTGGAAAAGAGGGTGAGCGCCTAGGCTGGGGATACGTCGGTGAGGGTTCGGGACACGGGTGGGACACTCCTTGCGAGCGCTGTGGCAGATCCGCTTTCGGGTGCGGCGCTCAGGGGCTGTGGGTGAGGGGCGCGGGGGCGCCCCGGGGCAGGCCGGGAAGGGGGGGCGGGCCTCCCCCTGGGCCGGGCCTAGGCGGCGCTAGGACCGAGCGCGCGGAGGGAGCGAGCCGGGCGGAGCCAGCGCCCCCCGCCCCCCGCCGGCCGGCTCCCCTCCCCCGGGCGCTGGCGCTCGCTGCTCGCTACACTGCAGAGGCTCCGAGGCGGCGGCGGCGACTCCCTCTTTCCCTCCCTCCTCCTCTGGCCGGCAGTCTGTCTGTGCGTCTGTCCGTTCGACCTCGGTCCGGCCCAAAGCATGGCCGGAGTCAGCTTCAGCGGCCACCGCCTGGAGCTGCTGGCGGCGTACGAAGAGGTGATTCGAGAGGAGAGCGCGGCGGACTGGTGAGCCCCCCGCCCCCGCCTTCCGGCCCCTTTGTCCCCGCGCCGCCGCCGCCGCCGCCGCCTTTGTTTCCACCCGGCCCCGCCGCTCCGCAGCCGCGAAGGGAGGGGGAGACCCCGAAATGGTGCAGCGGCCCGGGAGGGCCTGGGAGGGGCTGCCTTTGTGCGCGCCGGGGGAGGGGCCGGGCGGGCCAGGCGGGGCACTGCCGTCCCCCGAGCGCTGGGAGGCGGCCCCAGTCGCGCGCTGGGAGCGGTGGCCGGACACAGGCCAGGCAGATGCAGAGTCCAGATGTGTGGCCCGGGGCCGCATGGTTCTGCGTGAGCCCATCCCCCGCACCGGGCTCGGGGGACAGGTGTGCATGGGGCGACCAAGGGCACCTTCGCCACCTTCGAGTGGGTGAGGATCCAGCGAGGACAAGACTAGAACCTAGCTAGCGGAGCCAGCGCAGCCCGCCTGGCCCAGCCCGGCCTGGCCACAGCACAAAGGAAACCTAGGGCGGGGGAGGAGCACGGCAGGCTGGGGGCCGGAGTGCCCCGCCCACCGGGGGGGGCCTCTTCCGAGTTGGGGTGCGATGGAAAGACATTCATTTCCACATGGCAATTGCCAAGTGACTCCTATTGCCGTTCGGGGTCGTGGAGTAGGTATGGTTGAGTCCTCCTCTTACTGACCTGAAAGGGATTGCAGGGACTAGGCAGCTGGGCTGGGAAATGCCAAGGG
>JAVSCE010002493.1:0-21178 GCA_032199065.1 Smutsia gigantea | reverse complement strand
AACCTCCCTGTAGCCCTTTACTAGGCCACGGGGAGCTAGCCGCATAGCCCCACTCGCCGCCCGATTTCTCTGCCCCGCCAAAGCAACCGGGGCCAAGAAGGCCAGTGGGTCCCGGTTGGAGGTACCCCAGGTTTGCAGCATTCCCAAATGGCCTTAGTGGCGGCGCCGAGCCGCTAGTGAGCGCTCAACGAGACTGCACTTTTCTTCATTCATTCCTGCCCATCGGTCAAGAGCGCAAACCTCTGCTAGTCGCCCGGGCTCTGCGGGCTCTAGGGGCCTGGGACAGCCCTTCGGCGCCTCTGGCCTTCCGGCCCCGGTGACCTCGGGGCTGGGGTCGCAGCGCTTCTCACGCAAGCCGGGACTCAGTAACTCCGGAGGTCATCACCCTGCAGCCCCGCCCCTGCCTGCCTGGTCCCCGTAGCTAGTAATGAGGAGGAGACACTTGCAAGCCCAGTGTTCCGGTGGTTTCAAAAATGAGAGGGAGGGGTCCCTGTGCCCAGGGATGGAGGCCTTCCATTTCCACTCCCCAGGCTGTTTAGGGGCTTTTCCGCAAAGCCCTGGCTCTGCACTGGGCTCTGGGCTGTCCATGGGGTATCTTGGAAATGGGGGGTCCAGGTGTCCACAGTCCTCACTCCTTTACACGTCGGCACTTAGATGAGGCGTCCCCATAGTGGGTTCTTACCTGTCCCCCTGAGTCTCCTCCACTTCCCCTCCATCCGAGAGAGCGACCCTGCCCCTCAGCCTGCCCCACCCCCCACCCTTCCGGCGCTCCAGGGGGCGTGGCCAAGCGTGCAAATCCACTATAAAGGTGGCAGTGCCCTCACCCTCACTCACCCTGAAGGTGACAGTTCCCTGTAGCTTTCCCTGATCTTCTTGGGGTCCCTGGCTCAGAGACCAACCTTCCCAGCTCAGCTCAGCACCTCACAGCAGCAGGTGAGTTCTGGGGGCCTCTGGCTTGCCCGTTCCCTCCCAATAAAAGGAAAATTCTGGTGCCTTCAGTCCTAGGAAGCCACTGGTCTGGCACTTCAGAAAACGAGGCTAAGAGTGTCCTTAGTGACCAGGTAGTTCAGCATCCTGGGTGGGGGTGGAAACTGAGGCCAGGGCAAAGTCAAGACTTGCCCAAGGTCCCACAGCTGATACCAGACCTCTAGATGTAAATAGCCACCTCTCAGGACTCTAGGACCCAGGCTGCAGCTCCATTCGCCACTGACTCCCTGAATGCCTCCGGGCTTCCCCATCAGGGTCACCTGAGAGGCTGGAATCGGGAGAGAGCTGTGGGAAGCTGGGAGCCTGTGCAGTCCCTCCATCAGGCTGTGTGATGAGGGGGGCTTCTCCCATGGTGATGAGGATGGATGGAGAGGACCGGATGGGTTACCAGCTGTACCTTGCCTTATCTGAAAGCTACCCGAGGCTGGCAGCTGGCTCTAGCCGCCCAAGGAATGGCTTGTCAGAGCTGAGATGTGCTGGCGGGACAGGAGGGGCTCCTCTGAGCACTGCCCAGCTATCTTAGGGCCTTCCCTATCTCTTTGACTGTCTTCTCTGTCCTCTGCTAGGGGGGCGATCAGTGAGAAACAGCCAGCTGCAGAGAGCAGAACCATCAGTCCCTGACACTCACCAGTCACATCCCTCTTAGCTTCCTACCATCTTACTAAGGCTGGAGGTCCTTGTGGCACCCAGTGTCCAGTTAGGGACACCATGGCGCACCAAGCTTATTCCCAGTTTACTCAAGGAATTTACTCAGGGAATTAGGGCTGGAGGATGCTTTGGGATCTAGTTCCCCTGGGAGGTCTCCCTAGACAGATACTATAGTACTTTTTAAAAAAATATAATTTATTTTATTATCATTAATCTACAATTACATGTGCAATATTACGGTTATTAAACTACCCCTTCATCAGGTCCCCCCCACCAACCCCATTACAGTCACTGTCCATCAGCGTAGTGAGATGCTATAGAATCACTACTTGTCTTCTCTGAGTTGTACTGCCCTCCCCGTGCCCCCACAACATTACATCTGCTAATCGTAATGCCCCTTTTTCCCTCTTATCCCTCCCTTCCCGCCCATTTTCCCCAGTCCCTTTCCCTTTGGTAACTATTAGTCCGTTCTTGGGTTCTGTGAGTCTGCTGCTGTTTTGCTCCTTCAGTATTTTTTCTTTGTTCTTATACTCCACATATGAGTGAAATCATTTGATACTTGTCTTTTTCGGCTCGGCTTATTTCACTGAGCACAATACCCTCTAGGTCCATCCATGTTGTTGCAAATGGTAGGATTTGTTTTCTTCTTATGGTTGAATAATATTCCATTGTGTATATGTACCACCTCTTCTTTATCCATTCATCTACTGATGGACACTTAGGTTGCTTCCATTTCTTGGCTATTGTAAATAGTGCTGCAATAAACATAGGGGTGCATCTGTCCTTTTCAAATTGGGCTGCTGCATTCTTAGGGTAAATTCCTAGGAGTGGAATTCCTGGGTCAAATGGTATTTCTATTTTGAGTTTTTTGAGGAACCTCCATACTGCTTTCCACAATGGTTGAACTAATTTGCAGTCCCACCAGCAGTGTAGGAGGGTTCCCTTTTCTCCACATCCTCGCCAACATTTGTTGTTGTTTGTGTTTTGGATGTTGGCCATCCTCACTGGTGTGAGGTGATATCTCATTGTGGTTTTAATCTGCATTTCTCTGATGATTAGCGATGTGGAGCATCTTTTCATGTGCCTGTTGGCCATCTGAATTTCTTCTTTAGAGAAGTGTCTATTCATGTCCTCTGCCCATTTCTTAATTGGATTATTTGCTTTTTGTTTGTTGAGGTGCCTGAGTTCTTTATATATTTTGGATGTCAACCCTTTATCAGATACGTTTTTTATGAATATATTCTCCCATACTGTAGGATGTCTTTTTGTTCTACTGATGGTGTCCTTTGCTGTACAGAAGCTTTTCAGCTTGATATAGTCCCACTTGTTCATTTTTGCTTTTGTTTCCCTTGCCCGGGAGATATGTTCATGAAGAAGTTGCTCATGTTTATGTCCAAGAGATTTTTGCCTATGTTTTTTTCTAAGAGTTTTATGGTTTCATGACTTACATTCAGGTCTTTGATCCACCTTGAGTTTACCTTTGTGTATGGGGCTAGGCAGTAGTCCAGTCTCATTCTCTTACATGTAGCCGTCCAGTTTTGCCAACACCAGCTGCTGAAGAGGCTGTCATCTCCCCATTGTATATCCAAGGCACTTTTATCAAATATTAATTGACTGTATATGTTTGGGTTAATGTTTGGATTATCTATTCTGTTCCACTGGTCTGTGGGTCTGTTTTTGTGCCAAGATACTATAGTACTTGAGGTAGGAACCTTATAGCCTCCCCATCTTGGGCGGCTGTCCTGTTGGGAAACCTCACTAGTCAGACTGTGAAGTTCCCCAGGGTGGATCTGGGTTTTCTCTTCTCTGAAATCCAGCTGGGTACCCTGAATCAGGGATAATATCCCACCCCCACCTCAGGCAATGTAACCAGAGCCCAGAAAGGTAAAATGACAAGTCCAAGGTCATACCATGAAACTGGAAAAACTGTGTCCCCCTTACCTCCAGTCCAGGACACCAGGCAGATGCTTTAGTCAGAGCCCAGTGCTGTTAAGAGAGTTCTCCATGAATTTGCCTTTCTAGATCACACCTAGGGAGAAAGTATCGTCTCTACCTCAGTTTAATTCAGATCCATTCCTAATTTCCCTTATTCCAGTCTGGAGTTTTCTTGCAGTCCTGGCCTGGTGGGAGCCTTCCATTTATTATGGGCTCTCTGGTGACTGGCAAATGGGGGAGGCCCAGACAATTCATTCATTTAGAATTGAGCCCCACAAAAATCCTGGCCTGGATTTCTATGACAGGGAGCCTTAATCTGCTGGGTGTCCAGTTGCTTTCAAATTTTAAATCAGTTGAACTCTGAGAGCTGAGGCTGAGAGCAGTGCGGCTAATGGAATGGAACTTCCAGTCCCTTGTCCCCTATGGCCAAGACTGAATGAAGAATGACTAAAATTCTTGGCACACATTGGCAGCTCAACAAACATCTCCTACCACCTCCTCCCCTTCATGTCTAGTGAGTAGTTTTAGATAAAAAGGTTTCCCCTTTTCCTTGACCAGCATGCTGACACTAGGACATTGGCTCCCCCCCTTCTGAAGTCTTAATCTTTTCTCCCTGTTCACCTCTCATCAGCCACCTGCAGATCTCTATGAAGATCATGTTTTCTGCATTTGGCCTCTCCATCCCCATCTCAGCCACAGAGCTTCTCCTGGCCTCTGCCATCTGCTGCCTGGTATTCTGGGTGGTCAGGGCCTGGCAGCCTCAGGTCCCCAAAGGCCTGAAGAGTCCACCAGGGCCCTGGGGCTGGCCTCTGCTCGGGCACGTGCTGACCTTGGGGAAGAACCCACACCTGGTGCTGTCGAGGCTGAGCCAGCGGTACGGGGATGTGCTGCAGATCCGCATCGGCTGCACGCCCGTGGTGGTGCTCAGTGGCCTGGACACCATCCGGCAGGCCCTGGTGCGGCAAGGCGATGATTTCAAGGGCCGGCCTGACCTCTACAGCTTCACCTTGATTTCTGGTGGTCAGAGCCTGACCTTCAACCCAGACTCTGGACCGGGGTGGGCCGCCCGCCGGCGCCTGGCCCAAAATGCCTTGAAGAGCTTCTCCATTGCCTCAGACCCGGCTGCCTCACCCTCCTCCTACCTGGAGGAGCACGTGAGCAAGGAGGCTGAGTACCTCATCAACAAGTTCCAGGAACTGATGGCAGGATTTGGGCACTTTGAACCCTACAGCCAAGTGGTGGTGTCAGTGGCCAATGTCATCTGTGCCATATGCTTTGGCCAACGCTATGACCATGACAACCAAGAGCTGCTTAGCCTAATCAATCTGACTAATGAGTTTGAGGAGGTGGCTGCCTCTGGGAACCCAGCTGACTTCATCCCTATCCTCCGATACCTGCCCAACCCTGCCCTGGATGTCTTCACGAAACTGAATGAGAAATTCTACAGCTTCATGCAAAAGATGGTCGAGGAACACTACAAAACATTTGCGAAGGTACAGGCTAGGGAGAGGCAGATGGGTGGTGGGAAGCAGGTGGTATAAGGTGCCAGAGGTCAGAGATAACTGGAGCAGTATGGGGTCTGACAGACTCTCAGGGGCTTATACACTGGGATTTTGAAGCCAGTGGTGGAGTGGACTCCAACCTTGGCAGGGAAGTAGAACTTTTTCTTGACTGGCCCTTCTATCCTTCCATCAGACAGTGATATTTCCTGAATAGCCAGTTCATGCAGGATCCTAGCCTAGTTGTTAGGGGGCCAAGAAGAGTTAAAGAGTTGGTCTTCTGGCCTCATGGGGGAGAAAAGGGTAAACAGCATGTCCAGATGATAATGGTGCAGACTCTGTGTTAGGTGTCCCTTGACTTGAGGCTGCCAGTATTCTGAGGCTAGAGAGAATATTTGAGGCCAGCATTCTGTGAAGAGGCAAGAGAGGTTGGGATGGCAGTCTCATAGGCAGGGGGATTACCTCTGAGCAAGGGTGCTAGGGATGGTGAGGGACCAGGCCTGGATAGAGAGGTAGGTCTGGGTTTGGGATTTTGCTCACCTATAGGCCTTTCATACCCAGGGCCACATCCGGGATATCACAGACAGCCTGATCGAGCACTGTCAGGACAAGAGGCTTGATGAGAATGCCAATATCCAACTGTCGGATAAGAAGGTCGTTAATGTTGTCATGGACCTCTTTGGAGCTGGTATGAGCCCTGATATATGCCCTTCCCATGCCCACCTGCCCTGACCCACCAACCACCTAACTTCTCTCTGTGTTTATCCCTGGCCAGGGTTTGAGACAGTCACGACTGCCATCTCCTGGAGCCTCCTGTACCTGGTGACAAACCCCAGAGTGCAGAAAAAGATCCAGGAAGAGCTGGGTAGGTGGTGGCTTCTGCAAAGTGCTAAAGGCAGGGCGCCTCGCCAGGGTCTGGGCTGCCCAGTCATCCATCTGGTCGTTTGTGTTCTGCAGATGCAGTGATTGGCAGGGAGCGGCAGCCCCGGCTCTCAGACAGACCCCAGCTGCCCTATCTGGAGGCCTTCATTCTGGAGACATTCCGACACTCCTCCTTTCTCCCTCTGACCATCCCCCACAGGTGAGGCCTCATGGATCCATTGCTATCTGATATTTGGCCTTATTCCAATCCATGTGCCTCGTCAGGGTTGCTGGGAGGGATACAGCATGGGAGGCAGGGGATCTTCTTGTGGCCCGGAGTCTGACTGAGTTTCCTCCCTCCCCAGTACCACAAGAGACACAAATCTGAGTGGCTTTTACATCCCCAAGGGGCGCTGCATCTTTGTGAACCAGTGGCAGATCAACCATGACCAGTAAGTTGAAAAGGGAAGGTTTCTCTCTACCCTCTCCCAAGCTCCAGAGCCTGCTGTCCCTGGGCCACTTGCCCATCCCCTACTCTTCTGGACTGGGGTACAACTCACTTGATGCTTCTGAACCCCAAGCGGCTACTTCAGCTGCCTCTCTCTGATCACAGGAAGTTGTGGGGTAACCCATCTGAGTTCCAACCAGAACGGTTTCTCACCGCTGATGGCACCATCAACAAGGCGCTGAGCGAGAAGGTGATTCTCTTTGGCTTAGGCAAGCGGAAGTGCATCGGTGAGACCATTGCCCGCTTGGAGGTCTTTCTCTTCCTGGCTATCCTGCTGCACCAGGTCGAGTTCAGCGTGCTGCCAGGTGTGAAGGTGGACATGACCCCCATCTACGGGCTGACTATGAAGCATGCCCGCTGCGAGCACTTCCAGGTGCAGGTGCGCTCTTAGGAGGCGGAAAGCCTGGCAGCCCAGATGGTCTGCCTGGCCTGTCTGGGCAGCCAGCCAGCCAGGGGAATCTAAGCTTCGGACTGAAACCCACAGATACTGGTCTGGCTGATTTTTGTGTTTGGGCTGTGGGAAAGCCTGAAGGATCATGCCTTTCCCCCACTCTGGACTTGTCTCTCTGCATACTGACCACAGACAGTGGACACAGCAGGGGCCGCACAGGAGCTGTGGGGCCTTCTGGAGTTGTGCTTGAGCTAGGAGGCCTGGTAAGGTCAGGAGGTCTTCATGCCTGTGGACACCTCTGAAGAGCTCCCTGGAAGCCCCTGAACCCAGCAGTTGGCTGGCTCTCTGTGGACGCTGGCTGGCTTGAGGAACATCTGAGCAGGCCACAGCAGGGCCTGTCCAATCTCTTTGACAAATAGGAGCCATCAACGGTGAAGGGAAGAGGCAGCTCAGGATACTGGCCCAGAGGTAGTCTCCCTGCTTGAACTAGGCTGAGCGACCTGACCACAGGGGTCTGAGACTCTATGCCTGGGGGAATTGCCTTCCACTGCCCTCCCTCCAGGCGGGAGCATGGCTCCTTCCTGTTCCTTTCTAGGAGGGGCTGGGGATTTGCATCTAACACGAGCAGAGAGCAGAAAGAGTGCCCAAATCCAGCCACCAGGACCAGGTCAGGAGTGAGAGGACTGGTCTCCTTTCTCTATGCCCTGTGTATTAAAATGTCTTTTTTAAATGTATGTATACAAGGAGCTTTTTATTTTAGCCTGCATTTTACTTGAGTGTTTGCATTTATCATAAATAAGAGCTTAAGAACAATTACTGAGTGCAATAAAGTCTAACCCAAGTATCCAACACATATAAGAAACACCTACCTAAGCTAAATAAAGATATTATCCGGAAGTCCTACAGGTGGATATTTTTTGAATCTTGAATGAAGCCATCACTCATCCACACACCTACTCTGAGCCCAATCTCAGGTCAGGTTTTACTGCTGGAGGAGGCAGGGGAAGAGGAGGCGGTGAAGAGGTGAAGCCACTGTTCTTGGGAAGCTCACAGTGTGACTGGGGCACAAGACTCCATCACTTCCCTGCCTTTTCCTTCTCTAACTGATCACAGACTGATGAAGAACACGGAAGGTATAAGGTGAATAAAACACAGTCCAAAACTCCAAGGTTTTCCAAGCTGGTTGGAGGAATCAACTCACAAACACATCACCCAACTCATTGTGATCCGGGCTCTACCAGACAGATGCATACAGGAGGGAGGCCCACAGCCAGTGGGGCTGTGTGGGTGTGCAAGTGGGGGCTGGGAAAGGTTACCAGGTCTTAGGAGTATCTGCACAGAGCCCTCCTTGATGGCTGAGAAGCAGTCTCTCTTGGGTCACACAGCATTAGATGCTCAAGTCCAAGAAGGTAGACTCTGGTCAAAATGGCGGGGGAGGAGAGAGGTTCCCAGCTCAGAAGTTGTGGTCTGCTCCTCACTCGTCATGCCTGATTCAGGTTGTGCAGCCCTATTCGAACCCAAAGCTGGTCACAGGACAGCAAGGCCTATGATTGTTGGGCCCCATAACCATAAGCAGATTGTGGCTCAGATTTCAACACTGAAAACCCCTGTCCATCTAGGATGGCAGAGTAGTGGTACCAAGTAGGGGCAGAGGTGGGACCCATATAGCCAGGAGCTATTCTAAGGTACTGAGGGGAAACACATCTTGGGGTGTGATGACCAACCTAGCTTTCTTCCTAAAGCTTTATGCAGTGGCCAGCAGCTGCCATTCATGCACTGTACTTTCTGGCAGTGGTAAGTAGCTCTGGCTCACCAAGGGTCTCAAGCTACTGCAAGGAAAGAGCTGAAGTCAACTGGAGCAGCCCTGTTTATGTAGGGGGATGAGGAATTTGGTGCCGAGTCATTCTTGTATTGAATTTTTTTTTTTACTTAAAAAATAACTTGTAAGGCATTCATTTTAGGAGCTTTCAACACACCACTCACTCCAAAGGACAGATCAACCAGACAGAAAATAAGTAAAGACACAGAGGCACTGAACAACACACTAGAACAGATGGACCTAACAGACATCTACAGAACTCTACACCCAAAGCAGCAGGATACACATTCTTCTCAAGTGCACATGGAACATTTTCCAGAATAGACCACATACTAGGCCACAAAAAGAACCTCAGTAAATTCAAAAATATTGAAATTCTACCAACCAACTTCTCAGATCACAAAGGTATAAAACTAGAAATAAATTGTGCAAAGAAATCAAAAAGGCTCACAAATACATGGAGATTTAACAACATGCTCCTAAATAATCAATGGATCAGTGACCAAATTAAAACAGAGATCAAACAATATATGGAGACAAATGACAACAATAGCACAAAGCCCCAACTTCTGTGGGATGCAGCAAAGGCAGTTCTAAGAGGAAAGTATATTGCAATCCAGGCCTATTTAAAGAAGGAAGAACAATCCCAAATGAATAGTCTAAAGTCATAATTATTGAAATTGGAAAAAGAAGAACAAATGAGGCCCAAAGTCACCAGAAGGAGGGACATAATAAAGATTAGAGAAGAAATAAATAAAATTGAGAAGGATAAAACAATAGAAAAAAATCAGTGAAACCAAGAGCTGTTTCTTTGGAAAAAAAACCAGAATAGATAAACACCTAGCGAGATTTATTAAGAGAAAAAGAGAATCTACACACATAAACAGAATCAGAAGTGAGAAAGGAAAAATCACGATGGACCCCACAGAAATACAAAGAATTATTAGAGAATACTATGAAAATCTATATGCTAACAAGCTGGAAAACCTAGAAGAAACGGACAATGTCTTAGAAAAATACAACCTTCCAAGACTGACCAAGGAAGAAACAGAAAACCTAAACAGACCAATTACCAGCAACGAAATTGAATTGGTAATCAGAAAACTACCCAAGAACAAAACCCCTGGGCCAGAAGGATTCACTGCTGAATTTTATCAGACATATAGAGAAGAAATAATACCCATTCTCCTTAAAGTTTTCCAAAAAATAGAAGAGGAGGGAATACTTCCAAACTCATTCTATGAAGCCAGCATCACTCTAATACCAAAACGAGGCAAAAACCTCACCAAAAAAGAAAATTACAGACCAATATCCCTGTTGAAAATAGATGCAAAAATACTCATCAAAATATTAGCAAACCGAATTCAAAAATACATCAAGAGGATCATACATCATGATCAAGTGGGATTCATCTCAGGGATGCAATGATGGTACAACATTCAAAAATTCGTCAACATCATCCACCACATCAACAAAAAGAAGAACAAAAACCACATGATCATCTCCATAGATGCTGAAAAAGCATTTGACAAAATTCAACACCATTCATGATAAAAACTCTCAACAAAATGGGTATAGAGGGCAAGTACCTCAACATCATAAAGGCCATGTATGACAAACCCACAGCCAACAACATACTTAACAGCGAGAAGCTGAAAGCTTTTCATCTAAGATCGGGAACAAGACAGGGATGCCCACTCTTTCCACTGTTATTCAACATAGTACTGGAGGTCCTAGCCATGGCAATCAGACAAAAAAAAGACATACAAGGCATCCAGATTGGTAAAGAAGAAGTCAAATTGTCACTATTTGCAGATGAGATGATATTGTACATAAAAAACCCTGAAGACTCCACTCCAAAACTACTAGAACTAATATCTGAATTCAGCAAAGTTGCAGGATACAAAATTAATACACAGAAATCTGTTGCTTTCCTATACACTACCAATGAGCTAACAGAAAAAGAAATCAGGAAAACAATTCCATTCACAACTGCATCAAAAAGAATAGAATACCTAGGAATAAACCTAGCCAAGGAAGTGAAAGACCTGTACTCTGAAAACTACAAGACACTCCTAAGAGAAATTAAAGAGGACACTAACAAATGGAAATTCATCCCATGCTCTTGGGTAGGAAACATAAATATTGTCAAAATGACTATACTACCTAAGGCAATCTACAGATTCAATGCAATCCCTATCAAAATACCAAAGCATTCTTCAGTGAACTGGAACAAATAATTCTAAAATTAATATGGAACCACAGAAGACCCTGAATAGCCAAAGCAATCCTGAGAAGGAAGAATAAAGCAGGGTG
The DNA here is from genome assembly GCA_032199065.1 of Smutsia gigantea. Lineage (NCBI taxonomy): Eukaryota > Metazoa > Chordata > Mammalia > Pholidota > Manidae > Smutsia > Smutsia gigantea. The sequence goes on along the minus strand of JAVSCE010002493.1, from coordinate 10,214 downwards.
AATTACACTCCCAGACTTCAAGCTCTACTACAAAGCCACAGTATTCAAGACAATTTGGTACTGGCACAGGAAAAGACCCACAGACGAGTGGAACAGAATAGAGAGTCCAGATATTAACCCAAACATATACGGTCAATTAATATATGATAAAGGAGCCTTGAATATACAATGGGGAAATGACAGCCTCTTCAACAGCTGGTGTTGGCAAAACTAGACAGCTACATGCAAGAGAATGAAACTGGATTACTGTCTAACCCCATACACAAAAGTAAACTCAAAATGGATCAAAGACCTGAATGTAAGTAATGAAACCATAAAAATCTTAGAAAAACACACAGGCAAAAATCTCTTGGACATAAACATGAGTGACTTCTTCATGAACATATCTCCCTGGGCAAGGGAAACAAAAGCAAAAATGAACAAGTGGGACTATATCAAGCTGAAAAGCTTCTGTGCAGCAAAGGACACCATGAGTAGAACAAAAAGACATCCTACAGTATGGGAGAATATATTCATAAATGACATATCTGATAAGGGGTTGACATCTAAAATATATAAAGAACTCATGCGCATCAACAAACAAAAAGCAAATAAGCCAATTAAAAAATGGGCAGAGGATCTACATAGACACTTCTCCAAAGAAGAAATTCACATGGCCAACAGGCACATGAAAAGATGCTCCACATTGCTAATCATCAGAGAAATGCAAATTAAAACCACAATGAGATATCACCTCACACCAGTAAGGATGGCCAACATCCAAAACACAAACAACAACAAATGTTGGCGAGGATGTGGAGAAAAGGGAACCCTCCTACACTGCTGGTGGGAATGCAAATTAGTTCAACCATTGTGGAAAGCAGTATGGAGGTTCCTCAGAAAACTCAAAATAGAAATACCATTTGATCCAGGAATTCCACTCCTAGGAATTTACCCTAAGAATGCAGCAGCCCAGTTTGAGAAAGACATATGCACCTCTATGCTTATTGCAGCACTGTTTACAATAGCTAAGAAATTGAAGCAACCGAAGTGTCCATCAGTAGATGAATGGATAAAGAAGAAGTGGTACATATACACAATGGAATATTATTCAGCCATAAGAAGAAAACAAATCCTACCATTTGCAACAACATGGATGGAGCTAGAGGGTATTATGCTCAGTGAAATAAGCCAAGTGGAGAAAGACAAGTATCAAATGATTTCATTCATCTGTGGAGTCCAAAAACAAAGAAAAAATACTTAAGGAACAAAACAGCAGCAGCCTCACAGAACCCAAGAACGGACTAATAGTTACCAAAGGGAAAGGGACTGGGGAAAATGGGTGGGAAGGGAGGGATAAGGGGGAAAAACGGCTATTACAATTAGCTCACATAATGTAGTGGGGGGGAGGGGTGCATATGGGGAAGGCACTATAATCCAGAGTAGACAAGTAGTGATTCTATAGCATCTTACTACGCTGATGGACAATGTGTAATGGGGTATGTGGTGGGGACTTGATAATAGGGGGAGTCTATTAACCATAATGTTGCTCATGTAATTGTACATTAATAATAGCAAAAAGAAAAATGATGGCCCCACCGGGTGCCACCCCCACAAGACCTTCAGGTCTTGAGCACTCAGTCTGACCTGTTTGTGACCTGTCGTGTGAAGCAATTCCAGTTTACTGCTGGGTATGTCTCAAGGACAATCCTGAGCTTCAAGTATTCTGTTGAGTTCTCATTGCTGTATTTTGTTATCCTAGGATATCCAGGCCCCCTTGGTTAATACTTTGGAGAATTCAGTAGGCAAAACTTTACTAAACCTGTTTATCTTCTGTTACTTTTACTTGACTTGTCAAATGATTTTTTTGGTTGTTCCTTGGGAATTCTTGTTTTGATTGTTACAGGGAAGCATTTCTTAGGGAACAGAGTGTGGCACCGTTCTAGTAAGTCCCTTTCCAAGCTGGCCCCCAAGAGCTCTAATAACTTCTTAGTGTAAGTATATCCCATGCAGTATTTGGGACACACTTACACTTTTTTAAAAAGTATGATTTATCTGAAATCTGAATTTAACTGGTCATCCTATATTTTTATTTGCTAAATTGGAAAACCTAATTGCTGTAGGTTCATCTGACTAGTGAGCAAATTGTGCAGGGCATTCATGTCTTGTCTGGAGGAAAGCGATGTCTCTGTGGTAGGAGGGTCTTATTTCCTCCTTTTTAGCCTTGCTACAGGATGTCATTGTGACTTTGCAGTGAGAGGTCCCCATACCAGACAGTACTGCACTGCCCAGCTGTGTGCTGGGTTCAAACCCCCATACTTTGTTCTAATCTTTCTTTCCCTATCCTTTCTGGTTTGTCAGCATCTAACCTCAAACTCCTGGCTGAGTTCTTGCTTCCTACTGTTTCTCTCTTTGTAATCTTAACTCCTGAGGTCATTTGGCAAAATACCCATTTTTCATTAAAAATAGTTTAGAATTACAGTGGCCATTTCAGAGAATCTTTTGGAAAAATTTCAATTTAATAAGTTTTATACCTTCCCAACATTTTAGAAAAAGGAAAAACTCAGTTCTACAACAGTCAATTTTTTTGTTGGTGGTAAAGACTTTCATTTTATGCATACTTTAGGAATATCTACTCCATTTAGGCAAATCTAACATTTAAAAAAATGAGAAAACTACTAAGCGAGATTATAAGTTCCCTTAGAATCTGTCAGAGATGTGATTAAGCACTTGTACTAATTTAAAATAAGGAAACTCAAGAATTTATAAAAGAAATTAACTATACTTCGTGATTAAAAATTGAAACTTTAAATAATATTTGTCATAGGACATTGTAGGTATAACTCAATCTTTAAATATATTCATATAATAATGTCAGTAAGAAAAAATGTGATAGAAATATTAAATACTTTAAAATATAATGAAATTAAAAATATGATAGAAAAAAGAGGACTTAACAGCTAAGGGAAGATTATGGCCTGGAATATACAGTCTGTTCTAGACACAAAGAAACAAATAATTATTCACTGTCCTCTCCATACTCTACTCAGGCAACAAAATTTTATTTTGCCTCATTGATGGGCGTACTTTCAATTCTCAAAAAATCTAACTTGTGTTTCTATGCTGCCTCTTACTACTCCTAGTTTGTTTTAAATAAAACAACAAGGATTCTTCATTTTCGGAAGGACTAAGTTCTTAATGATTATCATGTTAACATTTTTTGTGTTTATTTTAAATATTGTTACTATTACTCTGATTAATGAGGAAGCTAAGATAGTAACATATTATTTGTTCTTGTGGCCAGTGTGTTCTAACAACTTTTCAGACATTGCCTCTCCAGAATTCAAAGTAATGAAATATTAAGTCTTTGGGTTAGTGGTTGATAATTACACAACATTGTAAATGTACTTAATGCCACTTAATTGCACCCTTAAAAATGGTTAAAATGGTAAACATGTTATATATATTTTATCACAATTAAAGAACAAAAATCTTGTACCTAAACTTACTTTGAGGTTTCCTAGATGGTGGCTAGGGAACTATATTAAGTTTCTTCTTCTCATTAAAGGAGGAATAATAGGGTCTTTTTGTTAATTTCTAGATTTTTATTTAACTCATAATAATTGAGAAAAATTCTTTTGTTTTCCAACCCCAGGATGAAAATAAATTAAATCTGACACTTCAAAAGAGAAGTTCAGTTTTGATATTAACACAAATGTGTTTCAGGGACCATGTACTTTTTAGTTTGAGAATAAGCGTTGTCATGTTCACCTACAACTGAAACAATAACTGTACACATTGATGAACAATTTTTGTTTCTATGTTTAAATACCCATTTTAATTGGGAACAATCATAAAAACATTTTGTGGTAAAAATGACTGGACTAAAAGCTTATAAATTGATGTGTGTTATTCTTGATGCAGGATTCCACTTTCCTTATTCTAGTATTGTTGATTATAAAATAAATTAACCAGATCCATTCAATCTTATCATGCTGAAGTAGTTTCTGTTTTGTTTTCTTACACTTGCTTAAGGTCCCTGCTACAAGTTATAGATCAGAAACTGAGTCTTCTAGAAGGAATAATATCAAAAAGCCTCAGTAACAAACCATCACAGACACTTACACTTGCCAGACTACTATGAGAACAAGTCAGTATCTCCAGGACCTTTTGAGTTCAGATGCAGGGACCTCATGGAGGTAGCTCAACTCTGAGACCTTTCAATCAAGATCAGTGCCTGTAAGTAGGGCTAATGATTTACCCTAATGATTTCAAAGAATTAAAAGATAAATCATTAATGATTTAAATCTTTCTCTAAAAGATAAATCTTTTAATTATTTACTTTTAAATCCCTTTAATAATGAAATTTAAATTAAAAAAATTTCTGACCATCCTAATTCTAGTACTAACTCTTTAGAGAAAGCTCATTTCTTAGTTAGTATCTACCTTAGGAAATTTAACTTGCTGTTGGACTTGTCCTTTGTCAGTTGTGATAAAACTCATTCATGAAAATTAATTTCTGTTTCTGGCCCACAGTTAGTAACTTTAATGTAAAAACAAAGATAATCACACAGGCTGATTATATTAGGGAAACAAAACTAGTTAGTACACTTCTCTTGAAGATGAGTGGTTCAAAAATAGCTTATGTTAAGGTAATTCATGTAAATATGACATAAATACCTGTTACAAAGGTTGATAGGTTTTCTGCAAAGCCATATAATATAAAATATTGTTGACTGTGTCACCTCACAAGAAATAACCATTAACATATTGCACCCAACTAAGTGATCAAGGAAAATATCCTCATGCTGGCAGGACTAACTACACTCTCTTGGTTGTCACTTTAGATCTGAGCCCAGGACTTAAGAGACCCCTCTTCTGTTCTCTGTTACAATCCTGACACCACCAGGAGAACAAACTCAGGCTAGCCTGCTGGAGGATAAGATGTCATATGGTCATCTGACAGAGAGCGTTTGCCCCAGTGAAGGCCACCTTAAGCCAGCCACACCCTAGCCAAGCTTCCTTGTTGAGTCCAGCCAAGATCAGCTCCACCTAGCCCCATTACACACTAATTAGCTAAGTAAATTTTTGTCATTTGAAGCCACCAAATTTTGGGGGAGTTTGTTACACAGCAAAAAATAATTTATACAGAATGTTAATTTTGTTTCCTTGGTTGGATAATGAGCTTCTTCAAGGCAAGCCTATTACTTTGTTGCCTCCATCCCAGCTTTTAGCACTGGGGGGGCTGAGCGCATATGATAAATACTTGCTGATTGATCTGTTCTTCCCTAATAACTCTATAGGTTGGCTGAGTGACTTGGTGCATCTTGTTTTGCCTTTCTGGGTTTACTTCTCTCCTGTTCACACCTTTGTCTGCTCTTCCCAAAGGGTTGGGTCATGAGGAAATAAAGATGTAGTTTTCCCTGTTGGGATTTTTTCTGAGCATCTCTTGGTAGGTCCTCCAGAAGAATACTCAATGTATGAAAATAAAACGTTGCACACTTGTGACACAGGCCAAAGCATTCTTGGGTCTATCACAGAGTTTGTCTAAATGCTTTTACCCTGCATGAGAAATTATTCTTTTACTTCCCACTTACCCCAACACTTCTCCTGAAGAGGAAATGTCTGCTATCTCAGCATATGGCATTGAGGTGAGTGGCAGTGGAGGAGTGGAACAGGAAGCAAAGTGGTATACAACTTGCAACCTTCACCTATTTTGGCTACGGGAAACCACCACGGTGTCCTGCACAATGGTCTGACCCCTGAGGTATGCTCGGATGGTTGCTTGGCTTCCAAGTCCCCGGGAGCACACTGGACCCGGGAAGGAGTGCGCCCTCTGGGCTGTCTGCCAGGACGACGCAAGAGGTTTCCCGGGGTAACCCCACCACACCGACATCCAAGCAGCTGTTTGGTCTGGTTCTGTGCCTGCACGTGAGATCGCGTCTCTGGAATATTTTGATAGCTGGCTTGCTATCCTGATGTGGAAAGCTGAGGGCCTCCGAGTCTGCACGCAACCCCTTAGGTTTGCTTGGGAACCTGAGGGATGTGAAGCTGGCATTTCTGAAACTGTTCAAAGCCTCAGGACCAGAGAAAGAAGTGCCAGCTCAGTGGCAGCTACTGAAAAGGCCAATTGTTGCGGAGCCTATTTCCCTTTCCGAGTATCCCAGGAGGGCGAGGCGGAGGGACACCGAGGCTGGATGGGCAGCTGGGGCGAGGCTCCCGCCAAACCAGTGACGATTGTCTTTTGTTTTGTTGGACGCCTTTCCGAACAGCCAACACACCTTTCCCTATTACCCAGGACAGTGCTAGCTTCCCCTTGCTCTCTATGCTTAATATCTATGCCTGCCACTTTTTTTTTGGTATCATTAATCTACAATTACTTGTACAACATTATGGTTACTAAACTCCCCATTTCATCAGGTCCCCCCCACCAACCCCATTACAGTCACTGTCCATCAGCGTGGTGAGATGCTATAGAATCACTACTTGTCTTTGTGTTGTACAGCCCTCCCTGTGCCCCCCCAACATTACATCTGCTAATCGTAATGCCCCTTTTTCCCCCTTGTCCCTCCCTTCCCACCCATCTTCCCCAGTCCCTTTCCCTTTGGTAACTATTAGTCCGTTCTTGGGTTCTGTGAGTCTGCTGCTGTTTTGTTCCTTCAGTTTTTTTCTTTGTTCTTATACTCCACATATGAGTGAAATCATTTGACACTTGTCTTTTTCTGCCTGGCGTATTTCACTGAGCATAATACCCTCTAGCTCCATCCATGTTGTTGCAAATGGTAGGATTTGTTTTCTTCTTATGCCTGAATAATATTCCATTGTGTATATGTACCACATCTTCTTTATCCATTCATCTACTGATGGACACTTAGGTTGCTTCCATTTCTTGGCTATTGTAAATAGTGCTGCAATAAACATAGGGGTGCATCTGTCCTTTTCAAATTGGGCTGCTGCATTCTTTTTTTTTTCTTTTTTGCAAATGGCAGAATTTCTTTTATTTTTTATGGCTGAATAATATTTCATTGTGTATATGCACCACATCTTCTTTACCCATTCATCTACTGATGGACAGAAGGGGTGTTGAATTTTGTCAAGTGCTTTTTCTGCATTAATTGAGGTAATCGTGTGGCTTTTCCTTTATTCTCCTAGCATTCTGTTGTGTTACATTAGCCAATTTTTGTATATTGAACCATACTTGAATTCCAGGAAGAAATCCCACTTGGCCACAGTGTATTCAGTTTCTGTTTAGTTTGTGTGTTCAGTGGTGAATTCAGTTTGCTAGTGTTTTGTTGAGAATTTTTGCATCCAGTATTCATATGGGATATTGGTCCGTAGATTTCTTTTCTTGTCATGTCTTTGTCTAGCTTTGGTATCAGGGCAGTGCTAGCCTCATAGAAGTTAGGAAGTATTACTTCCTCTTCAATTTTGGAAGAGTTTCAGAAGAACTGGCATTCATTCTTTAAATGTGTGGTAGAATTCATCAGTGAAGCCCTCTGTCCAGTAATTTTCTTCCTTGGGAAGTTTTTGATTACCAATTCAGTCTCATTACTAGTTACGGTCTATTTAGATTTTTTCTTTCTTCTGATTCAGTCGTAACAAGTTCTGTGTTTCTAAGAATTTGTTTCATCTATATTATACAATTTAGCATACAATTGTTCATTGTGCTCTCTTATAATCCTTTTTATTTCTGAAGAATCAGTAGTAATGTCCTACTTCTGATTTTAGTAATTTCAGTTTTTTTCTCAGTCAATTTAGATAAACTCAATCTTGTTAATATTTTCAAATAACCAATTTTTGGGTTCATTGATTTTCTTTATAATTTTTTGATTCTCTTTTATTTTTGTCTAATCTTTATTTATTTTCTTCTGTTAACTTGAGTTTAGTTTGTTCTTCCTCTAGTTCTTTTAGTGATAAGAGTAAAGTTGTTGATTTGAGATTTAGTTTCATTTTCTAAGTTAGCATTTACAGCTGTAAATTTCAGCATTAACACTGTTTCGTTGAATCCAATAAGTTTTGGTACGTTGTGTTTTCATTTTCATTTGTCTCTAAGTGTTTTTAAATTTCTTTTGTGATTTTAACCTTTGACCCCATTGCTGTTTAAGAGTTGTAGAAGTTTTTTATATATTATGGATATTAATCCCTTACCAGATGTATGATTTGCAAATATTTTCTGCCATTTTGTGAGTTGCCTCTGTTGATGGTGTCTTTTTTTTTAATATAATTAATTTTATTATCATTAATTTACAATTACATGTGCAATATTACAATTATTAAACTACCCCTTCATCAGGTCCCCCCCACCAACCCCATTACAGTCACTGTCCATCAGCGTAGTGAGATGCTATAGAATCACTACTTGTCTTCTCTGAGTTGTACTGCCCTCCCCGTGCCCCCCCAACATTACATCTGCTAATCGTAATGCCCCTTTTTCCCTCTTATCCCTCCCTTCCCACCCATTTTCCCCAGTCCCTTTCCCTTTGGTAACTATTAGTCCGTTCTTGGGTTCTGTGAGTCTGCTGCTGTTTTGTTCCTTCAGTTTTTTTCTTTGTTCTTATACTCCACATATGAGTGAAATCATTTGATACTTGTCTTTTTCGGCTTGGCTTATTTCACTGAGCATAATACCCTCTAGCTCCATCCATGTTGTTGCAAATGGTAGGATTTGTTTTCTTCTTATGGCTGAATAATATTCCATTGTGTATATGTACCAGATCTTCTTTATCCATTCATCTACTGATGGACACTTAGGTTGCTTCCATTTCTTGGCTATTGTAAATAGTGCTGCAATAAACATAGGGGTGCATCTGTCCTTTTCAAATTGGGCTGCTGCATTCTTAGGGTAAATTCCTAGGAGTGGAATTCCTGGGTCAAATGGTATTTCTATTTTGAGTTTTTTGAGGAACCTCCATACTGCTTTCCACAATGGTTGAACTAATTTGCAGTCCCACCAGCAGTGTAGGAGGGTTCCCTTTTCTCCACATCCTCGCCAACATTTGTTGTTGTTTGTGTTTTGGATGTTGGCCATCCTCACTGCTGTGAGGTGATATCTCATTGTGGTTTTAATCTGCATTTCTCTGATGATTAGCGATGTGGAGCATCTTTTCATGTGCCTGTTGGCCAACTGAATTTCTTCTTTGGAGAAGTGTCTATTCATGTGCTCTGCCCATTTCTTAATTGGATTATTTTCTTTCTGTTTGTTAAGGTGCATGAGTTCTTTATATATTTTGGATGTCAACCCTTTATCAGATACGTTTTTTATGAATATATTCTCCCATACTGTAGGATGTCTTTTTGTTCTACTGATGGTGTCCTTTGCTGTTACAGAAGCTTTTCAGCTTGATATAGTCCCACTTGTTCATTTTTGCTTTTGTTTCCCTTGCCCGGGGAGATATGTTCATGAAGAAGTTGCTCATGTTTATGTCAAAGAGATTTTTGCCTATGTTTTTTTCTAAGAGTTTTATGGTTTCATGACTTACATTCAGGTCTTTGATCCACCTTGAGTTTACCTTTGTGTATGGGGCTAGACAGTAGTCCAGTTTCATTCTCTACATGTAGCTGTCCAGTTTTTCCAACACCAGCTGCTGAAGAGGCTGTCATCTCCCCATTGTATATCCAAGGCACTTTTATCAAATATGAATTGACTGTATATGTTTGGGTTAATGTTTGGATTTTCTATTCTGTTCCACTGGTCTGTGGGTCTGTTTTTTGTGCCAATACCAAATTGTCTTGATTACTGTGGCTTTGTAGTAGAGCTTGAAGTCAGGGAGTGTAATTCCCCCTGTTTTATTCCTCCTTCTCAGGATTGCTTTGCTATTCGGGGTCTTTTGTGGTTCCATATGAATTTTAGAATTATTTGTTCCAGTTCATTGAAGAAAGCTGTTGGTAGTTTGATAGGGACTGCATTGAATCTGTAGATTGCTTTAGGTAGTATAGCCATTTTGACAATATTTATTCTTCCTAGCCAAGAACATGGGATGCATTTCCATTTGTTAGTGTCCTCTTTAATTTCTCTTAGGAGTGTCTGTAGTTTTCAGAGTACAGGTCTTTCACTTCCTTCGTTAGGTTTATTCCTACGTATTTTATTCTTTTTGATGCAATTGTGAATGGAATTGTTTTTCTGATTTCTCTTTCTGTTAGTTCATCATTAGTGTATAGGAAAGCAACAGATTTCTGTGTGTTAATTTTGTATCCTGGAACTTTGCTGAATTCAGATATTAGTTCTAGTAGTTTTG
>JAVSCE010002492.1:0-77461 GCA_032199065.1 Smutsia gigantea | reverse complement strand
GATTCTAATGCAGGAAATTTCATTTGTAAAGATTTAAATAATGACACAAAATACCATAGCATGTATATAGGTGTTATTTAGGCAATATGGGATTTAAAAAAAAGTGTGTACTTTGAAGTAAATAGGGAAAACTCTGTGAAAGAAGTGAGACTTTACATGTGCCTTAAAGAAAAGAGTATTGAATCCCTTTCCAGACTATAGCTTTTAGTTAATAAGCTGGAAATAAAGTAAGTTGTTTCACTGTGCTTTCCAAGGTCTTCCCCAGGTAGTACATGTTGAAATAATATAATTGAATGTCCACTGAAAAGAATATGAATTTTTTGCTAATTGTCATTCTGGCTGTGCTATGAGGCTCTCAAAGGTAAAGACCTCCTCTAATTAATATTTGCATCCTCCTTCCACTCCCACTGGAACATAGTAGGCACTCAGATGTTTGCTATATTAAGTTTATTTTCTTTGTTGTTCAGATACATTTTGCCAATTTAAGGCTAAAAATTCATGAGAGAAAAATTAAACCAAAACATTTCCCATGTTCTTCTCTCAAGAGTTGTCTAGATCATTTCTTTCCCTTATTTTAGTCCAATGTCAAAAGTCTAGAAGAAATAATCATTTCATGACTTTGAACTTTATGTTCAATAATCTTCATATTTTACTCTATGGTGCTAACCAGGTGTCAGGAAAATAAAAAGACCTGGCACTACAGGTATTTGTGGAGCAAGAACAGAACCATACCCTAAGCCCTCTTTTGGGGAAGACAATAAACTCTCATTTGAGATTTATTCTTTCTCTAACTTTGCCTTCTCTAAAGATGCCTTCTAGCCATTATTTCACAACTCTCAATTTAATCAAACTTTAACTTCCATCATCTGGGAAATTTAAGAATATGTTCTGCAATGGGTTTGGGAAGCTAAAAAGAATGGAAACTATCCTCATCACCACTACCACAGACTTGTGAAATCATAGCATCAGAATGCACTGCAAAAAGTTATCTAGGTCTCTAGGCAACTCTACGCCTCCTAGTATTTCACTACTTGCAGAATCAATAAACACTTACCACAATTTTCACAACAGATGTTATGCAAACTGGGACTTGAGCTACTCAAAAGTCACTAACAGTTTGTAAGGAGTTACTTAAGCAAAACTTGTTAATAGGGAGTTATCAAAATCCACAGTTAAAATAGGTCAAAATCAGCTTTCTCAGTGTGTTGCCTGCAAACACTTCCCTGTAACATTATTGTGAGATCATTTGTGTTGTGTTAAATGGATTATATTTCCTTCCTTGACATTTAACCCTGATCACCACAAAATTTCTTGTTTCACACACACACACACACACACACACACACACACACACACACGCCCGTCCCTCCTATTGGGTTTTAACAGTCTATTTTCTTTGCTATGGTGGTAAAAAAAATACCTTGCATGTAAGAAACATTTATGTGCCTGAAGAATTAAGTCATCCCTTGAATTGTTTCCACCAAGTTTAATGATACACAGCTTCATTTGGCCATGTTAACAGATTCATAAAGCAAAATCCTTTACCAGAAGGTACAAATTTATCTGATTTGTGCTAAAGGAGGAAGTTGAATTTCACCAGTACATGAAGAGTAGTTTACTCCCTATTCTTTCAGTGCTGTGCAGAAACAATGAGAGTGGGCCCTGATGTCTAACTGAATTGGGTTTAATCTTAGCTGTTATTATTTGAGAGACTTGGGGTCTAACTACCTACATCTGTGATCTGTATGTAAAATATGAATAATAATACCTACATATAGTAGATACTGAGGCACATAATAAGCATTGAATAAAGAAAAGTTGCTATTCACTTTATGTTCATCATTATCTATCACACAGTAGGCAGAAAGACTATGATGACAGACTTTTCTTACTTTTATTTTTTGTATAAATGGATAATTTCAGAAGTGGTTATTATCCCTATTCTAGCTCTTGTCTCTCCCTCACCACTCTTTAGTTCTGATCCCAAAGCTAATAGAGCAATTTTGATTAATCATGGAAAAGTTGCTATTAAAAGGCCTTAATGTTGGCTGAATATAGCAAAACATGATTTTCCAACCTAAAAATTTCAGTTATAAAGTCAAGTGGTTCAAATTGATGAAGACAAAATAAAATTTCCTAATCTGCTTAAAGTGTGGAGGAGTTGAACCTTTGCTCTAATTTTGGAAATCAATTATTAAACTTTCTCTAGGCTTGACTTTTTTATGATCAATTAATACTCTTAGAATCAAAAAGTATTCTCTATTTATTTCATTTTATGACCTAAATAAATGCTTATAATATAGAAGTGTTCTACATAGCAACAGGTCATAAAGATATTGATCAGAGAGGAGGAAGTAGGAAAACATGAAGCCTCTAACTGCATATTTATATACCCAAGGTAAATGAGAACTTGATTATGAGAATGTGGGGAAAGCAATATCATTTTAGACTTTATAATTCTCTTTGATTTAATTTTGTATGAGTCACTGTATTTTATCTTTGACAGATAATAACCCAATCACATCTCTTTTATTATCCTGGGAGGCTTATGGATTTGGAATATTAAAAATAGAGAAAGTATGAAAAAAAACCTGGTAAGTAGATATAAACCCTCTAATGGTTTAGCTCATTTTTTCTTTTTCCTGTCTGAGACACAGAGATGCCACTGCGTGCATTATCAAAAAATTAAATCAAAAATTAAAACACTGGGGAGTCTGAATGTCTGCTTCCAGTGACACAACACTTAGTCAATATTGTTTGGTTTTGCTTAGGGAGCCTGTGTTTCCCTGTACTTTGTAGCTATCTTTGTGTTAAATTACATCTAAAATAGAAAGAGACCAAATGAACGGAATGCTTGGTAAAGTGAGCTGTGCATCTTGGCACCTCTTTCTCAAGTTCTATTCAATCTGATCATCAATGAAATACACACTGTTCATCTTTATTCTGTATCATCACCCACTCTCCACTTCTACCTCCATTCAATTAACATTTTACTGTAATTTTTAAAGGAAACATAGATATTATTATTGATGAAGGTAAAAAGGTTTTCAGTTATCTTGAAAATAACATGCAAATGCAAAATATTTAAATGATTCTTAAAATAAGATTCATGATTTCAATTAAGAAAGAGAAATAAGAACAAAGTAATAATGTCAAAGTGAGACTTGAGTATGAACTTTTAAACCAAGAGGTGTTTGAGCAACATTAAGAAATATTAAAGCAAAAAGTTCAGTGTTCATCTGAATTGTGATAGCAGGGCAACCAACTAATCCCCAAGTAGAGAACAGGCACCGCTGAGCATTTGGGAATGGATTGGCTCTATCATCTGTGTTTGTGTTTACAGCTAGCATCACTGCACAATATTTTCATAATAGAAAAAGAAAAATATTGTCATGACCTTTGCATTCAAGATAAATATTTCACACATGAGAAAGGATCAGCCTCACCAGAAGAGTGAACATGATTTCCACGATGACTTTCCCTACCCTTTATTAAAATGTACCCTCACTTGAATTCCAGTTTTGTCATTAAAATCTGAGATCAAGAGTTAAAACTTAAATTTTAAAACTTAGTTCAGGAGGTCTCTCTGATGTGCCTTACAGATTTCAACTGATTAACCGATGACATGTATAAAAGAAGAAAAGAAACATCACGACTATTTGACTATTATCAAAGAAGAAAATTGAAGTCTGCTCAATTGTACTTCAGTTGAACAAGCTTTATTTTGGCATTTTCCTCCCTCTCTCCATCACTTCTTTCCTCTTTCCTTCCCTCTCACCCTCTCTCCCTTCCTTCTTTTCTTTTCCTTCCTTCATTGGGCACTTACTGAGTGCCTCCTTGATTTTCACACATTCTGACAGGAGAAGGAGGAATAAGCAATGTGAAGCCAAAACAGGCACAATCTGCTTCATGAGGTTGATGGCCTTGCAAGGGGAAATGACATTAATAACGTTATCACACCAATAAATATATAATTAGAACTGTGAAAATTGATATGAAGGAGAGGTACATAGTGCTATGGAAGCATATATAATAGGAATTTTACCTAGTTAGGAAACCCAGGGAAGATTTTCTCAAGAAAATTTCACTTGAGTCGAGAGCTAAAAGAGCAACAAGTTAAACAAGTAAAGTAGGAAAGGGATACTTAAGAAGAGTGACAACACAGAGAGCCTGACTAAGGTGAAGTAAACCACTAAGTATAATACTTAACTGTAGAGAACAGCTGGTGGAATATATAAAGAGGAGGAAATATACTGAAGTAAAAATTGAGCCTAAAACAGATATGAAACACAATATAGTGATTTAAAAATCAGTTTTATAAAATCAATATTAGTAACTATTTGTGTAAATATTTTTAACATTTGCTTTGCATTGTTATTGAACCATTTCTGTGATTATGTATGATTATTCAATAAATACTGTCTACACAGTGTGAGCCATCTGTTTAATATTAAAGGTTAGGTAGATATTCCCAACTTATCAACTAAATGTTTCATTTTCATACACACACATTCACACACACACACATATATCAATATAGAAGATGAATAATAGGTTTTATAATTACTTCCAGGGTATGATTTGTTAATTAATTATTCAACATTCCTTGCTGTCATATTATTTCTATTCCAACTTTTCAATTAAAATAATGTTAAAGAATGTGCAAGTAAAAGAAATATTGTTAGCTTAAGTTTGTCATAATTGGTATGAAGAAATACAGTTGTTTACAGCTTTTAAATGAAATGGTAAATTAATTTGAGTTAAAAATATGTGATAGACCCTTGGAATGGTAGTCATGTACAACCTAAGAGCTTAAATATAAATTTATAATTTGATTCCAATCTCACCTTCTAACTCTTCTGTTGAGTGCTTAGAAGAACAGCTTCTAAAAGCCTCAGAGGACAGTGTTTCTAGTCCCTCTAGGGGTTGATATGACAAAGGACTGGAGAGTGTGGTAGTTTTCCTTACTATGCACTGTCCTAGCTGGTTGTTTTCTTCACATCCTTCTGGGCTTGAAAGTCACAGCTTAACCTTTCATATTTATACAGTGACCTGAACATGAAAGAGTCATCTTTCTAAGGATTTACAATCATAAATAACAATGACGGAATTCAGTCACAACTATCCACAAAAACTCATTTATACTGGGATGACAATGTCCAACTTCATTTTTAGATTTGATTTATAAATACAGAGTATATCTTACCCTCATTTCATTGATTTACTCCTTTCTGACAGGCCCATGTTCATGTTGCAGACGGTTTTGCATAAAAACCCTAGAGGATGGGTACTAATTCCCATTAGACTTCTGATTTACCACATTCCAAAGGAAACGTATGTTGATCAAAGCAGAAACAAAATCACTTTTTAGTCCTTAGCATAATTAAAAGTATCCTCCTCCTTGAAATACTGTGTTCCAAATCATATCTAAAGGAAAATAAATTATAACTAATACACATGAGGCTCAAAATATTTTTCCAGATAAATAATTAAGTGGATAGCTAACTGGAATAGATGGCTGCCAGAAATGTCAGAAGGAGAAAAGAAAATCTAGCTATAGAAAATGAGTGTTTAATTAAGATCTAATTTACAAGACTAGAAGAGCAAGCCTCAATGCTATAGAAACAACAAGCCAAAATGTTCTTGGTCAAAATTTATTCGAATTCACAAGATATATTTTAATCAAAGCATTTGGCTTGAAGTTTAAATAGTTCTCTAAATCTTCCAGGTTTTCTTTGCCATAGATGGGCTGTATTCTCCACTACATGAGCCTGTCTTTTTATTTTAATATCAATCTTTTAGTTTGTGGCTACTAAGACAGAGAAAAATTTAGACTTTAGAAGTGAGACAAATAATGTGAAAATTATAGTTGGAGGATTATTCTTTGTTTCTAGCTGATTGTGAAGTGGTGGGGCTGGATGACTAGCTCTCCAGACATACTACTTTGCTACCATAAACACTACAGAGATCATGCTGGAAAACAATGTAGTTTGAAAATTGCTATTATTTTTATGCTTTTGATATATACTAATCATATTATTCTGTTGGCCTACATGCCAGTATAATGTGTTGTGTATTTTTCTTTTCAGGCTTAAAAGTATATAATGCATATATATATTTTCTGCTATCATAAGTTTTGGTGTGATAAATTCCAATTCCAGAGGATAGAATACATGTATAGAGCAAAACAATTATTAAATTTGGAATGATATATTTTTTAGTGGGGAGAAATTCATGTAAGCTATTTGTTATCTGTACATATACAGATGAAATTATCAAGTGTTTACATTGAGTAACAGATTAGGAAACCCATGCTGACATATCAAAAAATTAATATCCATGATACAAATTCCAAAATTCATCTAAACATACATAAGAATATGATATGCTTTGTTTCTTTGGAATTATTGATGTTTCAAAAAAAATGGAAATGTTACTATCTAAATGCTCAAATCAAGGAGAACTAGAGAGCTAAAGAGTAAATTCTCAAAGCAAGTAATACTTCTAGTATCTTTCATTTTGTTGTACCAGAGTTAAAAATCTACCTGTTTTCTTTGTTAAACTACAAGTTTCTTGAAGACAAGAGTCATATCACATTCACCTCAGAACCTAGAAGCTCCTGGTAATAAATGAGTCAACATCAAAATTTAAATCCACAACCCATCCCAATCTGGCAAAGGATGACCAGTGTATTGCTCCTTAGTTTGACATAAACATCAATGTAAGTCAAACCAATCCTTGTTGCTTTCTTTTTGCTTGTTCTCCCTGCATTATCACTTCCCAAGAATACAGAAAGGGCAATAATTAATTACATATTTTGTTTCAAATATCATTTTTTGATAGCTGAGCCGGAAATAAAGAAAATAACTGCAAATA
This sequence comes from Smutsia gigantea, assembly GCA_032199065.1. Classification (NCBI taxonomy): domain Eukaryota; kingdom Metazoa; phylum Chordata; class Mammalia; order Pholidota; family Manidae; genus Smutsia; species Smutsia gigantea. The sequence continues at coordinate 70,585 of JAVSCE010002492.1, read as the reverse complement.
TTCTTTTTCAAATCTTAGTAGGGAGCCATCTTGTGCAGAATAAGATTGTTCTATGACACTAGACACAAGTAACTACTTTTTCTGTCTTTAAATGCCTCTTGTGTTATGCTTCATTGATAAGACATTATCCTGGTTCTTTTACATTTTACCATTTGAAGCATGCTTTCTTTCCTTGACTGTTATTTTTTTCTATTTAATGTAAAAATTCTTTAAGGTTTTACCTTTAATCATTTCTCATTCAATGTACTATCGCTGGATAAATTCATTCACTATCAGTCCTTCAATTACCATCCATATGCTAACAACTCAAAATATATAATCCTCCCTTTTCCCAGATCTTGCTTCTGAGATTAAGATGAATAAAACCAACTTCAACTGGACATTTTCACTTGGATGTCCCACAGGCTTCTGAAAATTAAAATGTCCACAGTTAATTTCATCATTACAACTTCCTTCCTTAGACCTATGCTTTCCTGTATCTCATATTCTGACTAATGTTCTCACTATGTCAAGTTGGAAACTTAGGAATCATTTCAAATAGCTTTACCTCAATCTCTATATACCCAACTGACTCAACATTCTTCATATTGTTTATGTCTTCTCTTCTCCAACCCACATACTTAGGTCAGGTCCTCATATTCTTTCATCTAGATGATTGCAATCATTTCCTAAATGGTTTTCCAGATCCAATTTTGTACCTATCCAATACAACCTTCATTTGTCCATCAAATAAATCTATATACAATATCCATTTGACAATGTAACTGTCCAGCTTAAAATCCTTCAGTGACTCCTTCTATGAAGTTTCTGCTGATCTAAACTTGTGATATAAATACAAGTTCCTTTCCTTGGAACATCCACTGTATTTTTACTATACTATTTTTTAGATTTTTATTGCTGTCGGCATATCTCTCTCCTCCACTGAACTATAAAAACTTCATTTATAGACTCTGCCTTTTTCAATTTTGTATTCACCAGAAAATACTACTTGACATGGTAGTTACTCAATAAATGTTTGATAATGTTATAAATGAAATAAAAAAGAAGATAATGATATAAAAAACTTAATTAAAAGCAATGGATGCAGGCCTGTTTATTCCTTAAGCACACCCCTTGGTTCATATCTTAAAGATTGCTAGATATAAGTAAAAAATAAGCTTTATGCTATTTTGAGAGAAAAAAAAATGTACTATTTGGTATAATTCCTAGGCACAAGGTAGTGTATACATTGGCCAGCTAGAAGATGAACAGGTTAATGGCTACAGCTGATGTGAAAACTGGTACTTTGTAAATTTCTAATAGGCAGAAGTTGTTGTCGACTCCATTTTTACCTCATCTTTTATTTCCACTTGTTGACACCAGTTGGGGACTTTTAAATCAGAAAATTACTTTATTTTCTGTGCCTTTTCTAGACTGGAAACTAAAGTAAATAGATAATTCAAAAATTTTGTGAGAAAATTAATTCAGTGTAAATAAACTAACACAAAACCAACAGGCAAACCAGTTATTTTACATTGAATAAATAATATTAAATTGTTTTCTATTTTTCATCCCTTCCAAATTTGATGCTGATTTCCCAAATTTGATTAGAGAACCTAAATAAACATAATGTATTAGTAGGAAGTAGGAATTAAGAAGTTGAAGATGGTTTTAGAAAATGAGATCAGAACATTGCAAAGCTAGGCTCTTTTTACTAACCTGATTAGATCTTCACAATCAAACAAAATGAATTTTTTCAGTTACGTCTTAAGCCCAGACATGTATTTGGCTTATACTTTTAACCCACTCCCCTTGCTTTGATAAAATACTTGAGAGGAGGTCTTAGCAAATAATTATAAGTTATTTTTGCTCATTAGTTTATGATAATTACTGGCATTCTTAGAAATATATTTCAAATGTGAACTATAGTATGCTCTCAGATTGTCCCAAATTAAATATTCATTTGATAACATGGAGTCAGAAGAGCAGGAGACGATGATGGGTCCCTGAACCTCATCATTATTTTAGGGGTTCCCAGACAGAAGTCCCTGTAGAAAAGAGTAAGGGAAAATAGCCAGAATGATAGAGGAAAACCAGGAGAAAAGGATGTCATAGAAGCTGAGAAAGGACAGTCTCAAGGAGGCAGTGGTCTAACAATCTCAAGCATCAAAGACATGAAATAAGATAAAGGAAAGCAAAGTGACCAATGCCTTTGGAAATACTGAGCCCATTGGTAAATCTAGGAAGACCCGCTGCAAAGGCATGGTAGGGTTGGTTGGGAATCCAGTGGTTCTGTGTTGGGGACAATGGGCAGTAAGTAGAGGCAGTAAATATAGACTGCTCTTCTGGCGACTCTTAGCTATAAAGAAAATAGCCTCATGGCTAGAAAGATTTATATTATTGGCAAAGGATATAAAGAAGGTTAGAGTAACAGAAGAAACAAAAGGGGAGAAATTAGCCATGTGGAAAAGAAAGAACCCTTTTCCACTTGAATTATGAGGAAGAAAAGAATACATGGATATGGAGAAACATAATTGGCAAGAAGGGAAAAAGTTGTCAGAATTCTTGTCTGATGGCCTAAATCTCCTCAGTGCAGTGAGAGGTTAAGTCTGCTACTGAGTACAAAGGGGAAGGTAGAAAAGGAAAATCTGTTTGGGGGAAATGTGTTAGATCTGAGGGTTTATCTGTCTTTTTTGTAACTAAAAGTATGCTGTACCTATCTAAACTTGGAAAATAAATTCATTGTGATTTCCAAACAAATAGTTTTATGACTCTTCCAAGATCCAGATCAAATGGTTCTTCAACTATGAACATTTCTCTGATACAAACAAGCAGAGTTTAGCAGTCCTTCTTTTATAGCACAATTAAACCTAAAATATATCTCTATAATTGCACTTAGGATATTAATATATGTATAGGTTATTTGTGTTACATGCTGCTTTTCAACTAGATAGTGAGTTCCTTGAAGGCATGCCCGTACTTTGGATTTCAGTACATATCAATGTGTTTATAAAAAGAATAAATAAGTAATCCTTAATCTTTCTGGACCAGTTCATGTAGAAATGTTCAAAGCATAATCATTAATACCTCTCTCAAAATCCCCTCCCTACCATGGCTCCAGCCCAGGTACTCTGACTACATAGCTTTGCTCTGTCAAAATGTATCCAGCGTAATCTGGAGCATTGTGTAATTTTCTTATATAGTACAGAAGATTAACTAATGTGAGATGTTTAAATTTCTGATTTAGAAACTCAGAAAAGAACCATTTGTTATAAAGAAGAGTTTACAGTATGAAGGTAATTCTGTATATAATTTTTAAATTAACATCTTCTTTCACATTTTAAGGAGATTTACTATTGTATATCTTACAGGTAAATCTATTAAAGTCCATAACCAAAAGAAATGAATGATTAAGAGGTGGCTTGTACATGAGTTTTTCAAAAAATATCCCATTGTTATTGCTTGTCAAACAAGCAAATGTGCAAACAGACTTCTTCCAGCCTCAGAAATATGGAACAAGCAGGACTGTAGCTTGTCCAGGTGATGTCACTCATTAGTTAGAGTGCTAGTTGCCTGCTGGGAAAATGGGGCATGTTTTACTTATGTGTTGTATAATAAAGTTTTATCCAGAAAAACATTTTAACCTAAATTAGGTCATTTATTTCTTTTAATAGTAGTTTAATCAACTCATTCACATCATTCAGACAATAATCTGTCTTCTCTCATGATCATTTTGTAATTTTTTTTAGCATATGTGATTGATATTGGGTGAATTGATTTTCAATGTTGGATTAGCATGCTTTTACTGTAAAAATCTGGGTGATAATAGAAGAATTATTTTAAAAAGCACACTGACATATCCCACACTGGCAGTGATACTTATCATTTTATGCTAAGGGATTCTTTATCAGCCTTGTGGTTAAAAACCTAGCTTTTTGTTCAAAGAGGTTGTAAATTAATTATTTACTGTACTTATCAATCCCTTTCAGCTTATGATATACTGCTGAATAAATATTTCATATAAATTCTACACTGGAAGTTATAAGAATAAAAGTCATTGATCTGAGATCAGATCTCATGGGCTTCTACTATTTTTTGAGGACATCCCCCATCTTGCCTACCCACCCCCAATATATGCACGCTTTCCTGGAACTGCCATTTAGAATATGAATAATCCTCAATTTTCAAACTTAGAGCATATTCTTAGGGCTGTATTATATGACAGGAAATGAAGAGCTTCTATTCTTTGACATTTAGCTTCCTGTAATACTGTATCCTATCAAAGAGCACTGAAATGCTATTTATGTTCTGAGTTTCAAATATACTTATGTTTATGAGTTTACCTTTCCCTTTGAACACATTCCAGTTTGTTCTCCAATGTAAAATGCAGATCATCTGCTTGAAGATATGCATCATGTTGGTTTCAGAAGGGTAAAAAGGACGTTTCAGTCAGAAACAAAGAGGGGAGATGGCTTGTGCAGAGCTTTTTCTAAGAATATTGCATATATTTAACTGACCAGCTTGACGATCCACACATTGTAAGTGGATCAGAGAGATGTTTTCGTTTATGTTACTATCCACTATTTATTCATTCATTGACAAGTACTTATGAACACCTACTACATATGAGACATTATTATAAGCAGCAAAGAAACAGAAAAAAAATTTCTGCCCTCATGGAGCTCACATACTTGTGGGTGAAGATAAAATATAAACAAAATAAATAAGAAAATTATGTAGCATGTAAGAAGATGGTTAAGTGTTATGAAAAAAATGAAGCAGGAAAGAGGAAGGAATAGGATTTATTTCATATGGGACAGAGAAGAATTCACTGAGATGATGATATTTGAGTAACAATCTGGAAACAATGGAGTGAACCATATGGATATCTAGGGAAAGATAATCTCTACCAAAAGGAAAAGCAAATATAACAGCCCTGAGCTAGACTTATGGAGAAGAAGTGAGGAGGACAATATTGATGGAGTGGAATGAGCAAAGAAGTCTGAGAAGTGAGTAATTCACATTACAGAGAGCCTTGTAGGATTGTGGCTTTAACCTTTACTAAGACAGGAAGCCACTGAAAGATTTTAAGTAAAGGATGCTATGGTTTGAATGATTGTGCCTTTCCAAATTTCACATGTTGGAATTCTTATGACCAATGTGAGAGTGATAGAAGGTGGGACCTTTGGAAGGTGATTATGTCATGGGAGTCAAGCTCTCATGAATGGGATTAGTGTTTTTAGGAAAGCAATCCCACAGAGCTCCATAACCACCTGTACCATGTGACATGTGAGGGCACAACCAGGGAAAGGGCCTTCACCTAACCATACTAGAGCCCTGATCTCAGACTTCCAGCCTCCATAACTGTGGGAAATAAATTTCTATTGTTTATAACCTACATAGTATGTGGTATTTTTTTATGTTGGTATTACTAATGTACAATTACATGAACAACATTATGGTTACTAGACCCCCCCTATTATCAAGTTCCCACCACATGACCCATTACAGTCACTGTACATCAGCGTAGTAAGATGCTGTAGAATCACTACTTGTCTACTCTGTGTTATACTGCCGTCCCCATGTGCCCCCTCTACATTATACATGCTAATTGTGATGCCCCTTTTTCCGCCTTATCCCTCCCTACCCACCCATCTTCCCCAGTCCTTTTCCCTTTGGTAACTGTTAGTCCATTCTTGGGTTCTGTGAGTCTGCTTCTGTTTTGCTCCTTCAGTTTTTTTTTGTTGTTCTTATATTCCACAGATGAGTGAAATCATTTGATACTTGTCTTTCTCCGCCTGGCTTATTTCACTTAGCATAATACCCTCTAGCTCCATCCATGTTGTTGCAAATGGTAGGATTTGTTTTCTTCTTAGGGATAAATAATATTCCATTGTGTATATGTACCACATCTTCTTTAACCATTCATCTACTGATGGACACTTAGGTTGCTTCCATTTCTTGGCTATTGTAAATAGTGCTGCAATAAACATAGGCGTGCATATGTCTTTTTCAAAATGGGCTCTTGCATTCTTCAGGTAAATTCCTAGGAGTGGAACTCCTGGTAATTCTATTTTTACTTTTTTGAGGAACCACCATATTGCTTTCCACAATGGTTGAACTATTTTACATTCCCACCAGCAGTGTAGGAGGGTTCCCCTTTCTCCACATCCTCGCCAACATTGTTGTTGTCTGTCTTTTGGATGCTGGCCATCATAACTGGTGTGAGGTGATATCTCTTGTGGTTTTAAGCTGCATTTCCCTGATGATTAGCAATGTGGAGCATCTTTTCATGTACCTGTTGGCCATTTGAATTTGTTCTTTGGAGAAGTGTCTCTTCAGATCCTCTGCCCATTTTTTAATTGGCTTATTTGCTCTTTGTTTGTTGAGGTACATGAGCTCTTTATATAATTTGGATGTCAACCCCTAATCGGATATGTCATTTATGAATACATTCTCCCATACTTTAGGATGTCTTTTTGTTCTACTGATGGTGTCGTTTGCTGTACAGAAGCTTTGTAGTTTGATATAGTCCCACTTGTTCATTTTTGCTTTTGTTTCCCTTGCACAGGGAGATATGTTCATGAAGAAGTCTCTCATGTTTAGGTCCAAGAGATTTTTGCCTATGTTTTTTTCTAAGAGTTTTATGATTTCATGACTTACATTCAGGTCTTTGATCCATTTTGAGCTTACTTTTGTGTATGGGGTTAGAAAATAATTCAGTTTCATTCTCTTGCATGTAGCTGCCAGTTTTGCCAACACCAGCTGTTGAAGAGGCTGTCATTTCCCCATTGTATATCCATGGCTCCTTTATGATATATTAATTGACCATATATGCTTGGGTTTATATCTGGGCTCTCTAGTCTGTTCCATTGGTCTATGGGTCTATTCTTGTGCCAATACCAAACTGTCTTGATTACTGTGGCTTTGTAGTAGAATTTAAAGTCAGGGAGCATAATTCCCCCCACTTTATTCTTCCTTCTCAGGATTGCTTTGGCTATTCGGGGTCTTTTGTGTTTACATATGAACTTTAGAAGTATTTGCTCTAGTTCATTGAAGAATGCTGTTAGTATTTTGATAGGGATTGCACTGAATCTCTAGATTGCTTTAGGTAGTATGGCCATTTTGACAATATTAGTTTTTCCTATCCATGAGCATGGGATGTGTTTCCATTTATTGGTATCTTCTTTAATTTCTCTCAAGAGTGTCTTGAAATTTTCAGAGTATAGGTCTTTCACTTCCTTGGTTAGGTTTATTCCTAAGTATTTTATTCTTTTTGATGCAATTGTGAATGGAATTGTTTTCCTGATTTCTCTTTCTGCTATTTTATCGTTAGTGTATAGGAAAGCAACAGGTTTCTGTGTATTAATTTTGTATCCTGCAACTTTGCTAAATTCAGATATTATTAGATCCAGTAGTTTTGGAGTGGATTCTTTAGGGTTTTTTATGTACAATATCATGTCATCTGCAAACAGGGACAGTATGACTTCTTCCTTACCAATCAGGATGCCTTTTATGTCTATGTTTTGTCTGATTGCTGAGGCTAGGACCTCCAGTACTATGTTGAATAATAATAGGGAGAGTGGGCATCCCTGTCTTGTTCCCTATCTTAGGTGAAAAGCTTTCAGCTTCTCGCTGTTAAGTATGATGTTGGCTGTGGGTTTGTCATATATGGCCTTTATGATGTTGAGGTACTTACCCTCTATACCTATTTTGTTGAGAGTTTTTATCATGAATGGATGTTGAATTTTGTCTAATGTTTTTTTCAGCATCTATGGAGATGATCATGTGGTTTTTTCCTTCTTTTTGCTGATTTGGTGGATGATGTTGATGGATTTTTGAATGTTGTACTATCCTTGCATCCCTGGGATGAATCCCACTTGATCATGATGGATGATTCTCTTGATATATTTTTGAATTCAGTTTGCTAATATTTTGTTCAGTATTTTTGCATGTATGTTCATGAGGGATATTGGTCTGTAATTTTCTTTTTTTGTGGTGTCTCTGCCTGGTTTTGGTATTAGAGTGATGTTGGCCTTGTAGAATGAGTTTGGGAGTATTCCTTCCTCTTCTACTTTTTGGGAAATTGTAAGGAGGATGGTTATTAGGTCTTCACTAAATGATTGATAAAATTCAGCAGTGAAACCATCTGTGCCATTTTGTTCTTAGGTAGTTTTTTGATTACCAGTTCAATTTCGTTGCTTGTAATGGGTCTGTTCAGATTTTCAGTCTGTGGTATTTTTGTTAGAGCAGCCCAAATGGACTAAGACAAAGTAGTAACATAATTTGCCATTTCTCAGAAGGTAAAAGCAAGACCTAGCAAAGTTTACTAGTTATAGCATATTTTCATGTTTCCTGTGCTCAGTGGGATTGCTACCTCTTTTCAGTGAAATTGGAATCTCTCCTTATATCTCTGTTGGGATAGCCACTATTTTGCCCCTCTTACTGCTTTTCTGTAATTGTATTTTATGTTGTAAATTAGCAGGGTAGACAAATTAAATAAAAATGCATAATAACACACTGTTAAAATTATGAATTTAAACTTCATAATATGAGCAGAAGGCTCATATTACTATGATGTTCATTACTGCATGGCCACAGGCTTTTATAGAATGCAGCTTTTTATAGAATGGAATTCAGAAAAAAGTCTAAGGAAAAAGATGGTGGTGTAAGAAGTGAAGCAGAAACCTCCCAAAATCACATAAAACAAAAATACAGCAAATATAATTAAACCTGAAAACGAACTGAAGACTGCAGAACAGACTCCCTACATCTGGGGAAGAAGAGAAGACTTCACATTAAAGGGTAAATTGGCAAAGCCATGGTCCGGTGGGACCCAAGCCTTACCCCGACACCAGCCCACAGGTGGGAGGAAGAAGAGCAGAGCAGGGAGAAAGGAGAAGGCCAGGACCAGGACTACTGAAGACCTGGCCCTGGAGATCTGCTCTGGGAACATGAACCCACATTATATGGTACTCTGGAGATTAGTGGCGCTGGAAAGCAAAGACAGGCAGAACACTCGAAGAGGCTGAGATTCCCGTCATTTGTGGAGAGCAGGTTTGCACTACTGGCCCCTCTGGAACAAAAGAAACATGGGCAGTTAACGGACTTCCCAGCAGTGACAGAGGCACTAGAAGGGCAAAGATTACACAGAGCTCTCTGCTCAGAAGAAAGGGCAGGTGTATAATACCTTCCCAGCCCTCTCAGCCCAGCAGGTTGGGAACTCTCTGGATCCTTAGACGCTACATTTCCCTGACTGGCAACACAGCCTGAGGCTCCCTGCTGCATACGCAGCCTGCTGCTCCTTCCTTCTGGCAGATGCCTGTTGCACTTGCCTGCTGCCCCCACTGTTGCAGCTGGCCAGCCAGACAGTGGCCCCACCCATGGCAGCCCAAGGTGCACAGCATCAAATCCCCACCCTGTGCACATATCACACTTGATCTGGCAGTGGAGGCAGCCATTACAGCCAGGAAGGCAGGAAACCCTCCCACCCAAGCTCTTTCCTTCTGGCAGGGACCACCGGTCCTGCACACCTACAGCCCACACCATTATGGCAGGCCAGAGGGAGGGTAGCTTTACCCACAGCAGCTCCAGCAGCACAGCCCTGAGTATCCTCTCTGCTTGTGCAGTCAGCTGAGAGCACACATAGTCCACCTGAAATTAGATCAGTACAAGCCAAACAGAAAGGTGCCACACCCACTGCATGCCAACAGCAGGGGCTCCTGCACAGGAAATTGAGCTTCTGGGCACTAGAGGGCTCTTCCTACACAAAGCAAATATTTCACAGGAGACACTAAAAAAATTGAAAAACAGAGGAATTTGGTGCAAAAAAAAAAAACTACAAGAAAAACACCAGAAACAGGGTTCAGTGAAACTGAAATCTCCAATCTTATTGATAAAATTTTCAAAATAAAAGTCATAAACACACTCACAGTTTTACAGAAAAGCATTCAAGATCACAGGGAGGACTTAAACAAAGAGAGAAAATAGCCACTCCAAGATGAAGAATACAGTACCTGAAATGAAACATGAAATGGAGGGATTTAAAAGTAGATTAGATGATGTAGAGGTGACAGTAAATTAAATAGAAATTAGAGAGCAGGAAAACAAAGAAGTTGAGGAACACAGAGAAAAAAGAATTTCTATAAATGAAAGAATAATAAGAGAACTATGTAACCAATCCAAACACAACAATATTTGCATTACAAGGGTACCAGAAGAAGGAGAGAGACAAAGGAATAGAAAGACACTTTGAGGAAATACTTGTTGAAAACCTTCCCAGTCTGAAGAAGGAAATAGTCACTCAGGTCATGGAAGTGCACAAATCTCCCAACACAAGGAATGCTGGGAAGACAACACCAAGACATGTAATAACTAAAATGGCAAAGAGCAAGGACAGGGAGAGAATATTCAAAGCAGCCAGAGAGAGAAAATAGGTCGCTTATAAAGGAAACCCCATCAGGCTATCAGCAGACTTCTTAGCAGAAACCTTAGAGGCCAGAAGGCAGTGTCATAATATATTTAATGTAATGAAACAGAAAGTCCTCCAACCGGGAATACTCTATCCAGAAGATTATCATTTAAATTTGAAGAAGGGGTTAAACAATTTTCAGATAAGCAAAAACTGAGGGAATTCACCACCACCAAACCATCCCTACAGGATCTCTTAAAGGGAGTGCTCTAGACGGAACTGATCCTAAGGCTAAATAGCTGTCACCTGAGAAAATAAGCCTACAGTAAATGTAGTAGAACAATTAATTACTAAGCAAATACAAATACACATCCTACACACAAAGTTAGCCAAGGGATACACAGAGCGTAGAATGTGACACCTAATATATAAAGTGTAGAGGAGGAAAAAGAAGAAGGGGAGGAGAAAAAAAGTACCTTTACATTGTGTTTGAAATAGAATAATCAACAGTTTAAGATAAACTGTTAGATAGTAAGGAACCTTTGTAACCACAAATCTAAAGCCTACAACGGCAATGAGTACATATCTATTGATAATCACCTTAAATGTAAATGGACTGAGTGCACGAATCAAGACATAGAGTAGCAGAGTGAATAAATAAAACAAGAACCACCTATATGCTGCCTAGACCTAATATGCAAATTCAGCAAAGTTGCAGGATACCAAATTAATACACAGAAATCTGTTGCATTTCTATACACTAACGATGAATTAGCAGGAAGAGAGATCAGGAAAACAATTCCATTCACCATTGCATCAAAAAGAATAAAATACCTAGGAATAAACCTAACCAAGGAAGTGAAAGACCTATACTCTGAAAACTACAAGACACTCATGAGAGAAATTAAAGAAGATACCAATAAATGGAAACACATCCCGTGCTCATGGATAGGAAGAATTAATATTGTCAAAATGGCATCCTGCCCAAAGCAATCTACAGATTCAATGCAATCCCTATCAAAGTATAAACAGCATTCTTCAATTACCTAGAACAAATAGTTCTAAAATTCAGGTGGAACTACAAAAGACCCTGAATAGCTAAAGCAATCCTGAGAAAGAATAAAGCTGGGGGAATTACGCTCCCTAACTTCAAGCTCTACTACAAAGCCACAGTAATCAAAACAATTTGGTACTGGCACGAGGACAGACCCACAGATCAATGGAACAGAATAGAGAGCCCAGATATTAACCTACACATAAACGGTCAATTAATATATTATAAAGGAACCATAAATACACAATGGGCAAAACCAGCCTTCTCAACAACCGTGCTGGGAAAACTGGACAACTACATGTAAGAAAATGAAACTGGATACACAGAAGTAAACTGAAAATGGATCAAAGACTTGAATGTAAGTCACGAAACCATAAAGCTCTTCGAAGAAAACATGAGCAAAAATCTCCTGAATATAAACATGAGCAACTTCTTCCTGAACACATTTCCTCTGGCAGTGGAAACAAAAGCAAAAATGAACAAGTGGGACTATATCAAAAGTAAAACACTTTTGTATAGCAAAGGACACCATCAGTAGAACAAAAAGGCATTGTATGGTATGAGAGAATATATTCATAAATGATTTATTCAATAAGGGGTTAACATCCAAAATATATAAAGAACTCACATACCTCAACACCCAGAAAACAAGTAACCTGATTAAAAAATGGGCAGAGGATCTGAACAGGAAGAAATACAGATAGCCAACAGGCACATGAAAAGATGCTCCATATTGCTAATCATCAGGGAAATACAAATGAAAACCATAATGAGATATCACCTGACACCAGTTAGGATGGCCAATAACCAAAAGACAAGAAACAACAAATGCTGGCAAGGACATGGAGAAAGGGGAAACCCTCCTAAAACATTGGTGGGAATGTAAATTGTTTCAACCATTGTGGAAAGCAATATGTAGATTCCTCAAAAAACTAAAAATAGAAATAGCATTTGACCCAGCAATTACACTCCTAGGGATTTACCCAAGATAACAAGATCCCTGATTTGAAAAGACATATGCACCCCCTATGTCTATCGCTGCACTGTTTATAATAGCTAATATATGGAAGCAATCTAAGTGTCCACCAATGTTTTAGGAGGGTCTTTGTTACTTTGGACTTATTTAACCTCTATTTTATTCACAGGAAAATACAGACGGCAATAGAATTTATCTATAGGTTTGCAATTAGTATTAAGAGAAAATGTAGGAAAGTCCCAGGGACATTGAGTGTTAGTCATTATTATTATACAATTCAAAAAGCAAGGGACCTTCTCAAAGTATTTTTCTCCTATAGGATACTAGTTGATAAAGTATGACATAACCATAATATCATGGTATCTTCCAAGGTAAAGATTTCCACAGTGGTTTTCATGTAAAGAATCTTATAGCTAAGCTGCACTTAGTCAATTATGGGAGAACTTCTAATGGTCATATAATTAAAAAAAAAATGCTCATGACAACAGCAGCCATAATGTAGCAGCTGCAGCAGCAAATAAATGGGACAAAAGGAAACAAAAAATGGAAAGTATGATATATGCTTCCTGAGGGAGTTTAAACTTACTGCCTATACTTGGACTCCAGACATTTGTTGCTTGATTAACTAGGTAATACCTTCTTCTCTTGGACTTTGTAAAAACTTAGTAGATATTTTGTTAGGTCTTTGAAATTGCATTATAAGCTACATTAAATTTTAAAACCCTAAAGGATAGCAGTAGTATCAATAATTAGTGCTTTTCGCCTTTTTTGTTCTGAAGACTGATCCTATAGTTAATTCTTTGGCAGATAATGAGGATACGGTGCTGGGTCCTGAATCATAGCTCTGATTTCCCACATTAAAGCACGTGGTACTTCATGTGAATGCTAATATAGAACTACACCCCAGTTACTTATTATGGAAGATGATCTTGAACTCTGTGCTCAATATTATAAAAAACTTTGGTGAGAAAAATGTACATATTTAGGTAATATTATCTGAAAAATATGCTGTGCTGCCCCATCCATGCCTCAATATACAGTCAGCTCTGCCATAACATTTGTTATGGAGACATAAATTTGTTTTACATTAAGGAACAATTTGAGAATAGAGAGACTTTCACATTTAATTATATTCTTAAATATCAATCAGTAAACAGAGAAAACTGTGTTCAGTGTAAAAATACATAAAATACACACATACACCCTTCAAAAATGTACCAGCTATGTTACTTCATCTTGTGTATTATCCCATAATGTTTTGTATTTGTGAACATTTTTATATTAAAACAATCAACTTTCACAGCACATAGAAGTATCATAGTTCAAAAAAACCAAGCAGCACATGGAAAGGAAATTTTTAAATATTGAGGAGAAGCTTGACATAATAATGTGTTTAGAAAGAAATGAGGGAACACATGATGTCTCCTAAGCAGAAAGAAAGGAATCCACTTTGTGGCCCATTAGTGACTAAATGCAAAAACAACAGAAATGTCTATGGCTGTGCGGTACAATAAAAAACATATTTGGTCTTTGTCCATGGTTCCTGGCACTGGACTCCTAAATGTGTTGAAATTTACTAATAGGAATGTCTTTTGTTATTCATAATGAGCCCTTTTTTACCACAACTGAGTTTATATTAATGAAGTGACTTAGAGTGCCTAGTCTCCAGATGAGGCATGTCATCAGAAAGGTCAAGTGATTAAAGGGTTGGAACTTTCAGCCTCCCTCATTGACCAAGTGGTAGGGGCTGGAGATTGTGATCTATACAAACTCTTGAACAATGAAATTAGGGAAGCCTCTGGTTTGGTGAACATATCAGTGTTGGGAGGGTGGTGTGACCTAACAGGCAATGGAAGCTGCACACCACTCATCCCAATACCTTCCCCTAGGCATTTTTTTCTGTTTAGTGTTCCTCAGTGGTACCCTTTAGAGTAAATCAGAAAATGTAAATGAAGTGTGTTTTTGAGTTCTGAGAGCTGTTCTAGAAAATTGTCAAACTTGATAAGGGGGTTGTAGGAACCCCAATTTAGGGCAGGTCAGTCAGAAGTATGGGCAGACCCAAAGACTTGCTACTGGCATCTGAAGCGGGGAAGGTCTTGTGGGATCTGATGCTAACTCCCGAGAGTGTCAGAATTGAATTGAGCTGTTGGACACCCAGTTCATGTTGGAGAATCAGAAAATTGTTTGTCAGTATGGAAAAAACTCTATACAGGCTGGCAAAACTTCAAGTACTGTTGCAAAGTCAGTAACAACAAGGCTTAAAGAAATTGAGGAAGTAAAAAGATTATCAAGGATATGGATTCTAGACCAAAAAGCACAAAAACTGGGAATAAATTTCTTAAAAAGTGAAAGGACAATGTATGCACAAAGACCTTAAATAAGGTTCACCAAATCCTACAGAAATGACTTCTTTATATCCTAGTGGTTGGCTGCTTTAGTAGTTTCACACATAGCTACACTTTTCAAAGCCTTCAGCTGTCATGCAAAGGCATGAATGCAGATGACAAATCCATAAACTAATTCTCAGCAATGATACATAAGTTAATTGAGGACTATACATTAGATCAAATCTTCAATTTTGGTAAAATGGGTATCTATTATAAACTCATGCCTTTTTGGAGCTACAGTAAGGGTTTGAAGAGCTCTGAAACATGGAGAAACATGGACAGGATGCAAGGCTGGGATAGAGTCTTAACTGTTATGTTTGGCAACAGTGCCAAACCCAAGAAAATGAGCCATACCCCCCAACAACTGATGCTACAACTTTCCATCTGATTATAGATGATCCATCCTTACTACCTCACAGTAGCTCACAAGCTGCAACTCTTCTAAAATCCACTTCCACAAATAAACTTCAGATATTTTTCAAGGTAAAGTGCCATATTTATTATAGTATTTAGGTATTTCATATTTTAAACACTGAACATATGTAAACTATGCTATTATGTTTAGTAAGCTCCTATCATTAGGTTTTTTAATGTGTCACTGACAAAGTGAATGTTCTCCCCCAACCCCATTTTTCCTGTGAGCCCTGTGGTTTTTACTGTACAATTTTGAAAAACATGGTGATTTTTAGGGCACCATAAGTTTGTGTGATAGCAAAAATGACTATAGTTTAAAATCTATCCCTAGAGGAAACTAGACATCTATAGAGATGTGCATGGGGCCAAATCATTTTTATTTCTTAAATAATTGCTTCTCCTGAGCGGCTCTTTGGCATTAGGTAATCAACCTACAGTGGGGACATTATCAGAAACTATCCTCTGAAACTCATCATTCTATTTACTGTGAGAATGTTGCTGAGTGTGATGTTCACTGTATTACACAGTATTCTCTTTATGATGATCTACAAAAGAAAATTCTCTCTGGCCTCAGTCCCAGGAAGAATTACACTTCTCCTGAAAAACTACTTTGCTTTTATTTTTATGTATACTGAGACTTTTAAGGGAGTATCTTAATAGAGCTCAATGAATACATCTTAAATAATGAATAAATGTGTCTTTTAACTAACTGTGCTTCCCTCTCCACTTTGGCAGTTAAAGTACTGAGAGTCAAATTTGTGAACATCATCTAGCAAGTGTACAGGCCTTCATAGCACATATTTGTTTACCGCATCTTGTCTATGTTTATCTTTCCTTTGTCCAGATGTTCTTACTCCCTTATTTTTAAATTTCATTTTTTTTGTATATACCCTTAAGCCAATTAAACCCTTTTTTAGACAAGCCAGAGTGGAAGTAAAATAAAATAATGATAATAAAGTAGTATAACTAAGATATAAATCTGCTCTCTGAATAAAAGAAACATGGAAAAATTTACATGAAATTTCAAAATGCAAAAAATGATGCTACTGTGGTTAGAGGAGTGAGAAAACAAGTGAGGTGAAATGTCAAGGGTAGAATCTAGGTGGTGCATATACAAGTATTGATTGTATAATTCTTTACAGTTTGTTGAATGGTTGAAATTTTTCATAATACCTTTGGAAAAAATATATTATAAAATTAATTAGTGATGCTTATACACGTATTAAAAGCATAAAAATTCCTTAGTGACAATAAATGTTAATTCAGCATAGGTGTTACTTAATGTGGGAAGAGGCAGAGTAAATATATTCAGTAAGAGGTTTACAGGTAGGGTGACTTCAATAGTTTTTAATTTTTTCTTTCTTAAACTGGGTGGTGGACTAGACTAGAGGAATTGAAAATCTTCATGGAAAAGTGAGATTGAACAGAAACAGAGCCATAGTCTGGGATACATGGGATGGAATACAAAGGGTATTCCAAGTTGGGATATCTACTCAGGGAAACAATATGATTTTTTCCAAGACTACATGTCTTATATAGAGTAAGGAAGGTACTGTATTATATGCAGGTCTGTTTTTGCAGACATCACATTAATATGCTTTCAAGGAAAGTCCTCTGGTCTGTCTTAGATGAAGGGACCTAGTAAGTCAGAGCAAGTTCATGCAATAATCTACCTCTTACCTACTATTTTTCTCAAATGTTCAACTTATATTACAAAGGGGTGATTTGGAGGAAGAAAATGATTGTTTCGCCCAACCCCCAAACCAGAAAAATCATTAAAATATTATAGTTGAGCTCAAAATAAAAGATTCTCACTTGTATATTTCAACTATAACTAATCATTGGCTTAAACTTTACTTGAAAATTTGTGTAATTGTTGACAGTTTAAATAAGTAGCTCTCTGACTAATGAACAAGTTACAATTGTATTACGGAATCTTGTCTTCATAGACTGCAGATGCAGGAGCAGAAATCTGCTATAAGAGACTAACTAATGTTAATGATCCTTGTAAGGTATTTCTGAATTGACATTTTATTGGATTTTGATTGTACAAACTGTGCCAAGTTGACTAGGACTAAATCACAAGAGACAACAATTTAGTTATTTTGTTCCTAAGTCATTCCCAAAAAGGAAAATAAAATCCTAAACCAGTGTATATAGGCTTTTCAAATCATATATGTAACAACCATTAAGCCCAGTGGGAATCATGAGTATTTTCTATCTCCTTCTCCTCCCCACACATAATAACTATGCCCAATAACTTGAAAAGGGGATAAATTAAAATATTTTTCATATGAATAATGTATTCTAATGTGACTAAAAGGAAAAATATGAAAGGGAAAAATCTAAGAGTAATTGGTCTAAAACCTTTAATAATAATCTCTATTTAAAAGTACCTACCCAGCAATTTAAATATACAAGACATGCTTTCTTATCCCTATGCTACCAGTTTCTTTTAAGGTTAAAAGTTCCTCACTGTACTTTATGACATATTTTACTATGTACACTTAGGAACTAGACAAGACTGACTAAACTGATTTTCTCTGTAATTTTACTATTGTTGACTAACACTTTAGTCTTTTTTTATGTCATCTGATAACACTGTAAACAATATCCAAGAGGGTTAGGCCTATAACCACAAATAAGCCACTTTTAGCCATTTAAAAGAAGGTGAAAAACAAGTCTCTCATTCTCTTGAAACAGAAAGGAATACATCCACATGTATTTTTTTTTTTTTACTATTCTGAGACAAAATTATTTTGTTCTACTGAGAGAACCCAATCTCAGACCAACTGAATAAAAGAAAAACTCAAATTCCTGAAATACACTTTGTGTAAGACTACAACAGTGAATTACTTAAAAATATGTATGGTAACAAACAGCTAAAATTTAATTAATAAATCATTAGAAATATTTGTATCATCTCTACCAATGAAGAACAGTGAATTATGGAACAGTGCTTCACTTTTAACTGGTGCAATTATCAAAATCAACTGAAATTTTAAAGCATCAGTGTCTTAAAATAAATTTCCTATCATGTATAACTGGTGACCAGAAAATCACCTCACATTATCAAAATATGAGTATTTAAATAGAGGATATTCATGTATTAAACCATTACATTTTTATCCCTTGGAAATACATAAGCTTGGTTGGCAGAATAATGGCCCCCCAAAATGTCCACATCCTAACCCTGGAACCTGTGAATTTGTTTCCTTACATGGCAAATGGATTTTGCAGATGTTATCTTGAGATACAGACACTTCTGGATTATCTGAGTAGGCCCAGTGCAATCGCAAGGGTCCTTAAGGAGGCAGGAGGGTCAGAGATAGAGTCAGGAAGGCTATTACCAAAGAAGAGGTCTGAATGATGTGAGACCACATTCCAAGATATGTGGGTGGTCCCTAGAAGATGGAAAAGGTAAGGAAATTTATTCTCCCCTAGAGCCTCCAGCAGGAATACAGCCCTACCAACAACCATGATTTTACCCTAGTAAAACTTATTTCAGACTTATTATCTCTAGAACCATAAGATGATAAATTTGTGTTGTTAAAGCCAGTTAATCTGTGGTCATTTGTTACAGCAGCAATAGAAAGCTAATGCACAAGCACAGATATTTACCTTAAGGTGTTTTTCACTATTGGACCTCTGATGTCGCAGACAGTATTTATGTGGGAAAAAATAAAAGCTCAGGAGCAAAACTGCATAGCCAATGATGATGAGGATAATAATAATTAATAAAAAACATTGAATAGCCACTTAATGGTTTTCAATGGGCACACAGTAACTCATTTCATTCATATCTAGTTACACATGGGACATATATGATAAACAAAATCAACACCCCTATTTCAGATGTGCTGTATAGCTGATGACCAAATACCAGATCTCACGAGTGTAACTTTGTCCCATCACACAACAGCTCTCACTGCCTCCCGAGTTAAATGCTTTGAACCCAAACCCAATTAGTGCCTTTACAAACCTTAAGCAAAAATTATACAGAGAGATATATTTATTACATATGTAAATATATATTTATATATGTATTTATATAGATAAAGTTGATAGAGTTAGAGAGAGGGACATGGATGGAGAGAGGCACACTCTGTTCTATATGATACATTTGTTTGCTGAACATACACAGACTCACCACAGATAATGGACACTTAATCATAGTTACATTTTTAAAATTCAGTATTTAGCCTGTTGATTACTTTATTCCTCACATTTATGGATAGCACTGTTCTCTTAGGTACTGAATATTACATTCAGTATTTTAATGTCTCCAAAAATCAAGTTGATTACATTTGTAAAAGAAAGATAAGATATAGTTACCAACACGATTTAATAGAACTGAACTAGGTATCTTCCTTAAATTCCCACAGAAAGTGTAATACATCTTTGATGTGTTTGAATGAAATAATATTCAGCACAAGATCTACAATTCAAAATCAGATAAGAAAACACAGCAAAATATTCAAGTCACCAAAGCTAAGATTAATGCAAGAGTGAATAATATAAATCAGGGTTTTACCATAATGCTTTAGAGTTAATCAGTATCTACACAAATGTGACACTAGTGATACATCACAAGCTTCTCATGAGATGTGAGATTTTTTTCAAATAATCATAATGACTAACATTTATTGAATTTTTACTCTGTGTGAGGCACCAGAGTAAGCAATGCAATGCATTATTTTATTTAACGAAGATATAATTATTTTCTACAATTTACAAATGAGGAAAGTAAGAAACAGTGAGGACAAGAAGCAATACTCTAACCCAGGTCTACGTTATGCTCAAACTTTTGTTCTTAACCACCTTGCTTAAATACATTCTGCATTATTGCTGGTAGGTTTGGGTGACCCATTTAAAATTTTATCTGTTTTCATAGTCATCAATAACATAGGTAGTAGGTTCCTTGACCACAGAATTATATTTCAGAAATATAATACATCTAAAACAACTAAGTAGATTGAACTTATATTGTAAACATAAAAATATTGCAAGATGTTGATTCTTCACAGCTGTAGTAATTAAATATCTATAATATTGAGGATAAGATTCTAAAAATCAACGTTTGTCAGTGATAATTTTTACTCTGTAAGGACTGTATAGAATAGAGATTAAATAATCAACCTTAACTATTTTATGATTTAACATAGCAATCCAGTTTTAACTAATCAAGACCACATTCAATAATTTAATTAAGATTCTGAATGCTACCATTTTTCTTACATTCATTAGCATCCTATCTGAATATTCACAATACAGAATGAAAACTTCTGGCAAGATATATTAGATGTACACATATTTAGATGATAACATAAATTTTCATATAGAGTATAAATTGATGAGGATTTTCTTCCCTGAAACACTGACAAAATAATTTAGTATTGTATCTAACACTATTATCATTACTATAACTATCTAATATTTACTGAGTACTTATTAAGTGACTGAGATAGACATTTCATACATATTATCTCATTTAATGCTCACAATATACTACCATTATCTCCATCTGCAGAGAAGGAAACTAGGGCCCAGAATGTTTACATTATTTGTCTGCTAAGTGCTGGAGCCAGAACATAAAACCTGGTCTTTCTCCTATGTTCTGAAGCATTCTGTTCTCTTGTCTCAAAGCAGTTTAGCTACTATTTAATGTGGATTAAAATTTGCAATCTCAGTTCTAGGGATTCCAGGATACACATACACACAAAAAGTGCACACTGGCCCTGTTCTTATAGATGTTATAATCTGGTATATCCCCATAATTTCCCTGAAAAAGGCCTATGAGCCATATTATTACACCATAGCTTTTTGTTTTGTTTTGTTTTGTTTCTACACCATGTTGAATTCAATTTTTGCTCTCCTTTTCTTGCTGAAATATATCTTTATTATGCTTCCAGGATGCTACTTGGCAGAAGTGAACATAACAAACTTTAGGTTATTTTTAGTGTACATGTTGCACTGAAAACCATTTGTTGCTGTGGTTTAATGTTTCTCCTTCTTTTAATCTCTCTCCCTAGGAAGAAAAATTTTCCCACTTAACATTTATTTCTGAGATCACTGCAGTCTTGTTTATTCTCTTGCCATTCCAATTAAACTGCTCCAAGATTGTCAGTAGTAGCCCAATTTCTAAATGCAATGGACAATTTCATTTTCATTTCTTATTTCACTTAAGCTCATTGAAGCATGTGACACCCTGACCACATTCTCTTTCTTTAATTATCTCCTACTTTAACTTCTGAGACAGCAATCTCTCTGTATTCTCTTCCTAAGTCTGTAAATATGTCTTTTGTAGTTGCTGTATCATACAACTGATCTGAGATCCAGGGATACCTAGGGTTTCATGGATCTAGTTTCTGGAGTCCATGAATTCTCTTCCCCACTAAATCATCAGATGTATTAGGATAGCTACGATATATGTTTATTCTTTTAGTTCCAAGATCTTCAACAGAGTTTAGTGCTCAACAAATATTTATCAAACTTATAAATGTCAGGCAAAGAGATACTATGCATTGATAAAAATGAAAGATTCATTGTTTATGTACATAAATTATCTAAAACCTTGTAAGTGATTTTGGAAAATAGAAAATGTTAATGATCCAAATTTAAAAATTTGTGAGAAGTTTTCATGGTAGGATATATAGATTGAAATATTTCATTTAGGAAACATCAATAACTATTTGCTACTTTGTTTTTTAGTACTGTGATAGACACTGAGAATACAAATATTCAAACATATCCCCCCAAGCTAATGAGGCTAGATTAACTAGTGAAGTAATAAGAAAAAACGTTGCAATATAAAACTTCATACTGAATTATGGGGTGTACTGAAACTACTACCAATAGTTCAAAAAAGGTGCATATTTAAAGATTGGAATACTTAGGGAAAGCTCCCTGAAAAATGTGCAACTTGCAACAGCAGACATGGATAAAAGCTCAGGGTTAGAAACAGTACTATTGGAGATAGTTACATGAGCAAAGTTACAGAGATAAGAATGAGATGAGGTATTCATGGAAAAAATAGGAACTGGTCTAGCTAAAATGAAGCTTGTATATTGTGTATGGGAGAATAGTTCATCATACCACTGACTTCCTGGCTCACCTGGCTTTGTCTTCAAGCAGCCATATTGCTGCATTTTATGGCTCATTATGTCAGTCACCTCTACAGAGACATGAATGTAATTACCTGGGTGTAATTATTTGTATCAGAAAATGTTACAGTATTTAGTGACTTTCCAACTTTTTTACCCAGTGGCTATAATAAAGAATGAAATAAGTAACCAATGCAATTATTTTGTTCTCTAATATTAAAAAGAGATGATATTTTGCTTAAGTATTGGAATAATTCCTGGTATAGTTCATAAATTTCTGTTATTCAAAAAAAATTCCAAAGGTTGTTTTCTGAATTCTAATAAATACACTGTTAATTCTCTAAATGATATGTATTAAATGATTAAAGGCATAGATATAGTTTTCTAGAAAGCAGAGTTAATAACCTTGTATCTCTTGCCCTGGGAAGGAAATCTAAACTTGATTTTAGTGTTAACAAAGAGAAGCAGCAAATATCTTTTATTCTTTAATGACGTTTTGTGCTTCGATAATAAAGCAATTTGCTTCATATTAACTTGGAACATTGTTCACCTATCTCATGATTACTTGTAAAATTTTCATTTAGTAGATGGGAAGAATTTTCATACATAATTTCAAATGGAGAGAGCCCAAAGAAGTTAGGATCACACAAGTCTGAGACTAAATTTATTAAATAAAACTGAGTATTGTTGGTAAAATATTTTTAACAGTGTTTATCTGAATGAGAAATTTGGAATCAAAGGCACAATTCTGCATTCATTTCTTGTTTTGCATATGGAACAATTTAAGACATGGAGGGGTGTAGGAGGATCAAGGTAGAATTTCTAAAGTAACAAAAGATGTACACTTACCATCTTGACCACTTCTTTATAATTCATTATTATTCATAATTTGAGGAAATCTAAAGAAGATGAAATGAAGATGAGGAAGAGGAATAATGCAGCATTAAAGCAGGACAAAAAAATTAAGCCTAAGGCAATCTACTTTTGGTGTTCCATATCTGAAACAAATCTGGCATATTAAAAGAGGAAACTAATATTTAAACTTTAACATACCTATATGGCTAAGAATATTTAAGTAACATTGTGCGGGACAACCCAATTTTAAAGAGAAAATGTCAAAACAGAATCAGAATTTTAAACTATTTATAAATTCAATGGCTATTGCTTTTGAAAAGACAGGGAATTTAGTTATTTGGATATTTGATGCCATTTATAGGGTAGCCATTATTCAACAATAACTTTGGTTCAATTAAAGCTAATACTTTTGATTTCTCAAAACTCTGAATAAAATTTCTACTTGAAATTGATTCATCATTTTTTACTAGAAAGGGAAACCATAGAACACACATAATATAGGTATGTCATAATGGAAATTTACAACAGCTATTGGCTGATACATTTAAAACTTTAGAGTAATATAATTTTTCTACTATTCAAACTTACAAATGAGATAAAGAAATTTTCTATTCTGTCAGGTAACAGTAATTCACAAGAACTACTTTACTGATCAAATTAGTGAATTATTTATCAAAGTGATAATCAGGACTGAGCATTTTGTGACTCTAAGGAGATATGTTAATTACCTCAAGCAGAAGAAATGATTAATTTGCTGATGGCATAGATAATTTCATATTTTAATTTTTCTCAATTTTATTCAATTTATACTATTTAATATAATTTTAATAAAATAAAATATTAAATACATAATCAGTCTGAAGTGACCCTGGAGCAGTAAATTACTTTAATTTCACTTCTCTTTACCTTTCTTTTAATTTTTTTTCCTGTTAAAACTTCCAATAAAACCTTTACAAATAAATTCATCTTATGCTTCATTAGCATTCTTGTAAGGTCTTGATGGTAAATCTAGATGGTTGAAGTTAAGAGCTAAACAGGCTGTGTCTGTTACATATTAATAAGTTTTATTTCCAAATAGTAGCACCAAGAGACTGATGGCCAATAAAGGGATACTGGAGAAGAGAAGACTACAGTCAGAACCTCAGGCAACCTTGCTGACTACTTGGAAACTTTCTAAGTTTGATACAATCTTGTTTTAAGGCAGAGTCATTGAATCTTCATTGATGAAAAATCAAATGAATAAAGAAGAGCACAGTATGGGGTTTCCTAAATACAGTCAGACCAAAGAATGTAGAAAAAAAATGTGGTATAATTTACAGGAATTAAAATAAGGGAAACAAGGTAAATATAAGCAAGATTTACACTGAAATAAGCAAAGCGGATTAATATATATTCTTCATTTGACAACTGTGAACAATGTGTGTAAACATTTGCATACATACCCTTATACATATTCTCTTCCCATGTACCCTCATTCTTAAATTCAGTGTCATGACTCTATTAGAATCAAGTTAAGGCTGGAATTTATGGGAAGAACAAGAATAAAGTAAAACCATTTCAGCTTTAGTTTCCCATATCAGTTGATTTCAGCATGTACTACATTCTCATTAATCACAACAGTACAGACTTCCTTTTGCAGTTTAGTCCCTTGATTTAGAGGTAATCATGGTTACTAAACTTTTTGAAGATTCCTTATTTAGCCTACTGAAATGCATTATCATTCAAATTATTTGTGCTGTACATAAAACAAAAAATACGACTGAAAAATGATCTTGATTGACAGACCCCATAGTTAGCTACTTTAAAACAAAATATAAATTGAGACATAAGAGAGAAAACCTGGAATTAAAATGTGAGCAATCTTAGGAAATACATTGTTAATGACATAAAGTCCCCTGATGATGTTTTTTCATTAAGAGTAATTTTTCTGTTTTACATAAACCACAGCTTGTATTTGCTAAAGTCATGTCATGATAAATAATTGACAGTGGTAATAATTCTGAAATCTGCAATAAGGAAAATAAAGGTTTAATAACTAAAGATAAATATAAAATCTATGGCCCTAGTGTGAATTTATAAAAGTACATGTAATAGTGTATTGTAGTTTTAATTTATATAATTATATATATATATATATATATGTTAAGTTGTCTTTGCATTTTATACAATTTAATGAGAATCATTATTAAATACATTTATAGTTGTAAATAACATGTTGAGTTGTTTTATGTATTTTATAAAATAAAAACGTTTAAACCAAAACTTAAAAATTACTAAATGCTTTAAAGACTGACTGGATGACAGAGGACTTAAAAATTTTATCAACTATCAATAATTATATTCTACTTGAGATTACTAAAGTAATCTATCAGTTGCAAGCAAAAAGCCTATTCCTCTCTGATGATAAATACATTGCAAACTGGATTATTTTAAAGAAAATGTTTTAGGATTATGAATACATTCTTTGTGACTAAATTAAATTCTAAATACATGGAAGAGCGAAACTGCATATAATAGAACCAGAAAAACTGAAAAGAAACTATGCAAGAGAATGCTTATTCACACACAAAAAAAGATACTTAAGAGAGAAAATCAGCCTCTACATAATAAATGACAAATGCCACTAGTCCAGGAATAATGCATAACTATTTTGAAGTACAATGATAAAACTGATCGTACATAAGAAATCGAAACTTGTAGCCTAATACAATGTTTTGACACAATCATTGTTACGAGGTTCTAAACATTTGATCCTCACTATAAAGATATGTGGATAACCTTTCATCTAGCCTACAGTCAAAACTGTAAATGGTCTTCTTATACACAAGTAAAAGATATAAGATGATTTAATAAAAAACTTGCCATTCAACTAAAGAGAATGACTGCCTCCTTGGAAAAGTAACCTATTCTCTTATTACCCATAGGCACGTATGAATAATGTCTTTATGTAGCGTTATATTATTTAAGAGTTTTCTAAAGTAAGGAATATATAAAAGGAACCAGGGTCTCCAGTTGCTAGAATAAAGAAAGAAAACAGTAAAGTCCATAAAAAATATAGAAATTCAGTCTTCAACATCAGAAATTTTATTTCATTTATGTTTTAAGTGGCTTTTTAAAGGCAAGCTGCAACTCAAAGAATGGCATACTGAAATAACTTCTTATACTACTGGTGCACACAGATACACACAAATAATGTAAAATGAGAGACATTTTTAAAAAATCACTTACATGTGATAATTTTCTAAAAACAGCAATAATAGAGAACACTTATAAAGCATTTAATATATACTGAGCATATTTTAAGCATTTCACATGTACTAATTGACTTAATCCTCACAAAACTATGAAATTGGTACTATTATCATGCCCATTAGTCAGCTGAGAAAAAGCACTCAAAAAAGTATTCAAAGTGTTTCTTCATGTCATTTAAAAAACTATATTATTCCTCTTTAATCAAAAACAATATTTAGGGGAAATTCAATAGCTGAAACTTTTTCAATATTTACAATAAGTATCTATAAGAATCACACTGCATGTTTTTTATAACTATAACTTAAATAATGATTTAACTTTAGTCAGGTAAATTATGAATCAGGATAATCATTCTATTAAATTTCCATTATCAAATTAATCCTAATCTTGCCTCATTTTCTGAAAATAAAAGCGTAAAGATTCTCTTTTTAATGGAAGGATTTTAACTTAAACAATGTGGTTTATATGTCACTGAAGACATTTGAAGATTTTTTTTTTTGAGAAATCAGAAGATTTCAATGTTGGCAGAAATATAAAAGCCCATGGCTTGTTGCCTAATTTACTTCAAATAACATATATCTTAGTAACACAAGTACATAGTTTATAAGATGACACTATTTTAAAAGACACTAATTGTTTATTTTTCCCCCATGCATGGTCAGCCAAAATGTAATAGATTAGGACACCAAACAATCATCAATATAGATCCAACTTGAGGTCAGAAAGGGTGAAAGAACGGTATGAGGTATTCCCATCTAGACCTAAGGAGTCCCAAAATCTGTAATTTTGGTTGAGCTTTAGTAACAATTGATCAGATAAATGTTCTATCAGATGTTACTATTGAATTAATAATACTAATTATACTAGAATATAGTATTATATTGGAATTATATACTAGAATTACATTATACTAGAATTATACTATAAACTATACTAGAATCTTTTTATGTGACAAGTGCTCTACTAAGTGATTTGTATTTATTAACTCATTTAATCCTTATAAAAATCCTTTGAAGTAATTACCATTATCATCTTTACAGATGAGAACAATCCTCAAAGCAGTCTGCTTACTGGCATAATACATAATGCACTGAAAGCATGCCCACTGTTTGGGAAATCTGAAATATGTTTTTTAGTCTGCTAAGAATTATGACACTTCTCTGGCTCATTCACATTTCCAAATGAAATCATTTAAATCAAAATTATCCAAATCCTCAGCCCCACTGATCTGCTTTTTATCATAAATTGGACCTCAAATTACTCAGGCAGCCACTTACTTCATCCTGTATAGTAGCACATAAAAATTCTACACCCAAAGTAAACTCTGCAGTCACCTGCTTCAGTTCTGACCTCACTATACTTAAGATGCTCTTGGACAACCACAGACTTCTGCTGTGATCATCATATTTATCTCAATTTTGATTCCCATTGCTACCACTCTGGGCCAGGTCATTCATGGAATGACCTAAAAAATTATCTCCCTGAAGCTAATATTCCCATCTTATAATTTTTTCATTCAACAAACATTCATTGAGCACTTATTAGGTGCCAGACATTGTAGATATGGTGACAAAGAAAAGAGAAATTGACTCTTGTTCTCATGGAGTTTATAGCCTGTGCATAATTAAAAACCAAAAATGGCTCCCTTTGTTTTTGAGACAATTTCAAATTATACAGCTTCTATTTAATTGTATTCAAAATATGGACCCAGACTATTTTTACAAATATGTCTCATATATTACATATATGTCTCAACACTATTGGACACAAACTCTCTAATATAGTCTGGGACATCTCGGCATTATCCTTCAAATATGAAATAGTCATTCCAAAGTCAGCACCATTTCTCAAGTTCTTTCCTCTATGTGAGTTTTCTTCACTGGCTTTTCCTTGATTACAAAGCACTCTTCATCACCCCTTTACTAATAGATAAGTTATTTTCCCAACCATAAAAATTTCCCTAGTTCTTCCAGCTAATGTCTTTCCTCTATGAAATGATCAGAACTTAAAATTTATACCAGTGTTTCCAAATTTCAGCTGTCAGGGGCATCAAGAAACATTGAAAGTACATGATAGCATACTTAAAATCAAATTATGACTCCATGTTTTCTAAATTAAAAGAGAATATCTCAAAAGATTGTATCCAGGTGAAATATGTACAAGGTATTGGTGAGGTACTAGTTTTTACGTTGCAAGATGTGTTCATGGTCATTCATTTAATAATGATTATATATATATATCACATATAATACTATATTAATATATATTACTTTTATGTAGCCAACATTTTTTTTGAGATGGAGCAAAATGGGATTACAGGAGGGGCTCAAGATGGCAGCTGTGAGTAGAGCGGTGGAAATCTCCTCCCAAAACCATACATACTTTTGAAAATACAACAAATACAACAACTCCTAAAAAGAGTCCAGAAGATACAGTACAACAGCCAGGCTACATCTACATCTGCAAGAACTCAGCATCTCACGAAAAGGGTAAGATACAAAGCCATGACTCAGCAGGACCTGAGCACTCCCCCCACCCCAGCTCACTGGTGGGAGGAAAAGAATCAGAGTGGGGAGGGAGTGGAAGCACAGGACTGCTAAATAACCAGCCCTAGTAATCTGCACTGGGAGCACAGACACACATTCCATAGTGTACTGGATATTAGAGAAACAGAAAAGTAAAATCTGAGATGGAGACTGTGAGCGGGTCCCCACAGCTGGCTCTCCTGGGACAAAAGAAAAGGAGATTCTTTTTAAAAGTCTTAAAGGAACAAGGGCTTATCAGCTGGACAAAATTGTCCCAGCTCCAAAGCACCTCAGGGCAAGAGGCAGCCTGCCATTCATTCCTCCCAGCCTGTGCTGCAAGCAAACTGGCTGACCCACCACAATTGCGGAGCAGCCGGGGAATAGCCCTGCCCACAGCTACCACAGTCTTCTCCCAGTGCGCAGCTAACTGGGATAGACCCAGAGGCAGCCACCAGCACACAACTGCCCAGTAAAAAAAAGGAACCCAGAGCAAGGTTGTGAAGGCACAAAGGGGCACCGTTCCTACAGAAGAACACACCGAGAGTGTCTGCGAACCCCCTGAAGGGCTCCAGGCTATCCCGAGGGCTGCCCGCCCACGGCAGCTCAGGGGATTATCCCAGAGACTGCTCCAGCTGTGTGGGTAACCAGCACAGGCAGTAGAAGCTACAGCAAGGGTCTGGAAGGCACGAAGGGGCACCATTCTCAAAGGAGAACACATTCCACATGGCTGCAACACTCTGCAGAGCTCCAGGCTTTCCGAAGGAATGCCCTGCATACGGCAGCTCAGGGGATTATCCCAGAGTCTACTCCCAGTATGTAGGCAACCAATACAGGAAGCAGAGAAATCCAAGGCAACCAGAAAGCAGGAAGAGACATTGTTCTCCCAGCTGACACATGTGCCGCCTGCCGGCGACCACTTATATCACCATGAGAAGGCAGAAGAACCTGGTCCAGTCAAAACTCACTCAGACAACCCCAGAGAGAGGGCCTGGTGAGATAGATATAACCAATCTTCCTGAAAAATAATTCAAAATAAAAGTCATAACCATGCTGATGGACTGCAGAGAAATATGCAAGAGCTAAGGGATGAAGATCGGAGGGAGATAACACAAATGAAACAATTGATAGAAGGTCTTAAGATCAGACTGGATGAGGGATAAGAGACTGTTAATGGAACACAAATCAGAGAAAAGGAATACAGAGAAGCTGAGGCAGATACAGATAAAAGGATCTATAGGAATGAAAGAATATTAAGAGGACTGTGTGACCAATCCAAACAGAACAATATTCGCATTATAGGTGTACAAGAGAAAGAATAGAGAGAAAAAGGGATAGAAAGTGTCTTTGAAGAAATAATAGCTGAAAACCTCCCCAAGCTGGGGAAGGAAATAGTCTCTCAGACCATGGAAGCCCACAGATCTCCCAACACAAAGGACCCAAGAAGGACAACACCAAGACATATAATAATTAAAATGGCAAAGATGAAAGACAAGGACAGAGTATTAAAGGCAGCCAAAGAGAGAAAAAAGATCACATACAAAGGAAAACCCATCAGGCTATCATCAGACTTCTCAACAGAAACCTTACAGGCCAGAAGAGAATGGCATGATATATTTAATGCAATGAAACAGAAGAGCCTTGAATCAAGAATACTGTATCCACCATGATTATCATTTAAATCTGAAGGAGGGATTAAACAATTCTCAGAAAAACAAAAGTTTAGGGAATTTGCCTCCCACAAACCACCTCAACAGGATATTTTAAAGGGACTGCTCAAGATGGAAGAACTCCTAAGGCTAAATAGATGTCACCAGAGAAAATAAAATCACAGCAAAGAAAGCATACCAACCTAATACTAACTAAATGTAAAAAAGAAAATGAACTATCCACAAAAGCAGTCAAAGGAAACACAAAAGAGTAGAGAATAAAAGACCTAACACAAAAAGAATGGAGGAGGAAGAATAAGAAGGGAAAGAAATAAACAATTATCAGACTGTGTTTATAACAGCTTAATAAGACAGTTAAGTTAGAGGGTTAGATAGTAAAGAAGCTACACCTGAACCTTTGGTAACCACGAATCCAAAGTCTGCAAAGGCAATAAGTACATATCTATCGATAATCACCCTAAATGCAAATGAACTGAATGCACCAATCAAAAGACACAGAGTAACAGAATGGATAAAAAAGCAAGACCCATCTATATGCTGCTTACAAGAGACTCAGCTCAAATCCAAAGACATACACAGACTAAAAGTGAAGGGATGGAGAAAGATATTTCCTGCAAACAATAGGTGGAAAAAAGCAGGTGTTGAAGTACTTGTATCAGACAAAATAGACTTCAAAACAAAGAAAGTAACAAGAAATAAAGAAAGACATTACATAATGATAAAGGGGTCAGTCGAACAAGAGGATATAACCATTATAAATATCAATGCACCCAACACAGGAGCACCGATATATGTGAAACAAATATTAACAGAATTAAAGAAGGAAATAGAATGCAAGGCATTCATTCAAGGAGACTGCCACACACCACTCACTCCACAGGAAAGATCTACCAGACAGGAAATAAGTAAGGACACAGAGGCACTGAACAACACACTAGAACAGATGGACCTAACAGACATCTAGAGAACACTCCACCCAAAAGCAGCAGGATACACATTCTTCTCATGGGCACATGGAACATTTTCCAGAATAGACCACATATTAGGCCATGAAAAGAGCCTCAGTAAATTAAAAAAGATTGAAATTTTGCCATCCAACTTCTCAGATCACAAAGGTAAAAAACTAGAAATAAACTGCGCAAAGAAAACAAAAAGACTCACAAACACATGGAGGCTTAACAACATGCTCCTAAATAATCAATGGGGCAATGACCAAATAAAAACAGAGATCAGGCAATATATGGAGAATAATGACAACAACAGCACAAAGCCCCAACTTCTCTGGGATGCAGCAAAGGCAGTTCTAAAAGGAAAGTATATAGCAATCTAGGCCTATTTAAAGAAGGAAGAACAATCCCAAATGAAGAGTCTAAAGTCACAATTATTGAAACTGGAGAAAGAAGAACAAATGAGGACCAAAGTCAGCAGAAGGAAGAACATAATAAAGATCAGAGAAGAAATAAATAAAATTAAGAAGAATAAATCAACAGAAAAAAATCAGTGAAACCAACAGCTGGTTCTTTGAGAAAATAAACAAAATAGATAAACCCCTAGCCAGACTTATTAAGAGAAAAAGAGAGTCTACACACATAAACAGAATTAGAAATGAGAAAGGAAATATCATGACGGACACCACACAAATACAAAAAATTATTAGAGAATTCTATGAAAATCTATATGCTAACAAACTGGAAAACATAGAAGAAATGGACCACTTCCTAGAAAAATACAACCTTCCAAGAAAGCCCAAGGAAGAAACAGAAAACCTAAACAGACTAATTACCAGCAAAGAAATTGAATCGGTAATCAAAAACCTACCCAAGAACAAAATCCCTGGGCCACATGGATTCACTGCTGAATTTTATCAGACATATAGAGAAGACATAATACCCATTCTCCTTAAAGGTGTCCAAAAAATAGAGAGGTGAATACTTCCAAACTCATTATATGAAGCCAGCCTCACTTTAATACAAAAACGAGGCAAAGATCCCACTAAAAAAGAAAATTACAGACCAATATCCCACAAGAACATACATGCAAAAATACTCAAGAAAATATTATCAAACCGAATTCAAAAATAAATCGAGGTTCATACACCATGATCAGGTGGGATTCATCTCAGGATGCAAGGATTGTACAACATTTGAAAATCCATCAACATCATGCACTACATCAACAAAAAGAAGGAAAAAAACCACATGATCATCTCCATAGCTGCAGAAAAAGCATTTGACAAAATTCAACATCCATTCATGATAAAAACTCTCAACAAAATGGGTATTGAGGGCAAGTACCTCAGCATAATAAAGGCCATATATGACAAACCCACAGATAACATCATACCTAACAGCAAGATAATGAAAGCTTTTCATCTAAGATCGAGAACAAGACAGGGATGCCCACTCTCCCCACTGTTATTCAACATAGTACTGGAGGTCCCGGCCACAGCAATCAGACAAAACAAAGAAATACAAGGCATCCAGATGGGTAAAGAAGAAGTCAAACTGTCACTATTTACAGATGGTATGATATTGTACATAAAAACCCTAAAGACTCCACTCCAAAACTGCTAGAACTAATATCTGAATTCAGCAAAGTTGCAGAGTACAAAATTAATACACAGAAACCTGTTGTATTCCTATACACTAATGATGAACTAGCAGAAAGAGATATCAGGAAAACAATTCCATTCACAATTGCATCAAAAAGAATAAAATACCTAGGAATAAACCTAACCAAAGAAGTGAAAGACCTATACCCTGAAAACTACAAAACACTGTTAAAAGAAATTAAAGAGGACACTAACAATTGGAAACTCATCCCATGCTCTTGGCTAGGAAGAATAAATATTGTCAAAATGGCCATACTACCTAAAGCAATCTACAGACTCAACGCAATCCCTATCAAAATACCAATAGCATTCTTCATTGAACTGGAACAAATAGTTCTAAAATTCATATGGAACCACAAAAGACCCCGAATAGCCGAAGCAATCCTGAGAAGGAAGAATAAAGCAGGGGGGATCTCGCTTCCAAACTTCAAGCTCTACTACAAAGCCACAGTCATCAAGACAATTTGGTACTGGCACAAGAACAGACCCACAGACCAGTGGAACTGAATAGAACATCCAGATATTAACGCAAACATATATGGTCAATTAATATAGTATAAAGGAGCCATGGATATTCAATGGGGAAATGACAGGCTCTTCAACAGCTGGTGTTGGCAAAACTTGACAGCTACATGTAAGAGAATGAAACTGGATCATTGTCTAACCCCAGACACAACAGTAAACTCGAAATGGATCAAAGACGGGATTGTAAGTCATGAAACCATAAAACTCTTAGAAAAAAACATAGGCAAAAATCTCTTGGACATAGACATGAGCAACTTCTTCATGAATATCTGTCCCTGGGTAAGGGAAACAAAAGCAAAAATGAACAAGTGGGATTATATCAAGCTGAAAAACTTCTGTACAGCAAATGACACCATTAATAGAACAAAAAGGCATCTTACAGTATGGGAGAATATATTCATAAATGACACATCTGATAAAGGGTTGACATCCAAAATATACAAAGAGCTCAGGCACCTCAAGAAACAAAAAGCAAATAAGCCAATTAAAAAATGGACCAAAGATCTGAAGAGACACTTCTCCAAAGAAGAAATTCAGATGGCCAACAGGCACATGAAAAGATGCTCCACATCACTAAACATTAGAGATATGCAAATTAAAATCACAGTGAGATGTCACCTCACACCAGTAAGGATGGCCAACATCCAAAACACAAACAACAACAAATGTTGGTGAGGATGTGGAGAAAGGGGAACTCTCCTACACTGCTGGTGGGAATGTAAACTAGTTCAACCATTATGGAAAGCAGTATGGAGGTTCCTCAAAAAACTCAAAATAGAAATACCATTTGACCCAGGAATTCCACTCCTAGGAATTTACCCTAAGACTTCAGCAGCCCAGTTTGAAAAAGACATATGCACCCCTATGTTTATTGCAGCACTATTTACAATAGCCAAGAAATGGAAGCAGCCTAAGTGTCCATCAATAGATGAATGGATAAAGAAGAGGTGGTACATATACACAATGGAATATTATTCACCCATAAGAAGAAAACAAGCCCTACCATTTGCAACAACACGGATGGAGCTAGAAGGTATTACATTCAGTGAAATAAGCCAGGCGAAAAAAGACAAGTATCAAATGTTTTCACTCATCTGTGGAGTTTAGGAACAAAGAAAAAAACTTAAGGAACAAAACAGCAGCAGACTCACAGAACCCAAGAATGGACTAACAGTTACTAAAGGGAAAGTGACTGGGGAGGATGGGTGGGAAGGGAGAGATAAGGGGATAAAAAGGGGCATTACAATTAACAGACATAATGTAATGGGGGGGGCTAAGGGACGTCTGTACAACACAGAGAAGACAAGTAGTGATTCTATAGCATCTCACTACGCTGATGGACAGTGACTGCAATGGGGTATGTGGTGGGGACTGGATGATGGAGGGATTCTAGTAAACATAATGTTGCTCTTGTAATTGTACATTAATGATATCAACTTAAAAAATATGAAATAAAATAAAATAGAGTAAAATAATTTAATGAGAAAAAATGGCATTACAAAAGAAAAAAATATAATGAATTCATTTTCTCTCACCAGTCCTTTTTTTAAAACAAATAATAATATGAAATATCAGGTGCTAAATTAAAACAGAACCCAAAGGTGGCCCCCAGTATTTATGGCCTCCTGATATGCACACACTGCACAATTCCTGAGATTGTAAGCGTAATGAATTTTACTCCCATGATTATATCATATGGCACATTAAAATAGATTATCAAGGTGCGCCTGATTTAATCACATGAGCCCTTTAAAATCAGAGTTTTCTCTAGCTAGTGACAGAGGAAGAAGTCAGAAATTTGAAACATGAGAAGTTTCAACATGCTGTTGCTGCAGAGGATGAATCTGACAAGGAATATGGGTAGCCTATTTGCTGACAATCACCTACAATGGACAGCCAGCAAATAAAACAGGGACCTCAGCCTACAACCACAAAGAACTGCAAACTGCTAATAATGCAGAACAACATACTGAATGAGTTAAAAGCACATGTATCCCCAGAACCTCTAAATTAAGATGAAATCATATTGGATGAGGATGGACGCTTAATCCAATATGACTGGAATCCTTGTGAGGAACGACAGTGTCAGAAACAAGGTGGTCATAGGATCATGGAGGCAGAGATTTGGTTTAAGCAACCACATGCCAAGGAACACTGGGGCTACCTGTAGCTGGAATAGGCAAGGAAGTAACCCCCCCCCCCCCCGAAGGCTCTGGAGGGAGCAAGGCCCTCCTGGCACATTAGTTTTAGACTTCTAGCTTCCATAGCTGGGTTGTGTTATGTGCTATTGTTTTAAGCCTCCCCGTGTGTGTTACTTTGTTACAGGAGCCCTAGGAAACTAATAAAGATTTTGGTACTGGTTAGTGGGGTGTTGCTGTAACAAATACCTAAAAATGTAGAGGTGGCCTTGAAATTTAGCAATGGGTAGAGGTTGGAAGAATTTTGAAGCATTTGATAGAAAATCCTTAATTGTTGGTAGAAATATGGACATTGCCAGCAATTCTGGCTGGAGCTCAGAGAGCTGTATGGAAAGCTTCTAATGTCTTAGGGAATTATATATATATACAAAATATATGTCTTATTCATGTAAAACATATACATAAAGTTTAATATATACATATAATGTTATACATATATAAATAATCATGGTGCTGGAAATACAAATGTTAAAAGTACTTCTGTTGAGGTCTCAGATGGAAATGAGGAATTTGTTATTGGATGCTGGAGGAAAGGTGATCCTTATTATAAGGTGGTAGAGAACTTGTCTGAATTATGTTCTACTATTGGGTGGAAATCAGAACTTGTATGCAATGAACTTTGATAATTAGCAGAGAAAACAAAGTGCAACCTGGTTTCTCCTTGCTGCTTATAGGGAAATATGAGAGGAAAGAGATAAATCAAGGAAGGAATTACTTGGCAGAAAGGAACCAGGCACTTGAAGATTTGGAACGTTCTCAGTCAAACCAGATAGTGTGCTCTGGGAAGAGAACCAAGATTGTGGCTGGACAAACATTTGCAAAGGAGTTTAGGCATTTACCTTATGTGACTTATGGATCCAATAACCCGCAGCAGCAACAGCCAGGAATAGAGAGATGGGGTTTTCAAGGAAAGATCTGTGGAGAACTTTGTGTTTAGTGGGGTGGATCCCCTTGATATCCATGAAAGACAAGTTTTTGAGAATTTTATACTAGGAGAAAAACTGCCAGCTTGAACTGAAATGGACAGAGACAGGATGAAATGAAGGAAGAGTGGCTCCAAATGCAGAGCCATGAATGCAGAAGCTGGGGCTAATGGGACCTCATTGGGCCAAGAGGGTGGGACTTCCATGGCATCAGGTTGAGAGGACTGAGCATCAAGTCATTGATAATATTTCTCAGTAATCAAAATCTAATGGAATTTGCCCTTTCAGGTTTTGGACTTGCTTGAAACCCTTTGTTTTTTCATTCTAATTTCTCCCTTGGGAATGGAGATATCTATTCTATGCCTGTTCTACCACCTTTTACTCATATCACCCTTTGAAATCTATAGAAGTTCCATGACTACATTATCTTGAAGGACAGGAAGCAACATAATAATGTAATCTGTTGCCATTTTACATTTAATAAAATAAGACTTAGTGTTACTGGATCATTTCTTTCCTTAGCTAAGTAAAGATTTACAAATCTTTGTTGTTTGAGGTAAGTAGAGTGAAAATGTTGAGATGGTATATATTAGTTTATGTTGCCTTTAACATTTCATTTCTTATTACTGCTGACACATAGGATGAAATTTTTGGCTGTCAGCATATAATATAATTTTGCCTCACATTTTTAAAATTCAAGATCCAATTTTAGCCATGAACAAACTGACTTCAAGCAAAAATGAAG
This sequence comes from Smutsia gigantea, assembly GCA_032199065.1. Taxonomy (NCBI): domain Eukaryota; kingdom Metazoa; phylum Chordata; class Mammalia; order Pholidota; family Manidae; genus Smutsia; species Smutsia gigantea. The sequence goes on along the minus strand of JAVSCE010002492.1, from coordinate 32,960 downwards.
ATGTAATTTATTAACTGTTCAGTGTCTTTCAAAAATTATATAATGAAACAGCTCTTAAAATCACTCCAAAATAATTTTAGATGCCAATTGAAATATTTTGAAATTAGGTTTTAATTCATTCCTTTGTGGAACTATATATTGAGGAGTAAAAACTTTTTAATTTGAGACCTTTTTAAAATTGTTCCTTATTCTGAATTCCATATAACTTTGCTCAGTATAGATGATAGGTAGATGATAGATAGATATAGATAGATAGATGATAGATAGATAGATAGGTAGATAGATAGATAACATACAGGTAGTAACTCATTTAGAAACTTTGCTAAGGAAATTAATTTTCCTCTGGAAGCAACAGGGAAAGCATCAAAGGTAAGTACTCTGTCATTAATACAACTAGCAACAAAATAATCTGCTTATCTTGATAGCTAAACACTTGCCTTCTCCATTAGTCAGCTATTATATACCATAATTTGGAAATCTCTTAGTTCTTCAAGAGATTTGGTATGCTGAGGAAGGAAGGCAAGAAGTTGGAAGGAAAATACTAATATGTGAAAGAATTCCTAATTTAGGCCAGGCATTAAGTCAGCCATACATATATGTATTGCATTATGTGATCTTCATAATAATAAATTCTATGAGGTAAATGTTATTAATCATCATCTTTGACCCAAAAATAATTACCCTGCTCCTGATTGCTTAACTGATATGAAGCAGAGCTAGTAATTAAACCCTTGTCTGCATGCCACAAAAGTATACTTGTTCAGCTATATTTGATAACCTTTGATAAAAAAGAACTTAGTACCTATGGACTTTGATATAAAAAATAACTTGTACACAAACTTCAGTCTCAAAATACTGGATACTGTGATATAGTATTTTAGTATTGATACCTCCTGGTGAACTTGGGCTCTAAATAAATATGTGAAACTGTTCAAAAGAGTAAAACCATATGTTAGGAAATCCATGACTGATTCTTTGCAGTTTCAAAGGGCACAGAAATACAATACAGGGTGAGGTCAAAAGTGACATAAAATAAAATAGTAATTATATAGGGCAGTACTCCAGTGCTAAGTATTGTCCTGATCCAAACTATTATAATCTTTAACTAGTCTCAGTCATTACATGATTTGACTTCATAAGTTTACTGATATAAACTACATGGTCTTGTCAAGTTTGGTGCTGCTTGGTGCTTAAAGCATTGTACAAATTAAAAAATCATCAAATTTCCTCCCATGAATATATTGTATTCCTTCAGAAAACCAGATTCAGGAAAAATTTATTATTCATAACCTTTTCAAACTAGAATATTCTTAGTCTCTAAACCCCTGAGATAAATTATATAACATCATATAACATGAGTTCTTGCTCTATGGCAATACCATTAATAGTAATAAATTCCCAGATAACTGAAGATTACTGAACATTACTTCATAGTTCATGGTTCTAAAGTACTCAGTGTTATCTGTAGAAAAAATAGTTGACTTTCATATATTCACTGTATTATTACATTTGTGGAGTTGTATATAATTATATTTTTAAATACTTTCTGATTGCTAAATCAATCTTCAAGTCACACTGTTAACAGAAATAACTATTTTTATTAGATTACAAAAATTATGAAAAAAATCTAGAACATATTTCCTTTTTCTTTTGTTTTCCAAAGGACAAAGAAGGACAGAATCATGTTACACCGATAATATTTAAGTCTAATATTTAAAAAATTTTAAAGAGTTTGGATTTATTGTACCACTATTATTATAAAACTCTGAAATTCCTTAAAAGCTTTGTGTTTTGTTTACTTTGCATTTTTTTTATTATGCCCACAGTTAAGATGACTACTTACTTCTCATATTTTACTTTATTTTTTGTTTGAGATATTCACCTTATGTGGGCTTTTGTTTCATATTTTCCATTTAATGACTAGCTGTAACAAAAGTGACCCTGTAAATGAGATGAAATATTGCGGGTGTGAGCATCTTGGAAAGATATATTTAATAAATATGTAAATCAATCAGTTTATGTCTCTCCTCAGGCAGAAAAGTTGTATGAATTCACAAGCACCACTTTAAATTCTACTGAGTGAACCAAAAGTATTTCCAGGAAGTATTGGAAAGAAAGTTTAAATTTTATGTTTGTCATATGGACATACAATATTGGCACCATCACATACAGTTACTTATTCCAAATTTGGAAACAGCAAGACAGATCTGAAACCTAACATTATTTGCTGTTTCCAGCTAAGTTTCATATAGCAGAGGATGAGTGAATGCAAGCAGATTCAGAATTTAATATAACATTCTATTCTACTCTGATATACGAGGTAAACATGTGCATGAACTCTCTTCATCTGATTTCAACAGGCAGAATTATATTTGTCTAACTTGATACAACTAGCAGCTTTACACACTTTGTATTATGTAAACTATGAAAACATGAACAATTGTGAAATTTCAAAGTAAACCAACCTAAATAAGCATGGAAATATTTTTTATGAGAGAGACTATAAGAGAACAGTGAAGTGGAGAAAATGAGGAAAAAATACACAAATAAGTAAATATTTAATCCAATTCCATGGATATTTCAAACAATGGTATCAGTGTGGCACAGATTATCCAGATATCCAGATAGTTTCCTCAAGTCCTTTTCTTTTTCACTTTTTTTGTATAAACATGGTACATATTTTATTTAATAGTTTGTGTATTCTAAAGAGCCCTTTGCCTTTCTAACCTTAATTTTGCAGTTTCCAATGGTTTAAGTAATATAAAGATTTGTAAAATTAAGCTTAGTAAAAATGGAAAAAGTCCTTTATATGAAGTGACATTCTATAAAACAAGAACATATGGATGGCCAAACTGGGTCAGAGTAATGTTCTATCCAATCAAATATTCTTTCTCAGAGAAAAGAATGCCTTTGATGGCACAGATGGCTTCCTGGACATTACCTTCAAAATATTAAGAAAAACAATAATAATACCTTATATTTAGATAGTGCTTTACAGATTGCAAGATCTATTGACATAAATATTGACCACAATTCTAAGTTCTTTTCAACAACTGTAGAAGATTAAAAAAAGGCTGATGATACTTGTAATAGAGATAATTGCCATATTATTTTATATATGAGAAAACTGAAGCATCTTGCCATAGATTCCCAATGCTAATAAATGAAAACTAGGCCCACTATCAAAATCTGGTGACTCTTTTATTTATTTTGATTAAAATACATTCATGGGCTTGTGATGAAATGGCTATACATAATGGTTGAAACATAATTTAAAATCAGGAAGTATGATGTCTCCTAGTTTGTTCTTTCTCAAGATGGCTTTGGTTTTTCAGGGTCTTTTGTGGTTCTTTATGAATTTTAGAATTGTTTATTTTGTTTCTGTGGAAGATGTCATTGAAATTTTTAGGGGGATTGCAATGAATCTGTATATTTCTTTCAACAGTATGGATATTTTAACATTAATTATTCCAATCCATGCATATAAAAAATACTTCCATTTATGTTTGTCATATTTAATTTTTTTCATGAATGCTTTATCATTTTCAGTGTACAGATCTTTCACCTCTTTTGTTAACTTTATTTTTAGAAATTTTTTTTTACTATAGTTAATCATATTGTATGTATTGTATAGTTCCAAAATAGATTTCAGGCACTCTCAACATATAAAAAAGAGGTAAATGTGCAAGAAGATGAATATGTTCATTATCTTTACTATAGCACTTTTATCTCTGTGTATATCAAGAACTCATTTTGTACTTCTTAAATACATATGGTTGTTATATTTAAAAATAAAATAAAATAAGACACATGTATAGAAGAATAAAGAGAGCGAAGAGTTGAAAAAAAAGAGAAGTCTGGTAAAGAATATTCCAGACAAAATAAACAATATCAATAAAAGCATGGAGATATGAAAGTATGTGATATGTTTGGAAAATCAAATACTGGTATCATGGTATTAGCTTTAACTCAAAAGTCCCTGGTTCTAAGATTTGGCTTGCCTCTGTCATTAAGGCCTTGGAAACTTCATTTTTTAGCCTAAACTTTCTATGTATCACTCCTCTTGTCTACAAAATGGAAATTAAATTAGTAACTAACTTTTTTGAGCATTTGAAAACAGATAGTTTGTTGCAAAAGCTTGAACTCTCACCTCCACACTATATGACTTCTGCCTAGGTCATACAGACTTTTACTTAAATTGCTTAATTAAGACTCTGTTAACCTTATATTATCAATTACTATCATGTTTTGGTAAAGTCAAAACTAACTATTATAACTTATGTGATCGTTTCTCCCATTTATCTCATTGTCACTCATGTCTTAGCAAAAAAATAGCAACTATCACTCTATAGATCTTCCTCCTGGAAATGATACTTGAATTTCTCAAATGCACTTACTGTCCTGACTTTTCCTCATTATCTTGTGAAACGCAGACCCTTCATCACAAAGAATCTCAGGACTACTAGGTTCCATTACTTAATTTCAAACCTCTGTACCAGTAGAACACTAAGAGCCCTTGCTCAAAGTGCATTAGTGATTTTGTCAATGTGCTTAAAAATAAATACATGCTCTATTTTTATAACAAAGAAAATAGAAGCACTATCTTGAAATAGTGAAGGTCAGCTAATCTTACAGACTGCCAGAAATCCATTTTGTCTGCAGTTGCCTACAATTTAAAATATGTGATTTGAAATGAAATTTTATAAACTCCTTTGTTATAAATGTATATATTTGCGGGATTATATGGCATTAAGTACTACTTCTGTTCACCAAAAAAGAAATATTCAGCAAATTTTTAATGTAATCAAAGAGAAGAGTGAAATAGAGATAATAATGTCTTATAAAGACTGAAGAAATGTGCACTTGTTAAAGAACTTTGTGGAAAAGGTAAGGGATACTGTCTTACTTGACTTTGATCTCATCTAAAAGAGCCTGTAGTTAAAGCAGAAATGAGTGAAAACTTTAACAAATCTTACCACGTTTAACCTAGTGTTTGGAGGAAGGGCAGGATGATAGATTGGATATGGGGTGTTAGAGAAATAGAAGAGTCAAGAATGACTCAATTTTTTTGGAATGAACAGCTAGAAACATGAGTTGCCATGAATGAGATGGAGGAAACTGGGGGAAGAGGTTAGGGGAGGAAATTCAAGAGTTGAAATTGATGGTAAAATGAAAGGGATTATCAAATATATAGTTTAAGAGCATATGTCAAAGAAATTGGTGATCACAAGGTGGCAAGAAATAATCCTGAGAGTAAGAGGAAACAAATTAACTTTATTTTTAATTGAGTTACAAGATTAATAGATCAGAGCCATTCATAATACATCATTATCTAAATTAAAGCAAAGACTGACAAAAGTAAAAAAGGGGGACCTAGACATCAGGGTTAGGGGAATTTCTAACTCAGTGCCTAACTGGTCTTAGAAGCATATTGTTTAATGGATCAAGGACAAAATTGGAGAGAAATTTCTGGAGGTCTGCCATGAGCCTTTGCACTTGGTCCTGTACTGTTTAATATAAAATAGTATCACTTATAGATGACAAAATAGAGTGATACAGTAAATGTATAGATGGCATAATTAAGATTTTAAAATACATAATAAAAAACATTTAAGCCAAATAGCAGACTTTGGAGCTCCATGTTCTTATTCCTCCATTAATATATGAAAAATTAGTACAAAGCTAGCTAAAATAACCTTATAGGAGCTCTGGGAAATAAAGTTCTTCAGCAGCCAAACAAATGCTGAATCTAAAGAGCAATGTTCAAAGCAATATCATGGGATTTGTGCTCTTCCTTGCTTCAACTCCTTCCTGATGCAACCTGATCTTGGTCTGGCAAAGGCTCCAGACCAGTTCTCAATTTCATACCTTAAACTGGAGGGATTAAATCAGACATTATTTGCAATATTCCAACCTGTCCAGAGGCTGTGTGAATGACTGGCCTCTGTTTTGCCTAGCTCAGAGATCAGGTGCAGAGAAGTAGCATAACTCAGATCTCAGGCTGGAAAGCAACAGAAACCAGTGGACACTGCTCACAAAAGCAGTAGGGAAGTATAGACCTGCAGATGCCTGGGCCAAAATATACAGGAGGAGTACAATAGATGATCAAAAGCCTTAAGGGGAAGCTGGGGTGAAACTCTTTGGGAATAAGACATATAAAAGCATCTATGTATTCAGGGGAAACAAAAAAGCTACACACAGTCCCAAATAACAAATACAGTAAAAAAAAAAATACCTGAATATACCTTAAACTTTCTCCTTGGCTAATACCAAGGCTTGTAAAAAAGGTCCATCTAACTAGTAAAAGACTTTCCCAGTACAGAGCCAGTCTGCAGAGATTGCAAGAGATGGTTAATTTTTATCAGAAGTCCAATTTTCAAAAACAAAAACAAGTTATAAGGCATAAAAAGAAATAAGAACACAAGGCCCACTGAAAAGAAGAAAATAATATAGAAGAAATCCTCACTGCAGAAACATGAGCATCAGAATTACTAAACAAAGACTTTAAAAGAGCCATTTTGAATATGCTCAGAGAACTAAAGAAAAGGATGGAAAAAGAACTAAAGGAAATCAGGAAAATAATGTATGAACAAAAGAAGACATTAAAAAAAAAAGACTGAAATTATAAAAAGGAACCAACACACAATCATCTCAATAGACACTGAAAAAGCATTTGACAAAATTCAACATCCATTCATAATAAAAACTCTCTACAAAATAGGTAAAGAGGGTATGAACCTCAACATAATAAAGGCCATATACGAAAAACCCACAGCCAACATCATACTTAATAGAGAAAAACTGAAAGCTTTTCTTCTAAGATCAGGAACAAGACAAGGAGGCCTACACTCCCCACTTTTATTCAACATAGTACTGGAGGTCCTAGCCATGGCAATCAGATAACACAGAGAAAAAAGGCACCCAAATTGGTAAGGAAGAAGTTAAACTGTAACTATTTGCAGATGATGTGATATTATACATAGAAAACCCTAAAGACTCCACTAAAACACTACCAGAACTAATAATGGAACTCAGCAAAGTTGCAGGATACAAAGTTAATACACAGATCTGTTACATTCCTATATACTAACAACAAACCAGCAGAAACAGAAATCAGGAAAACAACTCCATTTACAATTGCATCAAAAAGAATAAAATACCTAGTAATAAACCAAACTAAGGAGGTGAAAGACCTGTACTCTGAAAACTATAAGACACTCATAAGAAAAATTAAAGATGACACCAATCCATCCTATGCTCATGGATAGGAAGAAGTAATATTGTCAAAATGGCCATGCTGCTTAAAGCAATTTAAAGATTCAGTGCAACCCTATCAAAATACAAATAGCATTCTTCAATTAACTAGAATGAATTGTTCTAAAATTCATATGGAACCACAAAAGACCCCGAATAGCCAAAGCAATCCTGAGAAAGAAGAAAAAAACTGGGCGATTATGCTTCCTGACTTCAAGCTCTACTACAAAGCCACAGTAATCAAAACAATTTGGTACTGGCACAAGAACAGACTCACAGTTCAATGGAACAGAATAGAGAGCCCAGATATAAACCCACACACATATGGTCAATTACTATATGATAAAGGAACCATAAATGTACAGTGGGGAAAAGACAGCCTCTTCAACAACTGGTGCTGGGAAAACTGGACAATATGTAAGAGAATGAAATTGGATTATTGTCTAACTCCATACACAAAAGTAAACTTGAAGTGGATCAAAAACCATAAAAATCTCAGAAGAAAACATAGACAAAAATTTTTTGAATATAACTATGAACAACTTTTTCCTGGACACATCTCCTCAGGCAAGGGAAAGAAAATTAAAAAATGAACAAGTGGACAAAATACAACAAAGGACAACATCAGCAGAACAAAAAGGCACCCTACAGTATGAGAGAAAATATTCATAAATGACTCATCTGATAAGGGGTTAACATCTAAAATATATAAATAATTCATATGCCTCAACACCCAAAAAACAAAATCCTGATTAAGAAATGGGCAGAGGACCTGAATAGACACTTCTCCAGAAAGAAATAAAGATGGCCTACTAGCACATGAAAAGGCACTCCACATTGCTAATCATCAGGGAAATCTAAATTAAAACTTCAATGAGATATCACCTCACACAGTCACTATGTAAAAGACAAGAAATACCAAATGCTGGTGAGGATGTGGAGAAATGGGAACCCTCCTACACTGCTGGTGGGAATGTAAATTGTTGCAACCATTGTGGAAAGCAATATGGAGATTCCTCAAAAAACTAAAAATAGAAAAACCATTTGACCCAGGAATTTCACTCCTAGGAATTTACTTGAAGAAAACAAAATCCCTGATTCAAAAAGAAATATACACCCCTATGTTTATTGCTGCACAATTTGCAGTTGATAATATATGGAAGCAACCTAAGTGTGCATAAATAGATGAATGGATAAAGAATATGTGGTACATATACAATGGAATACTATTCAGCCATAAAAAGAAAAGAAATCCTCCCATTTGCAACAACATGGATGGATCTAGAGGGTATTATGCTCAGTAAAATAAGCCAGGTGGAGAAAGACAAATACCATATGATTTCACTTATTTATGGAGTATAAAAACAAAGCAAAACAGATGGAACAAAATAGCATAGACTCATAGACACTGAGAAGGGATTAGGATTACCACGTGGGAGGGGTTGGGGTCGGGGGGCAAAGGGGAAGTGGGTAAAGGCACACAATAATTCATAATCACAATATGTTAGTCACAGGGATGGTAGTGCAGCACAGAGAATACAGTTAATGATTCTGTAACATCTTACTACATTGACAGATAGTGAGCACACTAGAGGGGTTTAGGATTTAATAATATGGGTATGTGTTGAACCACTGTGTTGTATATTTGAAACCAACATAAGATTGTATATCAATGATATTTAATAAAAAAAAAAGGAAACCAAGCAGAAATTCTGGAGATGGAAACTATAAAAAGTGAAGTGAAAAATTCACTAGAGGGGTTCAACAACAGACTTGAGCAGGCAGAAGAAATAACAAGCAAAGTTGAATACAGGATATTTGAAATTTTAGTCTGAATAGCAGAAAGAAAAAGAAGTGAACAGATCCTCAGGGACTTATGGGATACTGCCGCATGGACCAATATATGCTTTATAGGAGTTCCAGAAGGAAAAGAGAGAAAATGGCAGAGAGACTATCTGAAGTAATAATGGCCCTAAGTTCCCCAAGTCTGAGAATGGTTAGAAATCACAAAAGAAATTAGAAAATAACTTGAGATAAATGAAAACAAAAACAGTACATCAAAACTTATGGGATACAGTGAAAGCAGTGCTACAAGCAGAATTTATAGTTGTAAATGCTTACATTGACAAAGAAGATCAGAAATAAACAACCTATGTTTATATCTTAAGGACCAAGGTAAAGAAAAACAAAGTATACCGAAAGCTACCAGAAGGAAGGAAATAGTAAACATTACAGAAAAGATAAAATAGAGAATACAAAACAATACAAAAAATCTGACTGAGAATCTAATAAAAAGTTGGATCTTTGAAAAGTTCAGCAAAATTGGTACACATTCAGATATATAGACTAAGAAAAAAAGATGAGAAATTACTAACGTCAGAAAAAGTTGAGTTTACTAACAATTTTACAGAAATAATGATATATTATAAAATATTACTTAGAGCAATTGTACATTGACTGATTAGATAACCTAGATGAACTGGACAAATTCATAGAAACATACCACCTACCAAGACTGAATCACAAAGAAATAGAAAATTTGAATAGACCTACCACTAGTAAGGAGAGTGAATTAGTAATAAAAAAAATTCAACAAAGAAAATCCTTGGATCAGAATGCTTCAAAGGTGAAATCTACAAAACATTAAAAAAAATTAAGGACAATACTTCTCAGACTCTTCCAACAAGCTGAAGAGGAATAAACACTTCCTAAATCATTTTATTGGGGCCAACATTAACCTCATATGAAAGCCAGACAAAGACATTACAAGAACACTACAGGTCAATATCCCTTATGAATACTGATGCAAAAATTCTGAACAAACTAGAAAACTGAATTCAACAACATATTAAGATTCATAAAACAGGACCAAATGAGATTAATCCAACAAAGTAAGGTAGTTCAATATATGAAAATCTACCAATATAATAGACCAATAGTAACAGTGAGGGAAAAAATAAACCAAACAAAAGACCATGACCATCTCAGTTGATGCAGAGAAAGTATTTGGCAAAATTCAACATTTCATGATAAAAACAATCAACAAATTAGAAATACAAGGAATCTACCTTAACATAATAGAAGTCATATGTGAAAAACCCACAACCAACATCATACTCAATGGTAAAGTACCGAAAGCTTTTCCTCATAGATTAGGATCACATGGATTCCCACTTTCATCACCTCAATTCAGTATAGTGTTGGACATTCTAGCTGGAGCAATTACTCAAGATAAATAAAAGGCACCCAAATTAGAAAGGAAGATGTAAAATTATCTCTGCAGTTCATATGTCCTTTTATATTGAAAAGGCTAAATATTACACACACACATACACAAACACACATGGTTAAAACTAATCAACTTGGCAAGCTTGATGATACAAAATCAACACAGAAAAACTAGTTCTGTTTACATGTCATAATAATGAATAATCCAAAAAGAAACTTTAAAAAACCAATTCCACTGATACTGGCATCAAGAAAATAAAATACTTAGGAATGAACTTAACTAAGGAGGTGAAGGAATTATTCACTGAAAGCTACAAAGCATAGTTGAAAGAAATTAAAGAAGAAATAATAAATGGAAAGAAATCCCATGTTCAGAGACTGGAAGGCATAATAATATTAAAATGTGAATACCACCCAATGCAATTTATACATTCAGTGCAATCCCTGTTAAAGTCCCAATGACATTTTCTGCAGATACATAAAAATCTATTCTGCAGTTCATAAGCATTCTCAATGGACCCTAAATAGCCAAAACTAGCTTGCAAAGGAAAAAGAAAATGGTTTCACACTTCCTGATTTCAAAACTTACTACAAAGTCATGGTAATCAAACCAGTGTGGTAGTGGCATATAGATAGACATGTAGAGTCATAGAAATAAATCCCTACATAATGGTCTAATGATTTTTGAATAGGATGCCAAGACCATGCAATGAGGAAAGGAGAGTCTATTCCATAAATGGTTTTGGAAAAACTGTATATCCACATGCAAAAAAAAATGAACATTTATACCACATACAAAGCTAAATATAAATGGATCAAATATGTAAATGTAAGAGGTAAAATAAGAAAAGCATTTGAAGAAAACAGGAGAAAAGCTTCATTGGATTATTTTGATGGGACACCAAATAGACAAAGAACAAAAGAAAAACTAGGTGATCAAGAATTCATCAAAATTAAAAACTATTATGCATTAAAAGACATTGTTAACAGAGTGAAAAGGTAGCCCATGGAATAAGAAAATTGTTTGCAAGTCTTATATGGATAAGAGATTGAATCCAGAATTTAGAATATATGAAGAACTCCTACAACTCAACAACAGCAACAACGAAATAAAACAACCTGATTAAAAGTGGGACTTGAGATACCACTTCATATACATTAGGATGTCCATTCAGGAGTCCAACTCCTAGTTAAAAACCAACATTTGAGTTTTCAGGCCTGACAATAGGCAATTACAAAATAAGCCAATTGCAAAAGGCAAATATTGTAAGATTCCTTTTATAACTTCCTGGAGGAGTCAGATTCATACAGACAAAAAGTAGAATCACAATCACCAGGAAGTGAGGGTAAGGGAAATGGAAAGCTATTATTTAATTGGCATAGAGTTTCAGTTTGTAGTGATGAAAAAGTTCTGGAGATAGATAATGGTGAGTGTTGCATAACAATGTGAATATACTTAATGCAACTGAAGTGTACACTTAAAATGCTTAAAATGGTAAACTTTATTTCATATATATTTTACGACAATAAAAGATAATATCTGGAAAAAGCAGTGCAATACTTAGAAATAAACATAACCATGTAGATGAAAGACTTCTACACTGAAAAGAACAAAAAATTGCTGAAAGAAATTTAAAAAGACATAAATAAGTGGAAAGATATCCCCCACTCATGTATACTTACCACAATAAAAATCCCTCAATATAATGAAAGACTTAAATTAGTAACATTAAAATGATCAGAATGGAATAATATATGCTGTGGTAAAAAGACAACACCAAAATCTCACTGGCTTAAAAACAGTAAATCTTGTTTATCCCTCATACTACATATCCTATATGTCCATTGTGCAGATCGAGGAGGATCACTCTGTTCCACATAGTCTTCACTCAGGGAAGATTGACAGTCTCCACTATCTGGATGGTTGTCATTTAGTTTATGGAGTTATGAGAAAGAACAAGACACATATTTTTAAGAGCTCTTCCTGGAAGTAGCACTTGTAACTTCTGCTCACATTATATTACCTGCTCAAAGCAACTTCTGGTTACACCTATTTTCAAAGGGGAATGGGAGTACAACCTTCCATCATAACTTAGAAGGGAAAAGAATCAGAAATACTGTTGAGTTGTACGAATGTCTCCCACAAAAATAAAATGGAATTATCCTCACAACTGCTGTAGTTATAATAATTATTAATGTGTTTACTTCATATAGTGCTTTCAGATTTTCTAAACATTTCATACAAATAATCTCACTTGAACCTAACTGTACATACAAACACTGCAGCTGATAAATTAAAATGTTTGTTAAAAATACAATGGGAATGATAATAAAGGAGTTTGTCAAGAATATTGGCAGCATATTGTATATCAATGACACTTTAATAAATAATTCTAGAAAACAATGAATAAAATGTCAATAAATACATATCTATCAGAAAAAGTAAAAACAGGACTTCTACTGTATATTTAGTATATTTACTAATGAGGAACATAAGGTAAATATACTTTTCCCTATTCTTCCTACTAAGTACAACTAAAAACTCAGGACATTATATATAAAAACATAAGAACGCTGAATAGTATGAAGAAGAAGGGACATAGGCTAGGCTTCTCAAAACCTTAGAAATTACACGGTGGTGAGTTCCCTGAATTTTCTTTTTGCCTCATATACCTTAGATTGGCTGCTGGAAAAAGATGGCAACATGGAAATACCAAGCGCAGACACAGGAAGTCCCCCCAAAAGCTTTCTCTCCCTCTAGCCACAGACCAAGAAGCTGAAAAGCTTTTAGATAATAACTGCTCTACTGTAGCCAAATAAAATAGAAAAAAAATATAGGGCCCCACCCTGGGGCCTTCCAAAGCATAATCCATAAAAAGAAAAGTTGATAAGTGTGACTTCATAAAAATTAAAAGCATTTGCTCTATGAAAGACTTGGTTAAGAGGATGGAAAGACAAGCCATAGCCTAGGAGAAATTATTTGTAAAATACATATCTCACAAAGAAATAGTATCCAGAATATATAAAGAACTATCAATGCAACAGAAAAAAACAAACAGTCCAAGAAGAATATGGGAAAAAGACATGAACAGACATTTTACTGAAAAAGATATACAGATTAGACACAATGCATGAAAAAATATTCTACTTCATTAGCCATTAGGAAGTTCAAATTATAACCATAAGGCAATATTGTTACACACCTAACAAAATGGCTACCAAAAAACAATGACAAAACCAAATGCTCCTGATGTTGTGGAGAAACTAGTACACTCGTACATTGCTGGTGAGAATGCAAAAGGAGATAGACATTCGGGAAAATAATTTGGCAATTTCTTTTAAAAAATGCAACACGCGGTGGACTTCCGGGAAGATGGAGGCGTGAGCAGGGTGGCAGAACTCTCCTCCCAACACTTCATTTATCAACGAAAATACAGCAAAAACAACTATTCCTAAAAGAGAGACCAGAAAACACAGGAAAGCGCATAGCATGCAGCTTCACCCGAGAGAAGTCGGCACCACATGAGGCGGAAAAGATATGGAGCCGTGACCCCACGGGACCCCAGCACTCACCAATCCCGGTGTGCCAGCGGGAGGAGAAGATTCAGAGCCGGGAGGGAGTGGAAGAGCAGGCCCGTGAAATACCCAGCCCTAGTGGTCTGCACCGGGAGCACTGACACACATCACATGGTGCATCGGACATTGGAGAGGCAAAAGGTGCAGGTTTTGAGCTGGGAACGCGCCGGGTCCGTGCATCAAGTGCCCTGGGACAAGAGAAAAGAGCGCGCAATTTGTGGCAGTCTTGGAGAGGCGGGGGGCTCAGCGAGGGAAAACCATCGCCCCAGTGGGTTCAGCCCTGCAGGTTGGGAGTCCTGAGAAACTTCGGAACCCTTGGCTGGTGACTGAGAAAAGGTAGCAGCCACATTAAAACTTTATACAAAGAACAACAGCCTCCCATTCGTTCCCGACCCGGCCAGAGCTACAAAGAGCAGCGCGGCCACGGCTGTGGATTAGTGGAGCAACAGCAACATCTACAGCACCCTTACAGAATACCTCCGGGTGGGTGGTTTTTTTTTTCCTTTTTCCCTTTCTTTTTTCTTTATTTTCTTCCTTTCCTCTTTTTCTATTTTCTTCTCTCCCTTCTTTTTTTGCTTGTTTGGTTTTTTTCTTGGCTTTTTGTTTTTTTTCTTAAGTCTTAAAGAACCCAGCTGACATATGTGGCCCTACCAGCACCCACTCCTACCAACATGAAAACACATAGGAATATGGTACAGACTAAGCTCAACCAGACCCAGACAACTCCAGAGAGGGAACCTGAATGGATGGAAATGCAGAATCTTCCTGAAAAAGAATTCAGAACAAAAGTCATAACCATGCTGATGGATCTACAAAGAAATATGCAAGAGCAGAGGGAGGAAGTGAGGGAAGTCAGGAAAGACAATGCAGAAATGAGACAAACCATCGACGGGCTTAGCAGCAGACTGGACGAGATGCAAGAGACTGTTAATGCAACAGAAATCAGAGAACAGGAATACAGAGCAGCTGAGGCAGAGAGCGATAAAAGGATCGCTAGGAATGAAAGAATATTAAGAGAACTGTGTGACCAATCCAAATGGAACAATATTCGCATTATAGGAATACCAGAGGAAGAAGAGAGAGAAAAAGGGATAGAAAGTGTCTTTGAGGAAATAATTGCTGAAAACTTCGCCATACTGGGGAAGGAAACAGTCTTGCAGTCCATGGAAGCCCACAGATCTCCTAACACAAGGGACCCCAGGAAGACAACACCAAGACACATAATAATTAAAATGGCAAAGATCAAAGATAAGGACAGAGTATTAAAGGCAGCTAGAGAAAGAAAAAAGATCACCTACAAAGGAAAACCCATCAGACTATCATCAGACTTCTCAACAGAAACCTTGCAGGCTAGAACAGAATGGCATGATATATATAACTGAATGAAACAGAAGGGCCTCAAACCAAGAATACTGTATCCAGCATGATTATTATTTAAATATGATGGAGGGATTAAACAATTGTCAGACAAGCAAAAACTGAGAGAATTTGCCTCCCATAAACCACCTCCACAGGACATCTTCAAGGAACTGCTCTAGAGGGAAGCACTCTTAAGGCTAAAAAAATGTCACCAGAGAAAATAAAATCATAGCAAAGAAAGCAGACCATCCAAATACTAACTAAAGGCAAAGAATAAAACAACTAGTATATAAAGAATGGAGAAGGAAGAATAACAAGGGAGAGAAATAAAGAAACATCAGACTGTGTTTACAATAACTTAACAAGAAAGTTAAGTTAGATTGTTAGATAGTTAAGAAGCAACCCCTTAACCTTTGGTAACCACAAATCTAAAGCCAGCAATGGCAATAAGTACATATCTATCAAAAATCACCCTAAATGTAAATGGACTAAATGCACCAATCAAAAGACACAGAGAAATAGAATGGATAAAAAAGCAAGACCCCTCTATATGCTGCTTACAAGAGACTAACCTCAAACCCAAAGATATACACAGACAACAAGTAATGGGATGGAAAAAGATATTTCATCCAAACAACAAGGAGAAAAAAGCAGGTGTTGCAGTACTTGTATAAGACAAAATAGACTTCAAAACGAAGAAAGTAACAAGAGATAAAGAAGAACATTACATAATGATAAAGGGGTCAGTGAACAAGAGGATATAACCATTTCAAATATATATGTACCCAACACAGGAGCACCGCCATATGTGAAACAAACACTAACAGAATTAAAGGAGGAAATACACAGCAATACATTCATTTTAGGTGACTTCAACACATCACTCATTCCAAAGGACTGATCAACCAGAAAGAAAATAAGTAAAGACACAGAAGCACTGAACAACACACTAGAACAGATGGACCTAACAAACATCTACAGAACTCTACACCCAAAAGCAACAGGATACACATTCTTCTCAAGTTCACATGGAACATTTTCCAGAATAGACCACATACTAGGCCACAAAAAGAACCTCAGTAAAGTCAAAAATATTGAAATTCTACCAACCAACTTCTCAGATCATAAAAGAATTAAACTGGAATTCAAATTTACAAAGAAAACAAAAAGGCTCACAAATACATGGAGACGTAACAACATTCTCCTAATTAATCAATGCGTCAATGACCAAATCAAAACAGAAATCAAAGAGTATATGGAGACAAATGACAGCAACAACACAAAGCCACAACTTCTGTGGGAAGCAGCAAAGGCAGTTCTAGTAGGAAAGTATATTGCAATCCAGGCCTATCTAAAGAAAGAAGAACATTCCCGAATGAATAGTCTAAAGACACAATTACTGAAATTGGAAAAGGAACAAATGAGGCCCAAAGTCACCAGAAGGAGGGACATAATAAAGATCAGAGAAAAAATAAATAAAATTGAGAAGAATAAAACAATAGAAAAAAAATCAATGAAACCAAGAGCTGGTTCTTTGAAAAAATAAACAAAATAGATAAACTCCTAGCCATACTCACTAACAGAAAAAGAGAATCTACACACATAAACAGAATCAGAAATGAGAAAGGAAAAATCACGACGGATCCCACAGAAATACAAAGAATTATAAGAGAATATTATGAGAATCTATATGCTAACAAGTTGGAAAACCTAGAAGAAATGGACAACTTCTTAGAAAAATACAACCTTCCAAACTAACCAAACAAGAAACAGAAAAACTAAACAGACCAATCACCACCAATGAAATTGAAGCAGTAATCAAAAAACTACCCAAGAACAAAACCCCCGGACCAGGTGGATTCACCTCTGAATTCTACCAGACATATAGAGAAGAAATAACACCCATTCTCCTTAAAGTTTTCCAAAAAATAGAAGAGGAGGGAATACTTCCAAACTCATTCGATGAAGCCAGCATCACTCTAATACCAAAACCTGGCAAAGACCACACCAAAAAAGAAAACTACCGACCAATATCCCTGATGAACGTGGATGCAAAAATAATCAACAAATTATTAGCAAACAGAATTCAAAAATACATCAAGAGGATCATTCACCATGATCAAGTGGGATTCATCCCAGGGATGCAAGGATGGTACAACATTCGAAAATCCAACAACATCGTCCACCACATCAACAAAAAGAAGAACAAATACCACATGATCATCTCCATAGACGCTGAAAAAGCATTTGACAAAATTCAGCATCCATTCATGATTAAAACTCTCAACAAAATGGGTATAGAGGGCAAGTACCTCAACATCTTAAAGGCCATATATAACAAACCCACAGCTAACATCATACGTAACGCGAGAAACTAAAAGCTTTTCTTTTTTTTTTCTTTTTTTCCAACTTACTTTTTTATTTATTTATTTTTTAATTTACACATTTTTTTATTGTGAAATGAATATCACAGTAAATTTAGTTAACATCCTTCAACATACATAGTTACAAATTATTTTTTCTTCCGATGTGAACTTTTGAGGTTTTTCCTCTTAACAACTTTTCAATACACAAGACATTATTGCTCACCATGCAACGAACAAGTTCCAATACAGTGAACAAGCTCCCACAAGGTGAACAATGCAAGGAACATAGTGAACAAGTTCTCACAAGGTGAACAATGCAAAGGCAGTCATATCAGAGAAACTGATTCAGTTACTATAATCAATCAAGTCAACTATGATTATTCATATGATTTTTATACTTAAATTATAAGTGAATCCCACACTTCCCCCTTTTTTGTTTTAATTGACGCAAATGCATATGCATATATTTGTGGAAGGTACCAGAATAATGATTAGCTGGGCTCAGCCTGTGACATAGCTTGTCACAGGCCATGTCTCTCTCGTCTGGAGGGGTGAGGTTCTATGCCTCACCTCAGTTGGCACCCACGTGGCTCACCTGAGGTCCCTTGTGACTGTGCCTGTCTTGGGTTGTTCCTCCCATGAGGAATCTTAACCGTCTCTGGCTAACCAGCCATCTC
The DNA here is from genome assembly GCA_032199065.1 of Smutsia gigantea. NCBI lineage: Eukaryota > Metazoa > Chordata > Mammalia > Pholidota > Manidae > Smutsia > Smutsia gigantea. The sequence continues at coordinate 14,500 of JAVSCE010002492.1, read as the reverse complement.
TTGGGACCAAACAGGGGGATAAAATACGAAAGAGAGGACAGCCAGCAGCTATAATTCTGGATAAAATCACAATATACATGATTATTTCCTTGCAGCAAATGCAGGTGGGGAATCAGTATATGATCGCACAAAGTTGTTTAAAAGGAATCACTTATTTCTTGAAGTTAATTCTTGAAAAGTAGCATATACTAGTATTGGCTTTAAAAAACCAACAATTGCCTTCCGCACACACACTAGGAGAACAGGAATACAAATGCATAAATGTATTAGAACTACAATTATAGGCCATATCCAATGAAACAAAGAAAACCAATTTAACAATCCAGGCATTTATGAAAACTTATCAATAACATGGTGAAGGTTGTCTATTTGATCTTGAATAGTATGCAAAAAATCTGACAAATTAAAACAACACATCCATGGAAATTGTTCACATCCCATATGTTCTTTTTTTTTTAAATCACTTGTTCTTTTATTAGCTTCTCCTAAGTATTCTTTTATTTTAAAATTTATTTTGGATCATTAATCTACAACTACCTGTGCAATACTATGATTATTAAACTACACCCTTCATCAAGTCCCCCGCACCAAACCCATTACAATCACTGTCTATCACCGTAGTGAGGTGCGATAGAGTCACTACTTATCATCTCTGAGTTGTACAGCCCTCCCCATGCCCCCCCAAAATTGCATCTGCAATCATAATGCCCCTTTTTCCTTCTTATCAATCCCTTCCCACCCATCCTCCCCAGTTCTTTTCCCTTTGGTAACTATTAGTCCGTTCTTGGGTTCTGTGAGTCTGCTGCTGTTTTGTTCCTTCAGTTATTTTCTTTGTTCGTATACTCCACAGATGAGTGAAATCATTTTATACTTGTCTTTTTCGGCTTCGCTTATTTCACTGAGCATAACACCCCTTACCTCCATCCATGTTGTTGGAAATGGTAGCATTGTTTTCTTCTTATGGGTGAATAATATTCCATTGTGTATATGTACCACATCTTCTTTATCCATTCATCTACTGATGGACACTTAGGTTGCTTCCATTTCTTGGCTATTGTAAATAGTGCTGCAATAAACATAGTGGTGCATCTGTCTTTTTCAAACTTGGCTGCTGCATTCTTAGGGTAAATTCCTAGGAGTGGAATTCCTGGGTCAAATGGTATTTCTATTTTGAGTTTTTTGAGGAACCTCCATACTGCTTTCCACAATGGTTGAACTCATTTGCATTCCGACCAGCAGTGTAGGAGGGTTCCCTTTTCTCCACATCCTCGCCAACATTTGTTGTTGTTTGTGTTTTGGATGTTGGCCATCCTTACTGGTGTGAGGTGATATCTGATTGTGGTTTTAATCTGCATTTCTCTGATGATTAGTGATGTGGAGCATCTTTTCATGTGCCTGTTGGCCACCTGAATTTCTTCTTTGGGGAAGTGTCTGTTCATGTCCTCTGCTCATTTCATAATTGGATTATTTGCTTTTTGTTTCTTAAGGTGCATGAGTTCTTTATATATTTTGGATGTCAACCCCTTACCGGATATGACATTTATGAATATATTCTCCCATACTGTAGGATGTCTTTTTGTTCTACTGATGGTGTCCTTTGCTGTACAGAAGCTTTTCAGCTTGATATAGTCCCACTTGTTCATTTTTGCCTTTGTTTCCCTTGCCCGGCTAGATATGTTCATAAAGTAGTCGCTCATGTTTATGTACAAAAGATTTTGCATATGTTTTTTTCTAAGAGTTTTATGGTTTCATGACTTACATTCAGGTCCTTCATCCACCTTGAGTTTACCTTTGTGTATGGGGCTAGACAGTAGTCTAGTTTCATTTGCTTACATGTAGTTGTCCAGTTTTGCCAACACCAGCTGCTGAAGAGGTTGTCATCTCCCCATTGTATATCCAAGGCTCCCTTATCAAATATTAATTGACTGTATATGTTTGGGTTAATGTTTCGATTTTCTATTCTGTACCACTGATCTGTTGGTCTGTTTTTGTGCCAATAACAAATTGTCTTGATTACTCTGTAGCTTTGTAGTAGAGCTTGAAGTCAGGGAGGTAATTCCCCATTTTCTTCCTCCTTCTCAGGATTGCTTTGGATATTCGGGGTCTTTTGTGGTTCCATATGAATTTTAGAATTATTTGTTCCAGTTGATTGAAGAAAGCTGTTGGTAGTTTGATAGGGATTGCATTGAATCTGTAGATTCCTTTAGGTAGTATAGCCATTTTGACAATATTTATTCTTCCTAGCCAAGAGCATGGGATGCATTACCATTTCTTAGTGTCCTCTTTAATTTCTCGTAGGAGTTTCTTGTAGTTTTCAGAGTACAGGTCTTTCAATTCCTTCGTTAGGTTTATTCCGAGGTATTTTATTCTTTTTGATGCAATTGTGATTGGAAATGTTTTTCTGATTTCTATTTCTGTTAGTTCATCATTAGTGTATAGGAAACCAACAGATTTCTGTGTGTTAATTTTGTATCCTGCAACTTTGCTGAATTCAGATATTAGTTCTAGTAGTTTTGGAGTGGAGTCTTTAGTGTTTTTTATGTACAATATCATGTCATCCGCAAATAGTGACAATTCGACTTCTTCTTTACCCATCTGGATGCCTTGTATGTCTTTGTTTTGTCTGATTGTTGTGGCTAGGACCTCCAGTACTATGTTGAATAACAGTGGAGAGAGTGGGCATCCCTGCCTTGTTCCCGAACTTAGATGAAGAGCTTTCAGCGTCTCGCTGTTAAGTATGATGTTAGCTGTGGGTTTGTCATATATGGCCTTAAAGATGTTGAGGTACTTGCCCTCTATACCCATTTTGTTGAGAGTTTTAATCAGGAATGGATGCTGAATTTTGTCAAATGCTTTTTCAGCATCTATGGAGATGATCATGTGGTATTTGTTCTTCTTTTTGTTGATGTGGTGGATGATGTTGATTGATTTTCGAATGTTGTAACATCCTTGCATCCCTGGGATGAATCCCACTTGATCATGGTGAATGATCCTCTTGATGTATTTTTGAATTCGGTTTGCTAATATTTTGTTGATTATTTTTGCATCTACGTTCATTCAGGGATATTGGTCTGTAATTTTCTTTTTTGGTGAGCTCTTTGCCTGGTTTTGGTGTTAGAATGATGCTGGCTTCATAGAATGAGTTTGGAAGTATTCCCTCCTCTTCTATTTTTTGGAAAACTTTAAAAAGAATGGGTGTTATTTCTTCTCTATATGTCTGGTAGAATTCAGTGGTGAATCCATCTGGTCGGGGGGTTTTGTTCTTGGGTAGTATTTTAGTTACTGATTCAATTTCATTGCTGGTGATTGGTCTGTTTAGTTTTTCTATTTCTTGCTTGGTCAGTCTTGGAAGGTTGTATTTTTCTAAGAAGTCGTCCATTTCTAATAGGTTTTCCAGCTTGTTAGCATATAGATTCTCATAATATTCTTTTATAATTTTTTGTATTTCTGTGGGGTCCGTCGTTATTCTTCATTTCTCATTTCTGATTCTGTTTATGTGTGTAGATTCTCTTTTTCTCTTAATGAGTCTGGTGAGCTGTTTATCTATTTTGTTTATTTCTTCAAAGAACCAGCTCTTGGTTTCATTGATTTTTTTCTATTGTTTTATTCTTCTCAATTTTATTTATTTCTTCTCTGATCTTTATTATATGCCTCCTTCTGGGGACTTTCGGCCTCATTTGTTCTACTTTTTCCAATTTCAGTAATTGTGTCTTTAGACTATTCATTTGGAAATGTTCTTCCTTCTTTAAATAGGCCTGGATTGCAATGTACTTTCCTCTTAGAACTGCCTTTGCTTCTTCCCACAGAAGTTGTGGCTTTGTGTTGTTGTTATCATTAGTCTCCATATATTCTTTCATTTCTGTTTTGATTTGGTCGTTAACCCATTGATTAGTTAGCAGAATGTTGTTAAGTCTCCATGTATTTGTGAGCTTTTTTGATTTCTTTCGAACATTTATTTCTAGTTTTATACATTTGTGATCTGAGAAGTTGGTTGGTAGAATTTCAATATTTTTGCTTTACTGAGGTTCTTTTTGTGGCCTAGTATGTGGTCTATTCTGGAAAATGTTCCATGTGCACCTGAAAACAATGTGTATCCTGCCGCTTTTGGGTGCAGAGTTCTGTAGATATCTGTTAGGTCCATGAGTTCTAGTGTGTTGTTCAGTGCCTCTGTGTCTTTACTTATTCCCTGTCTGGTTGATCTGTCCTTTGGAGAGAGTGGTGTGTTGAAGTCTCCTAAAATGAATGCGTTACTGTCTATTTCCTCCTTTAATTCTGTTAGTATTTGTTTCACATATGCTGGCGCTCCTGTGTTGGGTTCATATATATTTATGATGGTTATATCTTCTTGTTGGACTGACACCTTTATCATTATGTAATGGCCTTCTTTATCTCTTGCTTCTTTCTTCGTTTTGAAGTCTATTTTTTCTGATACAAGTACTGCAACACTTCCTTTTTTCTCCTTGTTTTTTGCATGAAATAACTTTTTCCATCCCTTCACTTTTAGTCTGTGTATGTCTTTGGGTTTAATGTGAGTTTCTTGAAGGCAGCATATAGATGGGTCTTGTTTTTTTATCCATTCAGTGACTCTATGTCTTTTGATTGGTGCATTCAGTCCATTTACAGTTAGGGTGATTATGGATAGGTATGTACTTATTGGCATTCCAGGCTTAAGATTCGTGGGTACCAAAGGTTCAAGGTTAACTTCCCTACTATCTAAAAGTCTAACAACTAACTTAATATGCTATTACAAACACAATCTAATGGTTCTTTGTTTGTTTGTTTGTTTCTTCCTTTTTCTTTCTATTCCATTCTTTACATATTAGGTATCATATTCTGTACTGTTTGTCTATCCCTTGATTGACATTGGGAATAGTTAATTTAATTTTGCATTTTCTTAGTAATTAGCTATTCTATTTTATTTGCTGTGGTTTTATTACCTCTGGTGACAGCTATTAATCTGTAGGAACACTTCCATCTATAGCAGTCTCTCCAGAATACACTGTAGAGATGGTTTGTGGGAGGAAAATTCTCTCAGCTTTTGCTTATATGGGAATTGTTTAATCCCTCCTTCAAATTTAAATGATAATCATGCCGGATAATGTAATCTTGGTTCAAGGCCCTTCTGCTTCATTGCATTAAATACAGCATGCCACTCCCTTCTGGCCTGTAAGGTTTCTGCTGAGAAGTCTGATGAGAGCCTGATGGGTTTTCCTTTGTATGTGATCCTATTTCTCTCTCTGGCTGCTTTTAATAGTCTGTCCTTATCCTTGGTCTTGGCCATTTTAATTACTATATGTCTTGCTGTTGTCTCTCTTGGGTCACTTGTGTTGGGAGATCTGCACCCCTCCATGGCCTGAGAGACTATCTCCTTCCCCAGATTGGGGAAGTTTTCAGCAATCACCTCCTCAAAGACGCTTTCTATCCCTTTTCTCTCTCTTCTTCCTCTGGTACCCCTATAATGTGAATATTGTTCCGTTTGGATTGGTCACACAGTTCTCTCAATATTCTTTCATTCTTAGAGATCCTTTTTTCTCTCTGTGCCTCACCTTCTTTATATTCCTCTTCTCTAGATCCTATTTCATTTATTGTCTCCTCCACCACATCCAATCTGCTTTTAATACCGTCCATTGTGTTCATCAATGATTGGATCTCTGACCGGAATTCATTCCTGAGTTCTTGAATATCTTTCCGTACCTCCATGAGCATGTTAATAATTTTTATTTTGAACTCCCTTTCAGGGAGAGTCATAAGGTCCATATCATTTAAATCTTTCTCATGAGTTGTGTTCATAATTTTACTCTGGACCAGATTCCTTTGGCGTTTCATATTTGTGTATGCTGCCCTCTAGTGCCCAGAAGCTCTACTCTCTGGAGCTGTGCAGCCCCTGAAGCAATGCGGGGATTTTAGGGGAGTGGTATTGGTGCCTCCAGGGAGAAAGGGGTGTTTGCTGGTTCCTGGCTGCTATGCCTGTGTCCACTGCCTGAACCAGTGGGCTGAGCACACAGGTATAAGCCTCTATGCTTTGCGTTTTTAGTTGCTATTTACAGATCTTCCCTCTGGCTGGCCTGAAACCAGGGAAGGATTTCCCAGTTTGCAAGCGTGGTGGGGCTGGCCAAGAGAAAGGCACACTAGTCTGCCTGTCACAGAAGGGGTTCTTGGAGCTGTGTAGGCAGCCAGGGCGCTGGAGCACCTGAAGGTAGTGAAAGCTCCCAACCTGCTGGGCAGAGTGCACCAGGACAATTTTGTCTGCCTGTCCTTTCTACTGAGCAGTAAGCTCCATGCAATCCTTGCCCCTTTAGCAGCTCTCTTGCTAAGGGCTTCTTTGTAAGGAAGTCTCTCAGACTGCCCGCCCTTCTTTTGTCCCCGAGCAGCTGGGTATGGATCCCTGGTTTCACAAACAGCTGGATTCTTAGTCTCTCCAGGAATTCTGCCTGTCTTAGCTTTCCAACCCCCTAATTACAAGAGTATCATGCAAGCACCATGAAATGTAGATTTGTGCTCCCAGAGCAGATCTCCAGAGTTAGGTATTCAGCAGTCCCACATCTCCACTCCCTCCCTGCTCCATTCCTGTTCCTCCCACTGGTGAGCTGGGGTGGGGGAAGGGCTTGGATCCCACAGGACCACAGCTTTAGTACATTACCGTTTTCTGTGAGGGCTGCTCTTGTCTCCAGGTGTATGCAGTTTCTTGCCGTCCTCTTTTCCGTTCCTCTTTCAGGATTAGTTGATGTAGCTTTATTTTCATATTATATGAGGTTTTAGGAGGAAGCCTCTGTCTCACCTCTCATGCCACCATCTTTAATCCACTGATGCTAAAAGCTTTTCACCTAAGATCGGGAACAAGACAGGGATGCCCATTCTCTTCACTGTTATTCAACATAATACTGGAAGTCCTAGCCACGGCAATCAGACAAAACAAAGTCATACAAGGCATCCAGATTGGTAAAGAAGAAGTCAAATTGTCACTTTTTGCAGATGACATGATAATGTACATAAAAAACCCTAAAGACCTACTAGAACTAATATATGAATTCAGCAAAGTTGCAGGATACAAAATTAACACACAGAAATCTGTTGCTTTCCTATACACTAACGATGAACTAACAGAAAGAGAAATCAGAAAAACAATTCCATTCACAACTGCATCAAAAAGAATAAAATACCTAGGAATAAACCTAACGAAGGAAGTGAAAGACCTGTACTCTGAAAACTACAAGTCACTCAAAGAGAAATTAAAGAGGACACTAACAAATGAAAATGCATCCCATGCTCTTGGCTAGGAAGAATAAATATTGTCAAAATGGCTATACTACCCAAAGCAATCTACAGATTCAACGCAATCCCTATCAAACTACCAACAGCTTTCTTCAATGAACTGGAACAAATAATTCTACAATTCATATGGAGCCACAAAAGACCACAAATAGCCAAAGCAATCCTGAGAAGGAGGAATAGAACAGGGGGAATTACGCTCCCTGACTTCAAGCTCTACTACAAAGCCACAGTAATTAAGACAATTTGGTATTGGCACTAAAACAGACCCACAGAGCAGTGGAATAGAATAGAACATCCAAAGATCAACCCAAACATATACAGTCAATTAATATTTGTTAAGGGAGCCTTAGATATACATTGGGGAGATGATGGCCTCTTCAGCAGCTGGTGTTGGCAATACTGGACAGCTACATGTAAGAGAATGAAACTGCACTACTGTCTAACCCCATACACAAAGATAAACTCAAGGTGGATCAAAGACCCGAATGTAAGTCATGAAACCATAAAACTCTTAGAAAAAAATATAGGCAAAAATCTCTTGGACATAAACATGAGTGACTACTTCATGAACATATCTCCCTGGGCAAGGGAAACAAAAGCAAAAATGAACAAGTTGGACTATATCAAGCTGAAAAGCTTCTGTACAGCAAAGGACACTGTCAGTAGAACAAAAAGTCACCCTGCCGTATAGTAGAATATATTCATAAGTGATGTATCCGATAAGGGGTTGACATCCAAAATATATAAAGAACTCACGCACCTCAACAAACAAAAAGCAAATAATCCAATTAAGAAATGGGCAGAGGACATGAATAGACACTTCTCCAAAGAAGAAATTCAGATGGCCAACAGGCGCATGAAAAGATGCTCCACATCACTAATCATCAGAGAAATGCAGATAAAAACCATGAGATATCACCTCACACCAGTGAGGGTAGCCAACATCCAAAACACAAACAACAACAAATGTTGGCGAGGATGTGGAGAAAAGGGAACCCTCCTACACTGCTGGTGGGAATGCAAATGAGTTCTACCATTGTGGAAAGCAGTATGGAGGTTCCTCAAAAAACTCAAAATAGAAATACCATTTGACCCAGGAATTCCACTCCTAGGAATTTAACCTAAGAATGCAGCAGCCCAGTTTGAAAAAGACAGATGCACCCCTATGTTTACTGCAGCACTATTTACAATAGCCAAGAAATGGAAGCAACCTAAGTGTCCATCAGTAGATGAATGGATAAAGAAGATGTGGTACATATACACAATGGAATATTATTCAGCCATAAGAAGAAAACAATCCTACCATTTGCAACAACATGGATGGAGCTAAAGGGTGTTATGCTCAGTGAAATAAGCCAAGCCGAAAAAGACAAGTATCAAATGATTTCACTCATCTGTGGAGTATAAGAACAAAGAAAAAAACTGAAGGAACAAAACAGCAGCAGACTCACAGAACCCAGGAATTGACTAATAGTTACCAAAGGGAAAGGGCCTGGGGAGGATGGGTGGAAAGGGAGGGACAAGGGGGAAAAAGGGGCATTATGATTGCAGATGTAATGTTAGGGGGCATGGGGAGGGCTGTACAACTCAGAGAAGACAAGTAGTGACTCTATAGCATCTCACTACGCTGATGGACAGTGACTATAATGGGGTTGTTGGGGGGGACCTGATAAAGGGGGTAGTTTAATCACCATAATATTGCACATGTAATTATAGATTAATGATACCAAAATACACTTAAAAAAAAAGAATAAAAACAATGCAACACACAACTACCATACAACTGAACAATTGAACTCTTGGGCATTTAGCTCAAAGAAATGAAAATTTATGTTTATACAAAACCTTCCATGTGATATTTATACTAGCTTTATTCATAGTAGCCAAAAACTGGAAAAATACAAATCATCCTTCATTGGGTAAATGGTTAAACAAACAGTGGTACATCCATACCATGGAATACTACTCAGTGATAACAAGGAATGAATTACTGACACATGCAACAACTTGGATGAATGTCCAGAGATGTATCCTGAGTGAAATAAAGCCAATCCCTAAAGGTTACATGCTGTATAATTTTTTTATATAAAACATTCCTGAAAAGACAGTACTATCGAAATGGAGAACAGATTTGAGGTTGCCAGGAGTTAAGGAAGTGCTTTTGTTGGGAGTCGAAGTGCATGGGACTATCAGAGGGCAACATGGGGCATATTTATGGTGATGGAAATGTTCTGTATTTTGAATATCAATTTCAATGACCTTGTTATGGTATTGTACTGTAATTTTGTAAGATGTTACCATTGGAGGAAATTGCGTAAAGGGTGAACAGGATTTCCATTTTATTTTTTACAGCTGTGTGTATTTCTACAATCATCACTAAATAAAAGCTTTTGTTAAAAAAAAGTTAAAAAAATAATAATACTGATAGTGACAGGGAGATATTAAAGAACTAAGGGGCATGTTAGTAGCTTTTACATCATGCCACATAGGTAGCCATTCACTCATAAGCATGATCCAAATCATGAGAGAATAAAATGGACTATTTGTTCCTAGTGGGATGAGTAGGTTGCTGCTAGAAATACGGGAAATGTTCCAAAAGTGCATCTAGGGGAAAGAGAATACACTCTCTACTCATTATTTACTACCTTCCGAGTGTTAATTTTGAGAAAACTCCACTAAGTAACTGAAATTTTCTTTGGAAAGGCTGATGGAATTTGAAATTCAGTTAAGATGAGGACAGTTAAGGTTGGTATCCCTTTGGGCAACATCGTCAAAATCCTCAAAACATATATGAGGGATTTAGTACCAGGACTTGACATTTTCTCTGAAATATTAAAATGTATGTTAATTATGCTTCAGTGTTTCCCACTCACAGTCCTAAATGTGTTTTTCCTTATTTCCATATGTAATATTCAACATTATATCTACTTGTGTTTTATATCAGTTATGTTTTATTATGAAGTTCTAGCTCTATAACTGAACACCATTTCTTAAAATCGTCCCTAAATGTAAAAATGTTGTGCTTTTTTAATAAAGTAAAACACATAAAAGTTGAATGGAAATCTCATATAAAAGATTGCTGTATAAACGAAACACTAGCGGGCACACAGTAACAAAGTCATAGGCATTTGTCACTTGAAAGAATATTATCACCACCTTAAACACCTCTGTCCTTCTTACAAACTGCTAGAAAAAGAAAAAGAATAAGAACCCTCCATCAAACTCCCCACTATGGTTGGATAAACAGAAAACCATGTATCTGAGTGACAAGCATTCATCCAAGAGCAATACTATGACCGCTTTTATTTGTTTATAACATTTATATTCAAAATTTTTAATATTTTGTTATACTTTATGAAAAATTAAAACATAGCTTCTTTACCAAAGAAATGAGTCCTTCTAAATGTATAGTTATGAATCAGAATATTGCAGCTTTAAATTACATCTTTTTTTGTTTTTTAATATGTTTGTTTCTACACCTTCTCCACATATATGGCAATTCCTAGTTTACATTTGATCCTGTATAAGGTAGATAAATTTGTTACTTAAAGGAAGGTGTAGGAAGAGACTGTGTGATGGAGAAGAGGACATTGTTAGGTATAGAGATCTGGTTAGAGCTTGGTTCAGGCAGGCTCTAAGTAAAACTGTAAGAATTACTTACCTGTCCTTTCCACACTTCAACAGAGAACTCCCCCCTCATTTGAATGAGAAACACCTCTCTATTCCCCTCACTTCTGACAACCTCCCATTCTTAACAAGCCAACTCACAAACAGATATTACCAAATATTCCCTGCTGAGGTATTCTAGGCTTAAGATAAAAATCTTTCCTCTGACCATTTGGCTCCTTAATTTTGAAAAAAATTTGTTCACACATATAAACTGAGCATTTCTCTTGTAGTCACGATGTTAACTATTATGAAGATAAGTACATTAGTCTGATACTACAACTAAAGTGTGGGTACGAAGTGGAGGGAAAATGAGGAGAAGGCTAATTGCCTGGAGAAATCAAGAAGGTGTTCCCAGAGAAGATGAAATTTAAGCTGGGTCTTAATGATTAGTAAGGTGCTCCTGAACCCAGGAAAGCCATTGGGACCTAAAGCATTCTAAAAATTTGCTTAACACATTTATTGTTCAGAAAGTTGAGGATGGAGCCATTTTTAAGGACAACAGAGTGGGTAAAAACATAGAGTTATAGCATCCCTCAAATGATACCACAAGTGTAGCCTTATGTTCTCTTACTTGAAGATACTCCTTTCTTAAGTTATTTTAGGACACATCTTCAGGAAGCCTATATCCCAGACTGCATTGTTACCTAGCTTTTCTCTCTACCCCTCATTAAATGGCACAGAGTCAAAAGGAAGAAAAAAAATGACAATTTATATCAGTGTGTAAAACCATAAGAAGCTATAACATGGCTATTTGAGTTGACAGAAAAGCATCAGATAATCTTCTTTAGGAAAAGTTTAAAAATAAGTAAATGTGAGGCAGCTCACCTTGGGAAAAAAAAATAACCTGAGCTATTTTATCCATGCTCTCATTTAAGGCTTATCAACAGGACTTAAGTCATTGTTGACTGTGACTTACTCTAGAAGATTACAAAAACAAAGAACCTGACTTACTCTAGCATCCTTACATTATATACTGAGGTTCAGTTGCATCTAAACTGCACCAAATTTGACAACTTCTGTTGGACAACTAGAAACGGAGAAGGAAAAGGTTAAAAGAAGGGTATGTCATGGAATTCAGAGGATGCTAGTGGTTTTTTTTTCCTATATAAAGTCAGACTTAAGAAAATACCAAAAATAAAATTAAATTAAAGTACATTCTTTGGTCATTTAAAGAAATGAAGATGAGATGATGGTGTTGATGACAATGATGATGGCGATGACAGCTACAATTTAGTGAGCACCAGGCATTTAGTAATGCACTTTACATACATTACCCTACTTCCACTTTAATACATGAAGAAGGTATTTTAAGATCTAATTTACAGGTAAGAAAAACAGAAATCCATTGTATAATCAATGACAGCTACATAAATATGAGCCTACTCTATTGTTATGGTCAATAAAAAATATAATAAAAGATACCATGTTCTTAACTAAATAATGTATTTTAAAAGCCTTTGTATGATCTGATTTCAGTAGTTGTACACAAACTTATTATTTGTATTTTAAATTAAAAATGAATTCATGGACAAGGGTCAGTGAGATAGTGATGAATGGTAATGAAATCAAAGTGTTTCAAATGTCCTAAATAAAATATATGTTTAATTTTTACTTCAAGATAGCTAGCAAATCCAGACATTACTGTTGTCAGTGGGCTTCTTTCCTATTTGATTTTCTGGCTCTTCGACTTCCTGCACAGCTTTTGCATGGCTCCTGTAACAATGCTTTTTGCATTGATATGAAGTGCTGAAATTATCTCTTCTTTTTACAGTATTCAAACATATTATTCTACTGCACAACTTAACACAGTCCTGTAATTCCCTAAAAGTCCTTAAGAATGATTGTCTACTACTGCACTGAAGTTATATAGTACAGGTAAAGATGCAATATGTTTGTATTTGTACATGTGTATTTTTATATGTATACATTAACAAGAATGTTATTATGTAGGACATGGAAAGTAAAGCATTTATTAGAGGAATTTGCAAATAGTTTACATTTGTTTAATAAATATCCTGAGAATTTACAATGTGCAAGGTACTGTGAAAATCCCTCTTCTCCCCTCTTTCCCCAATAAGAAAAGTTCAGCAATGGAATCTAAAAACAAAACAAAACAAAACAGAATGAACAAAACAGCAGTAGACTCATATGCACTGAGAAGTGACTGGTGGTTACCATGGGGGAGGGGTTGCGGAGGGTGGGTGAAATAGATGAAGGGGATAAAGAGGCACAAAATGTCAATCATAATATAAAATTGTCACAGGGATGAAAGTACAGCATAGAGAATATAGTTAGTAGTTCTATAACATCTTTCTATGTTGACAGATAGTAACTACACTAGTTGGGGTGAGGATTTAATAATGTATACATAATAGTTGAATCACTATGTTGTATACTTGAAACCAATATAATATTTTATATCAACTATACTTCAATGAAAAAAAATATATATATATATATTTTAAAGGTCAGCTGTCCCAGGCAGGAAATGAGGTTAAGCATACTTACTGGTCCTTGAGACCACACCACTTATCTATGATGCCATTTCCTAGGAAGAGGAAGTCAATCTTCGTGCAAGTTTTTTCAAGCTCTGTTAAAGCTTTTTACAGCTTTAGCCAAGGTTGAAATAAAAAAGATTATATAGGATCTGGCTCTTATCCCAGTTGAAGAAAATAATTATTTCAACTTTTTCAGTTTTTATAACTGAAAAACATTTACTTCTGTATTCAAACTCTGTATATGTTTTATGAATAGAGAGAGTAATGGAATCATGAGTCTGGATAGCACATTTCAGAGGTTCTAATTTTGTTTGAGTCATAATAAGAAATTAATTTAGGATAAGAGGAAAAAAGAGAACTGAAAGCTCAATTCTACAAATAAAATGACAATCTTTTCTCCCAGTCTTGAGTAGATAGTTTAAAATCATGTAGTATATTTTATAATACATGGTCAAATATTTGAGTACATGTCAAAAATTGTTAGTGCTTGGTGATACACACACACACACACACACACACACACACACACACACACACACACACATTTTTAGAAAAACTAGCTTCTTCCAGTGATTGAATTCAGATTAGCACAACTTATATCACAGAAATATAATATAAACTGTTAAATTTATAAGACAGCAGTTCAAATGTTCAAGTGCTTACATATATGCTGTAGGAGCTACAGTTATTTTATCTTTTATTCACTGAAATAATTCAACCGATAAGTTTAAATCATAGTTCAAGACAATGTTATATACTTGAAAGATTTATTAATTTAAAAATTGTCCAGTGCTATTTTTCTTTCAGTTCATACCTTGAGACCTCTTGCACATTAGCCCAGAGGATGAATATAACCATAGGAATTGCAAATTTCCCTGAAATTTTCCTCCAAGGAAGAATGATCCAGAAAGCCAAACAGGAGGGCTATTCTAAAGCCAGAAAACAAAATTTTTGTCCTGATCCCTTATATTTCTTCAGAACTACATAACAATATAAATAGAATTCTACTCATAGGTAAAAATGGAGACTTCTCTTGAAAAGTGACTGAGATGGCTGGGACT